>NW_019104528.1:346545-358034 GCF_001995035.1 Momordica charantia
AATTTGTGAAGTCAAAAAAAAAAAACCAATTATAAATTTGTGCTTCTATAAGGAAGAACAGCCCATGTATTAAAAAAATTCAATAAAAAGAAACATACATCAAAAAAGAAAATCAAGTTTTTTGTTTTTAAAAATTATACCTACTACCTCTCAATTTATTTTGTATTTATTTCACTATTTTTACAAACGCATATATATACTTAGACACTTATCAAAATAAAAATAAGTTTTCAAAAACTCTGTTTTTCTTTTTGTTTTTTAAAATTTAAATCTTTAGTTGTTTATAAGTTAATTTTTTTAAAAATAAAATAGTAATTAAACCAATCCTCAATTTTTAATTTTAAAAAAAAGTGATTAAACGAAAAAATTCTCAAGGATGAGCCACGAGGCAAGGTCGTCCCATGGCACCTGTCCCATCCCTTTTCGAAAAAGATTTTGGAGATTGATACAACACAAGAAATGCATTATAAAAAAGTTAATTATTGAACTAAACAATGAATTTTAAAAAAAATATATATTTCTAATCTATTCGTTGACTCAGGGAGTTTGAACTTCCCTCTTACGTTATTAGAATAAATATCAATTATCGTTAAATTATATTAATATTAAAAAAAATTAACAATCGTTCATATATGAGAAAAGGAAAGTAAAAAAAACTTGGCATCTATTTTCCAAAATCCTTTTTTTTTGGTTATTTGAAGGTTTTCAAGTAAATATAAATTTAAATATTTTTATGCATATAAATAATTGGTGTCTAAAACTTTACCAATTTATAATTTGTTTTCTTAAATTTTTGAAATCCTTGTTAGGTTATCTTTACTATTTCTTTTTTTCAATCATCAAATTTCAAATTTACTCGCAATCACAAAGACTTAAATTATTTTTTAGTATAACATAGGGTAAGAGATCAAATTGATTAGAGATATATACCAATTACCGTTCACTTTGACAAAAGACTTAAATTATCTAGTCTATTGAAGATTATTTTTACAATATTATACTCTTCTCGTGTCTCTAAATTATCAATTCTCATGTCAAGAAATTAATATAAAGTTTGAAAGATAAAAAATTCAAGACTCACCCTTTAAACCATAACTTATTTTTAGGTTAAAAAAAATGAGACATGACACAAACAGTAGAGAAATTAATTTGAAATGGTCTAATTGGAAAAGAATAATTTAATTTAATTAAAAAAAAAAGTTGAGATAAAAATGTGTTAAAGAATTCAAGGAAATTAAAAGATTTGGGGGGGAATTGGTACCTGGCGATGGCAGGGGGATCCCAAGCGGAGGGGACGGCGGAGCGGACGGCGTCGGAGAGGCGGAGCGGATAGCGATCAATGTGAGCGTTGAAGAGGCTGATGAAGTAGCCGTCGAGGCCTAGGTATTTTGTATTCACCGCATCGCTCGCCCAGCACCCGCTCTGAAATCCGAACATCGCATTGAACGATCCCGACGGAATCTTCCCCGGAATCGAGCACTTCCGGTTGAAAAGCTCCGACATCTGCAACCGCCATTGATTCCGAGACGAATCGAATTTCAGATCTCTCACAGAAGAGCCAAAATCGGAAAATCGAGTTGAAAGGCTAGGTTTACCTGATTGAAATTGAGGATATCGGATTGGTACCGAGTTCGATCTCCTCTGTCGCATTTAATGTCGACGGAGACGTCTTTAACTGCGCGGAAACCAGGTACGATCAAATCTCTTCTCTGCGATTCGTTGAGCAGGACGAGTCTGTGTTCGCCTTTGCAGTACTTGAGCCTGAAATCTGAAGTGAAATCGAATCCTTTTCCGAGGCTGCTGAGAGCCTTCTCCAATATTCCGTCGTCTCCCATGGAAAGTTACAGAGCGAGTAATGGAAGGCTTGAGCGTTGGTTTTGAGAATGATGAGAAAATTTTGGTGTTTAGGAAGTTTCTTCCACTTAGGCTGCAATATTCTTTTTATTGATATCACAATTGCGAAGTTTGCACTTGTTAGTTGGACAGGGTCACGTCTCCATTATCTAATCTCTAATTGCACAATTTATTTGCTAAGTCAATCAAGCAACTTCGAATTTTATTCGTGTTTTATATTACCATTTCCATTCAAATTAAATCATTATTTGTTTTTCATAGCCGTTTTCTTTTAACTAAAAAACTGCTTAAATTACAAGTTTAGTCCCCCGACAATGTTGTATTTAATAAAAGCTGTCTAACAGATTTTTATATTTTCAATTTTGTGTTTTATAAGTTCTAGATTTTTAAAAGTGCTTTCAATTTTGTATATATTTGATATCTGGCTCATTTGACGTTTTGTCTTAAATTAACAATTTTAATAGATATAATATTGAATTTTGTATACAATACAGTGTTAAGTTTTTTACTTTGTGTCTAATGTGTTTGTGATTTTTAAAATATGTCTAATAACGAAATATTAGACACAAAAATGAAACTTCATGAATCTATTGGTTATATATAAAATTGAAAACTTAGAGAATTATTAGAAATTTTTTAAGTTTTAGGGGCGTATTAGATACCAAGTGGAAAGTTCAAATACTTATCATACAATTTTTAAATAAGTCCAGGGACTTATTAGATACAAAATGGAAAGTTTAGGGACTAAATTTGTAATTTAATATTTTGTGTCTTTTGTTGTATTGACCTAAATTGGTGAAGTGGTCAATAAGATAAATTAAGAAAGATGCATGATAAGATGAAAAATACAT
Source organism: Momordica charantia (assembly GCF_001995035.1). Next base: position 349,251 of record NW_019104528.1, read on the forward strand.
CCATATTTTATATATTTATTTTACATTTTATTAATTTATCATGTTTAAATATTTAAATTTAACTATAATTTATCATTTTGTGGCAGATCGAAGATATTCAAGAATAATAATTTAAAAGCGCAATTTTAGACGATAATGCGAACTTCACCAAATTGGGGAGAGCTAAACGGATAAGATACATACGGCTGGACGTTCTAATTTGAGAATTATGGATTTTTAAAATATTTGGTAAATAAAGAGATATAATCAAAGTAGGAATCCTTAATTGATTAGGAACTCTTTTATTTAATTTGTTTTGTTTTAAATAGGATCTTCCCAATTAGTTAGGAATTGCTTATTAGAGATAATTCCTGGTCGGAGCACCATTATTGGGAGATCCATCATTTCAGTTCCAACGAAAAGCTCTCTTTGGAGGCTAAGTTAGATAGATTTCTTATTTTCAAGTATTCTTTATTTCTTGTTCTTATTATTTATCAACAGTTTATATTAATTAAATTGACATGAATGATTGAAATAAACAGTAAAGAGTTGATTTATGTGTGTATATTTATGACTTTTCCATGTTTACATAGCTTGCATAACAGAATCTAGGGAAACAAACGGACAAAATTAATTAACTTGCAGCTATCTCAAATTAATTGATTTTGGTTTAGTCATTCTTAATGCTATTATTTGATTAATATGGAACGCTATCATGCCCAGTTGATTAATTAATAAGATTTTATTTTCATACTTGGTCTAAATTAATTAAATAATTAGGAGAATTAAAACTTATAACGATTGTTCCGAGTAAGTAGACTAAGTTCTTGAATCAAGAAATCATTTTTTGGATTGGAAGTTCGGTAAGACAAAACCCCAATTTTTTTTTATTTTGAGAAATTAATTTCATTGGTTCCTTTGGGATTCGACCTGGTCTCACTATTTCTACAAGTTAGATTTAGTAAAATCAGTAATTATTTTGGAGGGTCTCGACAACTCTTACCACTGCATGTGGTGGGTGTTAAAGATCCACATTGAAAAGAAAATGGACATAACAATGGTTTATAATAGAAATGAGCTACTCCTCTCATTGCCAATTGGTTTCAGATGAAACCCCATGAATATTAATATGGTATCAGAGCCCAAAACGCACAACCTTTCCAAAAATGGGATCCGACCAAGATCGATGAGCCAAAAGAGCCACGATCTTGAGGGTGCATGTATGGTTCTGAGATGGAACCCTATGAATATTGATGTTTTTGTTTTTTAGGATATGTGTTTGGTAGTAGATTTAGAAATTGAATCTCAATTACAAAGAAAGGTTCAAGGTGTTCCAGTAATATATTTGCAAACAAACTATAGTTAACTAAATATTTAGTTTAATTTAAAATAATATTGATTAATTTATTAACATATTTGTTACCAATTTTGTAGCATTATTATTTTACAATATTATATAATTTATAGTATTTTATATTTTATATTTTTAAATTTTAACAAAAATAAAATTGCGTAGTTTATCAAACTATGATAAATATTTAAAGATTTGTTGTAATTTAGGGAAAAAAAGTCACGAATTTAGTCCTTTTTTTTTTCCTTTTACAATATTATATTACACTTAATAAAGAGAGAAACATTTAACTTGTGACCAAGTAAATTGGGTTTAACTTGTGACAACGTAAATTAGGAAGATACTAATATATTTGACAATTTGAGCATTGTTCTTATATAATTTGAGCTTGACTGGCATATCTCATGTCAAAGATTCGAATCTACACTATACCCCATTAAATTTAAATGTCATCTTCTTTTTAAGAGTGAATACAACGGTTATAAAAGAAAAGTATATTTTTTCCCATGATCAATATCAAAATTTTCCTCTTTTTTATTTTTCATTATTTTGCTTTATGCATAACAATGAACGATAAAATTGTTAACATGAACATAGCTCAACGATAATTGTCATATATTGTTCTCTCAAAATTGGAGGTTCGATCTCTCGTATCTTCGTATTATTGTATACTAAAAAAATAGTGAATGATAAAATTGCAAATTTAATACACTAGGATAATCTCGAAACCCAAAGTCACTGGACAAAAATGAAAAATCTAATATTTTTAGATACACTAAATTTAAGCCCATGGCCGAAGTGATGTTTCGCCATCTATGAGAATTCTAGTTACAAATGGGAAAAGGAAAATGAGTGGCTGATGAAAAGGGGATCATGGGAAGAAAATAGTCCTTTAGGGAAAAAAAAAATCTTTTTTGATTTCAAATGATTTGTAGCCTTAAACTGAAATCTCAAATTTTTTCTAACCTTACCCCATCCCTTTGCCATTGTTAGGAGGGCATCTAATTTAGGAGGGTAGAAATTTAGATGTGTGGAGCAAACATTCTGGATTCGACGTTACGAGGCACAAAAATATACATATAAAGATAATGAAAAAATATCAATTTTAAACCTGAACTTGACAATATGTATCAATTTGCACCCTATAAAATGTAATTTTTCAATTTCAATCCTAAACATAGAGATTGGAACAAGAAAGTACATAGAAAAGGGAATTAGTGGACCAAACTACATAATATTGATTATATAATATACTATATTTAATTTAACTAAAATTCAAGGGGCATGTGTGTCTCTTGGTCCCAACGTAGATTCGTACCTATATAGCAAGAGATTTTAGAAGTTTTGATAGTGTATAATGAATGAGTTTAGAAATCTAATTATGTTTAATTTTCTAGAGTTAGTAATTGATAGAAGATGAGTTATAACGATTTAACATGTAAGTTTTAAAAGCGTTTGAAATAAGAAAATATAATCCGTACAAATTTTTGAGCTCTAAACTATACAAATTCACCCCACGAGTCAAACGCCCCCATTTAACTATATTATCCAAATAATTTCAGTTCACCAAGGAAGTTTGACCACATAAATATCTCTTTATGTAATGTGAATGTGGAGGAGACAAATGTGAACTTTGTAGTAATTTGTCAAATTTAAGCCCAAAAAAGAATCAAATGTGTGAAAGATTAGAAGCAAACAATAACATAAAGTAACATAAAGGAAACTTGATATTTCCGTGTTGTGTTTGTCTATACATACACACATATTACATGTATATGTGGTCAAGAAAACGTCCTTTTTGGTATGAAAAATAATTTTAACTAATTTAATAAATCATATAGTCCCACTCGTTTTAAAGATAATGACTATCGATTCAAAGTATATTCATCCTAGATTTGAATTTTTCTACTTCTATAATTATTTTTAAAAAAATGGTCTGAGTTAAACATAGTTAAATTGGTCAAAATATAAGTAACACTTCTTGAAGGTCTTATATTCAAATTCCCGAACGGTAATTTTCATCGAGAGAGAAACTCTGAGCGTAATTCTCATTTTCCTATTTCTGGAGCATTATTCTATAATTTGATTATAGAATGAAACTAGGTTTGAAATACTTATTTTGCGTTGCTCTTCCAACAGTTGTATTTCTTTTTCGTCGCTTTGTGGTTAAGTTTTCTACTTCATTTTACAAAAATCTCACATAGCATTAGAAAAATAAATAGAAATTAACAACAAAAATCATAAAAACAAATTTTTTAAAGGAAGCTCAATTACTTGAAACAAAGAATAGAAAGTTATATCGTAATAAAACATTTGAAAGTGGTTAACATAATGTTAGTCCTATCGGTTAAGATATATATCACTGATTAAAATGTTGGAGATTTGAATTCTCACAATAGCGTAAACTTTGTGATCGAGTTATCTATTTGTATGGTTTGGAGTAACGGACAAAGTTAATCAATATATGTCAATTTTTTTTCAAGGAAAGAGCAGTGACAAATTAAGTCCATGGAAAAAAATAATAATAATGGGTACTAAGCAAACGTGTTCACACTTGCAAACCTGTTGTTTTCACATTTTGGTACATCAAAAGTAGGCCAAGGGACAAGTCTAGAAGACCCAGTCAAAGCTTTACTTGACCACAGAAATAGCTGCCTAATGAAATCACAATATATAATCCTTTTGACTAACAAGTACACTTCCAACTTTCTTTTAGTTTATGCCTAAATATTATGTCATACTTTTTTTTCTGTTTTTTTTTTTTAATTTAGTTCTAATGGTTTAAAATGTTTTAATGGGATTTTTTATATAAGGCTTATTTTTAAAATTATTTGTAAAATAACGCTCATTTGAAACATATTAAGTGTATAATGCCTTAATCGAAACTTATTAAAAAAATAATGCGTTTAAAACTTTTCCGCTACTACAGACAACCACCCCATTTTCAATATTTGGAGAGACGATTATAAGATGTGGTACCCTATTGACACCATATTTGATTTTTTTTTTCAAATCAAGATATGATATCTTTTGAAGAGACGATTATCGGATGTGCAGTCTCTCCGAGAGATGATTACAATGACGTTGATTTTTTTAAAAGAAAAATATTAAATAATAACACAAAATTTTCAAGATAGTCTTTTGTAGAGGGAATGTAACACATGTAACACCCTACCTAGGGGCACATGCGTCTGCCACAACGTTTGAACCTGTGAGACATCAAGAGTTTTTGGTATTAAGTTAAATTATCGAAATGTTCGTACTTGAGACCTTTAAACCAGTATGACCAAAAAACTACAAATCCTTGCCAACGAGTTGGGCCTTGAATAATCTTTTTGTAATACTCTAACCAAAAGTGAAATGAAAAAGTTACGAATGCATGTGAAAAGACAGGAAAAGATATAGAAAAGTGACTATTGTGTATGAAAAAAGTAAATGTAGACACTACTAAAAGAAAACAAGTTCTCACACAAGTCTTTACTCTTTGCCTACTCCAATAGGAAGTTTGTAACATGGAGTAAATATAGGAGAAATTTTAGGCGACTTCTCTTTTCTTATTACCAAATTTAAAAATAATGGTCAATTATATATTTTCTTTTCATTATGAAATAGAGTAGTTCACAAAGTATGATCCTGACAATACGTTGACAATCAACTCTTCTCCATTCCACGCACGATTTTAACTCGCATCAATTTTTTCAATACTTATTGCTTTTTTCACCATTACTTTTTCTCCACTTCTCTTACTCGAAATCGGTGTTGTATGGTCAAAAGAGACGATGCGTTGACTCATTTCGAATCGTAATTTTTAGTAAAGTTTCTTTTCGGTCTCATGTTTAAGAAGTAAAGATTACAATCCTCATTATCAAATGTATGCAAGTAACGAAAGTTGGATGACAAAAACCAATTAGGTGCCATAAACCTCTCAAAACTAATGAAATTTAGTTACATACCAATCTTCCCAACTTGATTCATTATTTGAATGCAAATTTAAGTTTGTCATCATTTGAAAAGATTCTTTCAGCGCATAAGATACATACAACACGTTTCATTAGATACTTTATTATACATATACATGTATATCTTGAAGATGTAAAATATTTTGACAATGAACAAGACTCAGGGTTGCACGGCCTTGGCCATGCCGAAGGCAGCTGCGGATGCGATGGCCCCAATGAGGGCGGTTTGGACGGCACTCGTGACAGGTTTATTACCGGTGAAGCAGCCCTTGGCATAGCCAAAAACCAAGAGGGCGAGCAAAGTTAAGGCAACAGATGCAAGCACAGCCTCTGAGGCATTAGAGAAGAACATGTAGGGAATTAAGGGCACTAAGCCTCCCAAGATGTAAGAAATGGCAATGGTTAGTGCACTTTGTATTGCTCTTTTTGGCTCTGGCCTTTCCAATCCTAGCTCAAACCTATTGTTCAAAGGTTGCTCTTAAATAAGGTCTATTTTGAGGAAACTTATAAAGTTTCTTGAACAAATATTTGTCCTATTTTATTTTATAAGATAATAAAGTTAGGGGAATAATGTGTGTAGGGCAGTACCTCATCATGAAATCAAGCCAAGCTTGAGGATTCTTCCTCAGAGCATTAACAACAGGCCCATATTCGTGTGCTTCTATTCCATACTGGGCCAGAATCTCACCCACTTCTGCAGCTTCTGTATTACAAAAACTCCACCACTATAATTATCGGCCGTTTGCAAATATAGCGAAAAAAAAACAAAAAAAAGTAGAAATCACTCTTCTTATTTTAAATATAGCAAAAATGGAGATTCGAAAAAATAGAAAAGTCAACAAGCTTGACGTTGATGTTGATAGAGAATGTGCAACGTAAGAAAAATAAAATGTAAATATTTAGTAAAATCAGGAATGTTTTGAGACATTTAATCAAATCATAAATACTAAATTAAAAAGTTTAAAACTAAATGCTCCGAATTGAACTAAGCAGAATCCGCATGGACTAAAATGATAGTTGAGTCATAATTTGTTTGCTCAAATTTTATCCTTTAAAAAAAAAAAAAAAGAAAAACTTGAGATATACATTAAGGGTCAAAATATAATTCTAGTCCTTGAAATTTTTGTCATTTCTAGTATTATCCCTAAAGGTTTAATGAATTTTATATTCAATTTCTACTCTGGGTGCTAAAAAAATGACATGACACCTTTTATTGTCCAATAACATCTACATGTATACTTTTTTTTAGTACAATTAGTAGGTGAATTCGAACAGACAGGGATTAAAAAGTTTTCAGTAGTCAAAAGAGAAATTAGAAGGTTAAATAAAATCTTACTAATTTTGGACACTTAAAACGTGATAAAATAACAAGAAAAAGGAATAGGTTATTTTTTCGTTCGAAGAAAAATCTAACAGCATGAACTTGATTTTTTTAAATTAAAAAAAAAAAAGATCATTGACGGGCCTCGGGCTTTTATCAGGCCCAACTGACTCGGCCCATTACATTTATTCATTATTGTTTGAACTGAAAATAAATAAATAAAATAAAATAAAAAATGAAGGCGAAAAAGGTAAACGATGGTAGAAGAATCCGGACCAGTATCGGGAACCAAGACGATTTCCTCTTCCTCTCTCCGCAGCTCCTTCTTGTACTGATCCGCCTCGCTTTTCGCCGCAAGGTATCTGATCAAAATTTCAACACAATAGATGAGTTTCCGTTCGATTTCTTGAGCAATTTCGTAAATCGACTGCCCTAGGAATCACTATTTCGTCGCCAATCGAGCAAAGGAACAAGAAGAACAGAGCTAGATGAAGTTTCGTAGAGATCCGTACCCGCCGAGTCCCATGGAGATGGCGCCGGCGGCGACCTCGGCGATTCCGGCGGTGAGAACGATAGAGGAGGAGGCATTGGCGCCGGACAAGCCCGCGGCAAGGGCGAAGGGAACGGTGAGGCCGTCGGAGACTCCGATGATAATGTCGCGGACGATCTCGCCGCCGGTGAAATGCTTCTCTCTGTGCTGCTGCTGGATTAGAAGACGCCGGTTTTGGTTCTCGGGATCTAGGTCAGCCATTTTCCTCTTTTTTCCTCTTCTTACTTTTCTATTTTGGATTGCAAATGAAAAATGAGAGCAATGATAAAATCAAAGTGGGAATTGGTAATGCTTTGAAGAACCTTATGCCTTTCGTTTTCTCGAATTCTTTATTCCCACTTTACGTCATTTCTTTCCTTTTCTTTTATATTTATCGAATTTAAAAATTTTTTGGCCAGTCCGGTCTGGTTGTTTTTCTGAAAATTAGTTTTCTTATTTATAACTCAGGTTTTAAATAAACTGTGTTTTTCAGAGGAAAAAGTATTTTATTAAGGGAAGAAACCGTGGAATAATTTTAAGAAATAATATATATTTTTTATTGCCGATCTGAATCCCATTACCGTTCAATTGATTGTAGCGGTTTTTCAAATTTTGACTTGCATAATTTTCCAATGATTTCTTTTGATATTTTCTACATTAACTGATTTATGTTTAATTATGAATTATTTTTTAACTTTAAAAAAATTATTACAATAAAAAAAAAAAGGATGGAGAGCAATAAAAACTAATAAATTTAACTAAATAGTCCTAATTTAACTGAGCACACTGGATTGCATATGCATAGCCAAATTGCTCTAGTTTTAATCCCACGTTAGAGAGAGCGCCAAAGGGATCTAGGAATAGAAGTTCTAGGAGAAATTATTAGAAGCGGCTGATAATGATAACGCGACCGATACTTTCAGAACTATTAGATACGCAATTATCCCATGTTATTTTTTTTTTTCTTTCGTGTATCTAACGGTTACGACAGTAGAGTCATATTGTGCCAACCACATTCAATAATTTCGCAAGTTCAATTCTACAAGCTAGCTAGGCATGGAAGGCCTTGGCAATAAGGTAAGCTGCAGCTGACGCAATGGCTCCGATTAAGGCGGTTTGTAGGGCGCTCATTAAGGGCCGATCCCCGGTGAAGTAGCCCTTGGCAAAGCCAAAGATTAGCAATGCTATTATGGTTACAATAACAGAAGCAACCACAGCTTCTCCAGCTGAAGGGATGACCATGTATGGCAATAAGGGCACCAAGCCTCCCATAATGTAGGACATGGCTATGGTTATTGCACTTAGCAATGCCCTCTTTGGGTCTGGCTTCTCCAGCCCCAATTCAAATCTGAACCCAAAAAACATTCATAATTAGTTAAAGTTATTATATTATAATGATACCCAAAAGAAAAATAATTAATTAAGAGAAATAAAGTTTAATTACTTCATCATGAAATCAACCCATGCTTGAGGGTTTCTTCTAAGAGCAGCAACAACAGGCCCATATTCATGGGGTTCAACCCCATATTGAGACAATATTTCTGCCACCTCAGCAGCCTCTGAAAAATATTCAACTAACTATTTATTAATCTAAAATTAATTAAGGAATTAATATTATTTATTAAAAAAAAGTAAAATACACTAG
>NW_019104528.1:358106-365606 GCF_001995035.1 Momordica charantia
ATTCAAACTCTTAACCTAACTTAACCTAAGTTCTGCTTTTATTAAAAAAAAAAAAAAAAAACCAGAGCAGACCAACCAAATTACCTATGTCTGGGACTGCTACGACCTCTTCTTGTTCTCTCTTCAGTTCTCTCATGTAATGATCAGCTTCACTTTTAGCTGCAAGATATCTGCATTTCAAATCAATAAATATAGTTCCTGGTTTGTCAATTCAAGCATATTGAGTAAGTAAGACAGTGTATTATGGGATGTTTGTATCTTTTTCTATGTTTCTTATTTTGTTTTTCTTTTTAGGAATGATAAAACAATATTTTTATTTATATTCTGGATCAAAGTAAAAAAGAGAAAAAGAAACAAAGAAGTTTGTTTTTGTTGTTTTCAAAATTTCTATACATTTTTTTTTTTAAATGAGAAACAAAAAATACAAATAATTGTCAGATGTTCAAGATCCTTTTGAAAATGAGAAACAGAAAATAAAAACGTTTCTCTAAATTTAGAGGTTTAGGGTTTAGGCTTTTTTTTTTTATGTTAGCAAAGTTATTTTGAATACACGACTAAGGCTTTGATACTTTTTTTTTTCTTTCTTCTTTAGGCTTTGATACTGTTTTCTTTTTTCTCTTTCTTCTTTTTGTATTTTTAAAAGCAAGCTTTATATGATTTTATTTTATCCTAAGACCTACTTTTTAAAACAATTTTAAGATCTTAATCAAAATTAGAAGTGTTTGGATGTGTCTCCTCTCCTTTTTTTTTTTAGATTAACCTTATAAAATTGTTTTTAATGCTAAAATAAATTCAATTGTTTCTAATTATATATCAAGCTTAAAAAGATAATAAAACGATTAAAATAAAAGATTCCAGAGCTCAATTTGAAGGGAGAGAGTTCAAAGACTAGAATAAAATAAAATAAATTTAAAGTAAACAATGGTGAATGAATAATTGAGAGAATATGTACCCTCCAAGTCCCATAGAGATGGCTCCGGCGGCAACTTCAGCAATACCGGCAATGAGGATGATCCCGGAGGTTACGTCGGCGCCGGAGAGGCCCGCTGCGAGGGCAAAGGGGACGGTGAGGCCATCGGAGACGCCGATGATAATGTCGCGGACAACTTCACTGGACATGAAGTGCTTCTCCTCATGCTCTTGGAGAAGAAGCTTCTGCTTCTTTGGGTCTGTGCAACCAGCAGTTTCTGCCATTGTTGAATAATTAAGATCTCAAATGGGTGTGAACAAAAACTAAAATGGAGAAATGGGTGTGAACAAAAAAGCAAAGAAATGGCTCATTTTATAGAGAAATGGAAGTGGAAAGAAAAAGTTATTCACAAACAAATTGGATTCTACTTTTTCTAGGGCTGTCTTTGGAACAGAAGAAAATGTGTGTTGAATAAAATTTCAAGAGATGTTTTCATAAATTTAAATGGAAGGATTCATTACCCCGGAAAAGCTATATAGTTATTCCTCCAATTTTGGTATGTTATTAAATGTTGGTTAAGAAAATACTTGAAATGTTCAAATAATTAGTGTTATAATAGTGTTTTATTTTTGTACCTTTTGTGGATTTGGATCGAGATTCGAGATTTCAATATTTCTATCCGGATTTAAATTTCTCACCAAAGTTATTTTAATTAAAGTTTTTAGGGTAAATACATTTTTTATCCACAAGTTTAAAGATCGATGCTTAAAAGTTTTTGAAATCAAACTATTGTTAACATCAACTCATAGTAATTAGGTGGGAGTTTGAAAGATGAAGTGAGATTTGTGGGTAAGTTTAATATTCATGAATCTATTAAATACAAAATTAAAATTCCAATCTAATTCAACAAAATTTAAAACTTCGGATTCTTTTTTAGTACAACAAATAAAAGTGGGAGATTGAATCCACAACCTCTTAGTTGGAGATATATGTCAATTATCGTGCTGAACTAGGTTCAGTTTATTGACTCTGTAAAAATTTTATAGACAAAATTTGTAATTTTAATGAGTGTTATTGTGGGGACCATCGACAGGGGGTGGCGTAGTGAGTTTGTCGTCAAATACCCTCAATTATAAAGATTCGAACTGGCGAAGCTACACGGCATCGATTTCGAATAGAAAAAAAAATAGTGTAATTGTGAGAGAATTTTCCGACCAAGCAAAGAGCAATGATGAGGATGTTACATACAGGGCGTGTGTTAGGCACAGGCTGATGGAAAATGTCAAAAGCAAAATCCAAAGGCGTGTGCGAGCCACAAGCCTTGCTCGTCATTCATTATTATAGGACCAAAAATCCACTCTCACCAAAATTCACCAATTTAATTTTCACAAAATCAAACCCATTTCCACATTTTTATTCAAAAAAAGAAATAGCCCCAATAAAATAAATTCAAACCCTTCTTTTCATCTATAATCGTAGTTAATCGTGATTGTTTAATCCAATGTCCATACATCAAAAAGAGTAAATTTACTCTAAAATTTTAAAATTGAATTGAATATATATTTTTTTTTTTGGTTCAGATCTATCTTTAATTATAATGTAATTGGGAAAAGTGGAGATAAGATAATGAAAAAGTTTGGGCATGAAATGGAGTGGGGAAAAAGTTGACTTTAAATAAAGGAAATTTCAGAAAAGAAGAAATTGAAAGGCTGTTACTGACCCCCCAGTGTCTAACTGGGGCTGGTTCTTTCTGCCATACAAAACTTCAAGTTTTGGAATCGAATCTTATGGTACCGTTATATTAATTTTAATACGGTGGGTCTTCAAATGCTAAATTATTCTTTTAACGTCTGTCGTATCCAGTTTCAATTTTGTCCATATGATTTTAAAAGATTGACGGTTGTTTTTTGTGATACGTTTTCGTTGGATATAGAGATGTAATAAGAGGACGAGCTAGCATCGCCTAAAGAAAAGTGCCAACATGTACTACATTTCAGAACATTTTAACTAACTAAATTATAGCAACCGATCAAAACCAAATACAAAGTATATATGGACTAAAATGGTAATATGATAATTTGAAAACCACACCATCAAATTTAACCTTTTTTTTTAATAAAAGAAAATTAAATTAATTTAGTCTAATAAATTTATTAATGGTGCTGATTAGGCATATTCAATTGTTAATGAACTATATATAGGATTCATTTGATGTAATATTCTAAAAAAAATTATTAATGCCGGGTAGTTTTGTCGAAATTTGGCCAACCTCGATTAAGGTATAAATCTTGAACCAAAAAATGTCAGAAAGTTCGAATCCTCACACATATTATTGAACCAAAAAATACTTTGTCCAAATTCATTGGTTTAAAGATTTTATTTTCAGTTTAAACATCATCCTCTCTTTGTTAGAATAGGAAATTTTTCGAGATCTTTGTTTTTTATTTCAAATCTTACCATTTGAAATAATTTTAATTTATCAGAGTTTTGAGCAAAGAAAGGTCATCTCATTTTTCTTCTTTTATCTCAAATAATGAAATCGTTTAGTGAAGCTTAGAGCTATTTTTTACTGAGAAATCTTGGTCGTTTGAATGTGACTCATAAATTACTCATTTCTTTATAAAAGTTAAATTAAATAAATTTGGAGAATAATAAAATGAATATAATAATTAGAGGCCTGAAATATGGAGAATATATGTGTAAGAGAGAAGGGAGAATATTTAAACAATGTTTTGTCACATAAAAAAAATGGTTACAATTTTTTTTTTGTTAAATATTTTATTATCATAAGAAAATATTTATAAAAAAAAATTACATACACGTCATTTTTCTGTAAACTAACAACATTATCAAAATGAAATATTTTGGAACTTAAAAGACTAAAAAAGCAATGAATTTCTTCCCTTACCAAAAAACATTATATTAACAAATGATTTAATTTTCTTATTTCTAATTATTTAATTATTATATTACTTAGATATTTCTAATTATTAATTTTTAACCAAATTACAATATAAGTGTGAATGGAAGAATGTTACATTTGATGGTATGTTGAAAAAGAGGAGGTTTAATTAATGAGAAATTTGGTATTATTTAATTAATTATTTAAGAAAGAAGAGTCAAAACAAAACACGTCATTGTTAAAATAATGATAAAGGGCGAGATTCCTTAGGCGTGTGTGAGCCACACGGCAGCACTAAACTTGCTGTTTGGTAACTGAGAAAATCCAAGAAAAAAAGTTTCCCGGAAAGTAAGAAAGAAAAGATGGATTGAAATGATAAGGACACAAAAATGGGATCTCCAAACTTTATTATCACCACGACCACAAGGTTCCTAGAATTTGGACTCTCCTTAATCAAATTTTTTCTAAGATTGTTGGGAATTTTTTTTTTCAATTTAGTTCCTGTCATTTAAAAATTTTAATTTAATCTTTTATGTTTTAACATTTTTCATTTGTGTCTTCCATTGTTGGTGAATGTTTAGATTATCTGATGATAAACTTACTTAACATAATACATAATACATGATGAATGGATAGAAATTTAGAAGAAAAAAATGTCACCAAAAGAAAAAACTTGAAGTTTCATGACAATATGGGGAAGAAAGTAGAAAATTCTCTTTTAGATAATCATTTTTTTGCTAAATTTTTGTCAATTCAAGTAATTCTAATATTTACTGGTGGTTAAAGACTAAATTAAAAAATGTTAAAATATTAGGAATTAAAATTAGAATTTTTTAAATAATAGGGACTAAGTTGAAAAAATACCACAACATTAGAAACTAAAACATATATTTAATCTAATATTTTTTTAAAAGAAATCTTAAATTTTATTGGGTTTAATTTCCATGCTCATTAATGAATTTTTATATTTATTATATTTTGTTTGAATTTTATTTTCATCCGCCAACTTTCATTTTTATTTTGGCCTCTAAATTTAAAAAATATCATTTTTAATTATTAAACTTTTAGATAATTAAACTATTTTAAACAAATTACTACTTCCATCCCTAAACTTTTGGAATATAACTATTCTAATATTATTCATATCCATTTTAGAAAATTTATATGACCGACTAGAATCAAAGTAGTCACATTACTTGATAATTAATTTCAAAATATATATTTTGTTTTATTCCCTAAATTCTATGCTTATATGAATGTAATAAAAATCATAGGTCATGTTAGCTTTAAAATTTCATACCAAATTCTATATGTGTGGCTTAAATGCAAATCATCATATTCTATAATATTTTTCCATTACATATACCTCGGAAAATTTATCCGTAAGAATCCAGATGAACCTTTCGTGAAAAGCTTTTCAATTTTGGTTCCTTATCATTAAATTTGTGAATTATATATTTAAGAGAAATCATAAACATTTGTACTTCAAAGTTTAAAACCAAAATATCTACTTCTATACATATATATATATATAGCATCATTACAAAACTATGAAAATTTTGCAACTAAAGATGAAAATGAATCTATTACACAAAATTTAAAGACTAAAATCCTATAGCATATTTTAATATTGTAGATATACATCAATTTGTTCACATTTGAATAAGGCCAACCTAAAGTTGTGAATGACAATTCCACTTACAAAAAAGTCTCGACGATGTGTTTTTTCTTTTTTTGAATTTTCTCTTTTTAGAAAACGATACAAAATTATGAGGTGAGAAAAAAGGTTTGAACTTTAGTAAAAGTATAAAGAAAGAAGCCCAATAGCCATATTATTGGGTTTAAAGAAGCAAAAAAGTGAAGCTAAGGAGTGTGGCCACCACGTTCTGAATTCAACCCAATAAATGCCCTTAGCTCAACATATTTATATATAAATCTAATCTTTCACCTTTTTTAAAGAATCTTGTTTTGCCTTTATCAGCATCTAATGGCTACAAACATTATTCTAATTTATGGTTTGTTTTTATATTCATCCACTGAACCCGACGAAGATATTACTAATGTCTTGACTAATTGAGTTTCTAGATTGAATAAACTATTTTAGTTAAATATTGTTAACTAAAGTGAGAGATTAAAAAATATTAGTAGACTTAAGAATGCCCCTACCAAAGAATTGGACGAGAGGTGCATCCACAAATATTAGTTAATAGTTGATCATGTTTTGTTAAGTACCCATAATACAACTTGAGAAGCTAATATGTATAGCATTAACTAGTGTAGAGAAAATTTGCACCCAATAGTCATCATGTTACGTACGATGTACAAGCAAGTTACAACGATAGTTGTGACGTGCTTGCTTTGGCATGCTTATGCTTTAGCGGGTCATGTCATGATCAATTACTGTTAGTGCATTATCTTCTGAGCTTATTGAGATGATGATGATAGAAAAGATGAAAGCTAAAACTAAGCTCAAAGATTTATTTTAACTTTGATAAATAAATAAATTATATTTTGCTTTTTGTCATTAAAATCATCTCATTGCATTTAATTTAATTATCTAGATGTGATATCAACTCAATAATTGCAGCATATATACATACGTGCATAAAATTTGAGCATAGTTTAATTGTCGGAGTTCGAATTTTCATTTGTACTCTATATATATACACACTTCACATGTTGTACTTTAAAAAAATCCATATTTCAAAAGATGAACAACTTTATTACGCTCTAAACATATAAAAACAAAATGTGGATAAAAAAAATTCTAAAACTCAAACATATTCTTAGTTCATGCTCTATAACCATTTCATTTTTGGTTTTCCGGTTTTTAAATTTATATTTATTTGCTTACAATTTCTTTGGTATATTTTAGTCTTTATGAGAAACAATTTCGACTCTCTTAGCCAAATTTGAAAACAAAAATAAGTTTTTGGAAACCTTTTTTTTTTAATTATAGATTAGATTTTGAAAATGTTAGAGAGTAATACAAAACATCCATCATGGGTTAACTTATTGGTTCAAAAGGACCACSGTAAATCAAAAGAATTTAGAGGGAATAAGTTCAAATTTCCTATGATTCTTTGGCAACCAAATGTGTCAAGGACGACAATGGTATCCCTCGTTGTCCGCTTTGGGTATAACTCTCACGATTTTGCTTTAGATTCATACCAATAGAAATAATTATTCTCTTATATACCATGAATCACTCCCTTCTCTAGCTAATGTGGAAATTCCTTACAAACCGGCCAACACCAAATGTAGTAAAGTCATTTTATTTTTAAAACAAAGAAAAAAATTACATATAGGACCCTAAGAGAAGATTAGCTTGAGTATGAAAAAGTAAACAAAGTTGTCATCTTTCATCTCATTAAAACAAAGTTTTTTTTTTTTTAATTTGTTCCAAAAGCACAATCACCTACAAAAAGAGAGATGGGAAAGAGGAATATTTGCTGCCAAACAATGAAGTGGTCCATGTGTGATGCTAGTACAACCAAAACCAAAGCCCAAATTAGTTATATATTTAAGGTGGAAAAAATTAAATAGCCTTCATTTGCCCATTTTTTATTCTTTTTTTTCCCTTGTTTTGTCTTCTTTTTCAACTTTGTTATTATTGAATTGCAATAACAAATCTTATATTGATATCCCTATCTTGCCTTTTTATTTTTTTAATCTTCTCTCCAAAGTT
>NW_019104528.1:370606-375763 GCF_001995035.1 Momordica charantia
CTATAGTTACACTATTTGGCAAACGGCTTGGAAACAAAAGAGAGAAATTCAAAAGAACTACAACTAACATAGCTCCAAACAAACTTGGCAGAAGGTTAGACTATCAAATGAAAGTTTGTAGTTTCTCATCAGCAAGCGTAAGGAGTCTGATAGAAGAATTCAAACTGAACATATTATGAGATAGCCAGCTTTTCTTACTTGGGATTCCTAAGAACGATAATGACGGAATCTCCTCTCAGGAACATCTTACTGATGAATCTGTCCTTGTTAACAGGTTGAGCTTTTTTCTTGCCCTTCCCAGTTTTTGGTACCTAGTCATAGAAATAATACATGAGATGTGTAATTCTYGTGTCCATACAAAGCAAGGAAAAGAGTTGAGCACAAATGAACAACACAAACCTCGGTCCACATCTCTCTAACATTTTCCAGAACCATATTACAATGCCGGTCGAAGGCCCTTACACGTCCCAATAGCTTTTTGTTGTTGCGACAATTTATGAGGACCTGTCAAGAAGGTCAAAAAGAWATTCACAAAAAGAGTTTTTGCCTTAAAATTTATGCTTGTCAAAGTTGCAAGGCACAACGGTTGAACACATAGTCCACATACAAATAAAACACATACCTGAGTGTTGTTTTTAACACTCATCATGAGAACAGAAAGTGGACCAGTGTTGAATTCCTCTTCCTCATTCTTAGTAGTAGCCTGCAGAGATGCAAAGTAAGTACTTTYCTAATGGTGCTTCTAGTAACACTGCAGTCAGCCTCAAAGTTGAAAAATAAACAGACCATAATAGGAGTCAAGGTACTTTGTAGTAGTATAACCCCAAAGGAACACATAGGGGAAGGGGGATCGGAAAGATAAGAAAGGCTACTATAATAACAAAACATAGAGTTAACACTAGGAGTGAAATGGGGAAACAGAGCCAATATAGTCATAAAAAGTTACAAGAAACAAGCTTTAAGGAAATGTCATAGTTATCCCTTTTTCTATTATAAATATAACCTTTTCAATAAMTAGATTGCAAAAGACTAAGATGGTAAACAATCATCAAACAGAAATAAAAACAATTACAAGAATCAAGTCATCAACCATCCAAACAAAGTAAAAAACAAAACGGAACAGAATCTACACAGGTCATCAGTTTTACTCCTAAAGGTATAGAACTTGTCTTAAAAATCATGTTGCTTCTTTCCGACACAAACACCCAAAAGATAGCAAAAATTCAAGATACTCCATACTCATAAGTCATAACAAACTTGAGCAGCTTATTGGCATACTTACAGTGTAGAAATAAATGATTGGATGATACAACATCACGGTCACATAATATACGAACATGTAATATACAAAGGGGACATAGGAAATAAGATCTTTTACTTACTTATGACAATTATTTAACCTTCCTAGTCCAAACAAAACAACAAAATGCATGTGAACTTTTTAAATCATAACTTCAAAAAATTACTTCAGGCTAGAAATTCAAAATATCTCATTTTTAACTTCTATGCACCAAAAGTCGACTARTAAAATGTTAGATTTTGAATAAACTAATAAAATGGTATTCAATTCAATTTATATTATACAAAGAAAACCTTTTATAATGTCGCGAGAGTGAGACATGATTCACAAACTCACTTGAGCATAAGACAAAATCTGAACCAATTTAACATGTATTGGATGAAAGTACTTAAAGTGTAAGCATAAAAGACCGAAGAAACTTACATCTTCCTCCATTGGTCGGCTGCAAGAAGAGAAAAAWGAAAAAAGGAGAACGTGAAAGCCATTAGTAAGTGACAGACTGAGATTGCCAAATCAACATAAAAAAATAATGGAAATACCTACCTCATCTTGTAATTAGGGATTGATTTTCAGCGTCGTCCTCGGAGTGATGCTGAAAATACATGAAAAATATATGACCATAAGCACATAGTTAAAAATTATTACAACCATAACAACATAATCTCACGAAAGAGAATGTGCTACATCCTAAAGAACATCATGATCCAGAGAAACTGCTGTATAGGCTAAATAGTTGTAAGAAAATACACATTGTGACATTGATAAACATGGGAAATGAAAGTTTCAACTATTCCCATCCTGAGAGTCAAAAATAAGATATAGAATGCAGTCCTAAAAGTAAAAATATTTCGGTCATAAGCATTATTTTTTAACATAGAACACTAATTAAGTAAGTTGTAGCAARAAATCAGCGGAAAGAAGAAAGGTAAGGAACAATGTTGTTAAAAACGTACGATACGCACAAGGCAAAACGATTCAAATCGTGTTTTGAATCGCAAATTTAGTGTATCCCAGGTTTCAAATGATAGAACCGTAAGAAATGGAACGAATCGAAAGTTTCGATTCACAAACAAACAAAAAAAAAATGTAGGGCTTTTTTACTCACCTGGTCGTGAGAAGCAATTGAGAAGAAGAAGGAGAAGAAATTAGGGCGTGGGATGGGAAGAACTAAGAAGGCGAACGAACGGTGTGGATTAGAGAGACAGAAATTTCGGTTGGCTGAGATTTGATAGAATTTAAAAGTAAATTGGTTGTTGGGTTTGGGTACCAATGGGCCGAAGGGAAGTGAAAGGGCTTTAACATGTTTTTAATTATAAAATTTTAYTAAAAATAAAAACTTACGATATTAAATTTTAATTACGATTTACATTCCCATTCCCTTTCCAATTCACAGTATATATAACAATCTTGGTAAGGAATGCAGCTAAAAGAAAAATGGAAATTCACAGCCCCACATATGAAATTGCTCTCAAAGGATTTATAAACGGAAAACTGAACACCATGTGAGGAAAACAACTCAACTAGTCTTGAAGTTTTTCTTAAGAATGAATAAAAGAGATTGCACCAGCGGGCCTCTATAAAGCCTCTTCAGGTCTCAATGGTTTCCGCACCAAAATACTTGGAAGGAATAACAAAATTTATCTTCGTAATCATCTCTTAGAAGGCAGCGTAAAAGCTTGCAGTTTATAAAGCTTTGAATCCCCTCATAGAAAACTATCCAAACCCTAAAAATGCCGAATTGGTAAAGAACTTAAGCTGAACAAACCTCTAATCAACTAATAAACCTAAAGATCGATGTGAAATCACCTAACTCGAGCAAACAAAGATGGTAAGAGAACAATTCATAAATCAAACAATTTGGTTACAAGACAAATAATGTCCAAATTACAAATTTAGCCCTAACTCTCCGTCTTAGCTTAGTTTAAGATTTCAAAACGTAGGATATGATGTTCGTTAAATTAATACTAGTTATAAGGACTAAAATAGACAGTACACAAATTTATTATTGATAATTGTATACCATTTTTAAAGATAATTATTATTTAAAGTTTTATATGGTTTCAACTTAAGTTTATAATTATAAACGATTGTTAAATTTTTTTATAAAAAATCATGGTATAATTTAAAACAAAATGATTGTGTTAGAATATTCAATTCGATGTAAAAGATACAATATATAAAATCAATGTTAAATTTATTCGACAATATAAGCTTAACTCAACACTAATGAGTTTCTATATTTGATCAAGAGGTCATGAGTTTTCTTTAGTTTCGTTTTCTTTTTCCTTTTAATTCTAACATATCGGGTGAACATCCAACTNAATGAGTTTCTATATTTGATCAAGAGGTCATGAGTTTTCTTTAGTTTCGTTTTCTTTTTCCTTTTAATTCTAACATATCGGGTGAACATCCAACTAGAAAATCGGTAGTGGCATACGTCACTTAACTYTAGAAATAGTTTGGTGGATATAGAATTAGTTTAATAGAAAACATTATTTTTAAAAAATCCTAAAAACCAGTGGTAAACAGATTTTGTAAATGAACATCATTTTACAAAAAGCGATTGCAAGTGGATTCATCTATAATTATTTCTCATCAAATATGAAAAACGATTAGGATTCTCATATAATCACATATTCCAAACGGAGCTTAAGCTCTAAAAAGTTTCAATTAAAATTATAAACTTTTTATTTTCTCCACCGAAATATTAACAACTTTTTATCTTTAAAATAATTATTAACATTGAAATATTGAAATAAAATAAGAAGGTTAAACTAAAATATATTAACTCTGGTTCATCTTTTAACCTTTAAAGRTCATGAATATAATCGAAACTTTTAAATCTTAACAACKAAACCGCCATAATCATCAAAGTTTATCAACTAAATCYATAGTTTAACTTTAATTCAGATGGTTTAGTTGTGTGGGTAGATTTCCTAATTTTCATGATTTTTKTAAGGATCTCCATTAATATCGATCCATTTTGAGTTCATCAAGGGTGAGGTAGGGATTGAATCATTGAGGTAATTGATGTTGTATGTATTAAACACTATTTGGGTTAACTTGATTTTAAAGAGGCAAAAGTATTTGTTCAAAAATTTAGAGTGTTTGGTAACTGGGATGTCCATTTTCACTACGGGATCCGCCTAACGAGGATGAATCTCCATTTAGATTCTCCACASGTAGGGTAGGAGAAGTTTTTTCCCGTCACCTAAATAACTCCAACTCACTTCTTTAATATGTATATACTAAAAAACTTATCATTATCTGCGTGTATAATAGTTTTCTTTTGTTTATCCCGCATGACCACCCAATATATATATATAGAGGAGGATTAGACATGTAAATGATGTTTTATGTTAAAAATTAAGTAATTGATTAGATGTTTCTTTAGAATTAAAATATTTAATTGATAAATAATTTTAAAAAATAAAAAATAAACAAAGAAAAATTTCCCACAAATTCTCCAAAAAAAAATGACAATTTTTATTTAATAAGAAATTTTTTCCACTTTGATCCCAACAAAATTTTAAGGGGAATTCACGGAGACGAGGATAGGAAAGGTGAACATTATTGGTAACAAATAAAAATTAATTTTGCAATGATAAAATTGGTGTATAGTCATTTTTTGAAGAATAAATTTAAAGTTTGTTGGAGGCGAATCCTGGCCTGCCACGTGTCATGATCGGAAAAATGAGTTGGGCGAACGCGCGGACGAAATGTAGAAATTGACTTCAAGACACTCAGGTCGGCAGTAAGGGTAGGACCTACAGTGTCGAGCCGACCTGAGGTAAAGTCCGTAACAATGTCTCTTCCGTACCCGACAACACGCCATGATTTTAGGGTGTGTCAGAATC
>NW_019104528.1:385227-475978 GCF_001995035.1 Momordica charantia
GATGGATGACGTTTTGGACCGTCGGATCAGGAATCAGTATGACAGTGGGGCCCATTTCGCCATTGTTAATCGTATGGTTTCGACGGCAATGTGGTGCCTTCAGAACCAGCCGGAGATGAGGCCGCCGATGGGGAAGGTGGTGAAGATGTTGGAAGGGAAGTTGGAGATTCCTCTGCCGGAAAAGCCTTCTGTTTACTTCTCATCGGACGCTCGGGAATGTTCTAAATTACCGTTAGAGTAGTCCGAGGATTCAATAGACTCTATAGATTCGAAAATTTGTCGACCTGAATGTAGTTCAACTAGTTAAAGTTTTGGTTAATCTTTTGAAGTTCAAATTTCAACCTTTTTCCACTTTAACATTGAATTTGACAAGTTGTGTCAAATTGTAATCTAAATTTGGATAAATATTGTAATTTCTTTTACCCTAGATTTAATAAATGTTTTAATTTATWCTGTCTCATTCCAAGAATAATTGAACAAGTATTCTCTGGTACGTCCAATAAATCATAAACACATATATTTGATATCAATTTTGTATCCRGGAGCACAAATGCATATAATTTTGAGGATTTGTATCAATTTGCATCTTACACTTGAATGTTGCAATCTTCAACTTAACTTTAAAAAGTATTGCAAATTTTACCCGTTGATAAATTTTAATTTGAAAAGTTTTTAGACAAAATATTCTCATCATATGTGTCAAATGAGTTAGAAAAAGCATAATTGGTATGAAATTGATATGATTTAAAAAAAAACAATAATATAATTGATTTTTTAACTTASATTTTAAGTTTTGRCAGAGTTATTTAAYAGTGTATTAGGTGCATTAATCAAACTAAGAAACTTGATTTTTATTAAATTAATGAATTTTGTTTGTGTATTCTTTGTTTTTTAGTATGACCAATGTGGAAATTGATTAAACCTCCGACCTCTCAACAAAGAGCAAGATGTCTTAACTTATGAACCATACTTATGTAAAAATRAGTGAATTAACATAAATTTGAATAGAAAATAAAAAAAGACAGACACTTGAGACTTATATATTTAAATTTATTTAAAAAAAAAGTAGGGTCTACATTATAAATTCAAGGACATAAAATTTAACATGACTAATTGCAAATGAGAGAACCTATTTTAAAAGATGTCGAAGAAAGAAGAAAAGAAAAAAGCTATATATTTTAAAAAAAGCATTGCAAAATTTTGATAGTAATTATATACCACTTAAGAAGTTAGTATGAAATTAATAGGAGTTAAACAAAAATAACATTATATATACTTTTTTAAAAAATTCGTAAGTATCAGTAGATTTATTTAACGATCGATTTTGTACATTAATCAAACTTAATTTTGTATAAAGCTGGTTTTTTTTTTTATTAAATTGGTGAGGGTTTCTTTAGTACATTAGATCGGTGAATATTGAGTTTTTACATTTTTTTAAAATTAGTTGGTAAAATAGCTTACCTTTGATATAGGGTAAAAGTTGTAGCGGAAAATTGAACCTCCAATGTGTTGGCACAAAGTCCTATAATTGTTAAGCTTTGATAGATTCTACTTTTGAGAGAGGTTTGGGAGAGAATTTTAATAAGATTGGAATTCAGAGTATGAAAAATTCGAGTGTGTGAGAAAAATATATAAATATATAGAATGTATATTTGATTTGTAAACCAAGTTAGTAGTCTTTAGAAGGGTAATTGTTTGGCTAATATTCAAAAAATTATATCAATAAAAGGACTACATATATTTTTTAGTTTATAGTATTTTGCTATTTTATTGATTTTATCCTTTTCAAAAGTTTCAATTTTACTCCAGATATTAAATTAATTTTTTTAATTAAATTTGAATTGTCACAAAATTAAATGGTAAAGTGATGATCTAATGTCAAAATATATTTTAATCACTGAGTTGAAAAATATTCTATGCTTTTATTTAGTTACATAGACATGCCAATTCGAAAATTTAAATTTTGAAACATAATAAGTTACTTGACCTGAATGCAACAAGAAAATTGACTAATAAAATTTTTGATATACTAATAATTGAAATTTTCATAAAAAGTACAATTTTAAAATTCAAATACTGTCATTGTCTTCTTGTTTTTTTTTAGAAAATATTAGTGTTGTTTTAACTGCAATTAATTTATTAAAAAGTCAATAAATAAGTGAAGAAATTGAAGCTCCTAAAAAATTATCAAAGCGAGCATAGCTCAGCGGTAATTTCCAACCGTGAGGTTGTGAGTTCGAATCCCCTCCCAAGAAGAATGTTTACAGGACGGGTAGAGATGGAGAAAGCTTTCCTGTCCCTTTCCACTTCACATTTAATTCTCTATTCCCGTGAAATTCTCTAAGATATTTTACGATGATTGGGCTAGAGATTCTTTGTGGGGATCGAGTTCCCCACGGTGAAGTTTTTCCCGTTTATTTTTAAATTTTTAAATCTATTACTCAATAAACTAATTTTTGAAAAAAGGACTTTCTTATTAATTGTTTTATTTCCCATAATAAAACTTCATTTACAGGTTTAATCCTTTCACATACACATTTCCATCTCCGTCTAGGTAACGTGAAATGCATTTTCCATCTCCGTTCTCATTTAGATAACAGAAAAAAATGTCCCCCATCCCTGTTTCGAGGAGAATCTAAACAAAGATTATGCACCCTATTTAGGGTGAGTCCTCATGAGATCCTCTCCATTGCAAAAATGAACACCCCTACCCTCTAAATAATTTAGATTTAAAGGTTATGTATGAAAAGAAACTTTAATAAAAATTTTGGTTAAATTAAAAAAAAAAACCTTTGAACTTTAATAATTTGTTTTAAAAATATTATAATATCCTTTTGAAAGTTTCAATATCGTCCTTAGACTGAATTTTTATAAAGTTTTCGAAAATATCTTTGTAGTGAACACTCGTAAATATTTTAAATGAAAAGTTGACGTGACAAAACTTGGAATGGACGTGACAATTAACGTTTCAATTTTGCCTTAAAGTCTTCTTCCTCCATTCTGGGGAGGGTTTGCTTCTCCAATTGTCTACCAAATTTTGCCCTCATCCATTTTTAAAAACGATAACTTCTTTCACAATTCATCTTTTTTTCGAACTTAATTTAGGTAAGCTTCTATGTTAATTGCCATGTCGTTTCAAATTGTTGGGAAAATTACTTACCAAGAATATTTTCACCTTCCACAATTCTTCAATGAAAAATAAGTCAATCACGCAATAGGAGAAAGACGAGAAAGACAGGGAAAGCAAAGTAAGAGATTTATACTCTTTTACCAAACTATGGGCTACGTCAGTCTTTTCCGTGACAACGRGTTCCAGTATGATATTATAATAATACAATGGGGAAATACAATAATCTCTCAAATCTATAAGCCTCGACAAAAGTCACCTACCTTTATAGAATCTTAGAAAACATGATATAAAAACCTCACCAAATACCTACAAAAATAGGTTACCGATGATGCTCTACAACATCGTGATCTCGCCTTTGAAACTCTGTCAAATACACTGCTATTGCACTCTGAAAATTCGTGCACCTGCATGTTTTGCGGTCACTTTGATATGCAATGACACATAAACAAAACCTAAACAAAAAGACTCTATTTATAGGAGACAAATATCCTAATTCTCGTAGGAAAAACAATATTATAATCATTTTCTTCATAGACATGAGTTTTTGGTTTTGACTCCATTATCCCAGTACAATTGTATCGCGTCAACTTTTCATTCAAATTATTAACGAATGTTTGCTAAAATAGTATCTTTATATATTTATAAAAGGTTAGTATTAAAACAAAAAAAAATGATTTGTTTTTTTAAGTAAAGCAGACAACAAAAAATTAAAAAAGCCAAACGAAACATCCAATCCGTAAAGAATAAGAGTATTTTTTTAAAACGAAAGCAAAATTTAGATGTATTTTTTTTGTAATTTAGGCTATTAAAATTTTGTGCCTCTGAAAATTTCTGATTCTACCTGTTAGTAAATAATATATAACAAAAGTACAATGTAATAAGTTATCTGATATATGATAAGTTCATTTTGTGATTGGACATTTTGTTTCTAAGGAAGAGGGAATCCTACCAATTATATTATTTGAAAAAAATGATTGACTTAAATATTACTATATTAGGACATTATTTTAGCTAAAATGTTGAGACAGGACCTCATTATTGGTTACATTCCCCAATGGGATTAAGCTTCTCAATAATTTGTACAACCAAAATATATATTTATATATATATTTAAAACAATTCTCTTGATTTGTCCCACAATGCTAGGTCTTTCCTTTATTCCTTTTATTGGTACCATAAGAGCAAGTGTTGGAATTGTTAACCATTCAAATATAYGTAAAACTCATACACTTTCTTGTAGAATTATACTTTATACTTTTTAAGGGTTGATATTTAAAGTTTTAATGTCGATGTCGATGTCATAATTTGATGGAAATATCGATGAATTGTCGATGTTGATGTTGATGGATATTTATGAAAACTTATATCAAATATATTTAAATTAACAAATAAAAATTTCACATTTTTTAAATAAATTTAAAATTATTAATATTAATATTGCTGATATTATATTCATAGTTTTTATATTTTATTGATTTTTTTACGAAATGGAGATGTTGAACCCATGGGCCATGAGTATATGAAAATGTAATTTAATATCATCGATTTTAAGAATATATTTAAGGGAAAAATTTTACCATGATTTTTTTATGTTAAGTATTTGTCGATTACTCCTATATATAAGTAAGATTTGGAAGTTTTCCACTTATTTTCTGCTTATTATACCTCCTTTTTTTTTTCTCTTGGAATCAAGTGTGTGAATATATTATATTATAATCAATTGATATTCGTTTAAAATGACGATAATAATTATAATAATTGATTGACGCCGTACCCTTTAGTCTAACTTATAAACCAAAAAAAAAAAATCAACCTAACTTTCAACTAGGTATATACCTCCCATCAAAAGRTTGTGTATTTGAACTTGCACGGTTATACTAAAAAAATATTTTAGAAAATGAAAATAATAAAATAAAAAAGTTTCACTTACCTTTTGAGTTTAGAATTATTTTAATGGTTAAATGTATTGAAAATTTTCATTTTTGTCCTTAATCTTTTAAAATTCTCGTTCATAATTTTAATGTATGAAAAATTATCAATCGAGTCATGTCCATCAAATTTGATAATAATTTATATTCTTTTTTTACTTTCATGATAATCATTTCGTTGTAAATTACTATTATTATTTTGAAAAAAATAACTTTTATTTTCTTTTTCATATTTTTTAGTAGGACCTCTCTACTTTCTTAAATCATATTTGAATTTCTAATCAATTTTTTTTAATAAGGGAAGTAGTTTTTATAAGTTTTTTAAGTTCTAAACATGTTAATGTCACATGTTACTTTGACACATGAAACATAATCCGTCTCATCAACAAAGTCGATTCCTTCCCATGCCAAATTCACATGTCAAAAAAGTGTAAAACAATTTATTTACCCATCAACTTCCCATTAACAAAATTTAACATATTTTTTTAATCGAAAATTCAATACAGAAAAGGTAAAATTGATAATTATAAAAAATTAATAACCCAATTGAAAAGAAAACCTTAAAAATTAAAAGTCATTTGATATATTTATCATTTAATTGACAAAACACTTATTTGGCAACAACACGAATGTTTTGAAAAATCTAATCAATTTTTTAACATGAGCTTAACCGAGTGTTAATTGGCACCTAAACCAATAATTGAATTTGAATCTCTCACCCAACTTGTTGTATTAAATTAAAAAAAAAATCATAACCAAATTGAAAAAAATGAAAATTCAACAGAGACATTTACATAAATAGCATAAAAACAATATAATTTTTCATATTAAAAAAGTTGTCACGAACATAACTCAACAATAAATACAAATGCATATACTCCGTTACTTGAGGTGGATGTTCAATTCTATTTCCATCCTCTATTTGTTATACTCAAAAATTGAAAATTGGAAAGTTTAAAAAAAAATAGCATAATTAAAATTAAAATCAAATTTAAAAGTAATATAAAACTATTAAAAAAAGRAAGTTGTAATATTTTTTAATATACACTTTTTTTCACTGTTTTTTAAATACAAATTGAGTATATGCCATAACGAAATTTCTTTAAATTTTAGAACTGCATGGGAAAAAATGGAAATTATAAGATACTATCTCTTTTGGTAATTAAATATATGGTTATAATTTTGGAAATTATAAATTTACAATAAAGAGGAAGAACGGCGATTGCGTAAATCTCGGATATTTCGGCGAAAAACGAAATTATTTGTCGTATCGGACCCACACAATCCAACTCCCATCATGACCTCCAAAAAGGCTTCGAAATCTCAACCGTCCGATCAACCACGCATCCGACGGCGCCAATCACTTCATCTTTCCCGCCGTTTGCAGACTGTTTCCATTTACTCTAATGGGCGCAAATGGACGCAGCAGCTTCCAAAAACATTTCACCTTCCATTTTCTACTTTCCCCTTTTCCTTTCTCTTCTTTMTAATTAATTTTAATTATTATCATTTTTCAGTTTGCAGCCCCAGAAACAGACTCCATTCTCTATTCATTTTTCTTCTCTCTCCGATTTCTCTTCTCCCTTTCCTTTTTCCAGAAATTTCCGAGAAATTTCAGTGTTTCTCTCTCTGTATCGATCGACCCAGAAGTTGGAGTTGCTTCTAATTGCATTTGGACATGGTAAGAATGGATGGTTCCTCTGTCTTTTGCTGTTTTGGGGGTGTTTTTATTTAAGGTTTTCTTCTTTTTTAATTTCTTGTTTTTATGGTTCAATCATGTGATTTTCAGCCASCCAGATTGTTTCTCTCCGTTGTTAATCGTGAAATGTTGATATCGGGTGTTACTGGATCACTTTGTTTGAGTTCTCTTTGCCATTATTAACTGCTGATTGTTGAGAGCATGCTCTGTTTACTATCCAAACAGGTTTGGTTGTAAAGAAGATCGTAAGAATTTTGAACATTCTTGGACTTAGAACTGATTGTCTTGTATTTTAGATGCATTATGTATCATACAATTTCCCTCTTATTGAGTTTAGTTGGTTGATTGTGACTGTTTTGAGAGTATAATCTATAGTTTTTATAAACAATGGCCAGACCTTACATCCTTGGATTTAGAATTTATTGTCTTGTATTTTAGATGTATTATGTATGTACAATTTTCCTCTTATTGAGTTTAGTTGGTTGATTGTGACTGTTTTGAGAGTATAATATATAGYTTTTACATACAATACCCAGACCTTACATGATTAAATTGGTAACTCTGATAGTTCAATTTGAAGTCAGTTTCTTTCACATTTTATGATGTCTAAATGCGTATTGTTTGGTTCATTTTGGGATTCCCTTTTCATTTGGCAGACCAATCTCACAATGTATTGTTGTTATCTCTRTCCAATTTCACTAAGTGTTCGATTTTGGCCCCGGGTGGGGATCTGTGAAGTAGCAAATTGAATAGTTGGACTTGCTTTTTGCAGGCAGGATGCAAGATTTATCTGAAGAAAAGGAAAGCGGATTGGCTTAGTTCTCTTTTGCAAAGCAAATTTTTTGGTTCTTGTGGTCATCATCAAAACAACCGGAAAAATGAGAAGAACGTGTTCTGTTTAGACTGTGGCGTTGCCATCTGCAGGCATTGCCTGATCTCTCATTGCATTCATCGGCGCCTACAGATCTGCAAGTACGTCTATCAGTATGTCGTCCGGGTGCACGACTTGCAGAACCACCTTGATTGTTGCAACATTCAGGTATCCCTTCAGTACCACCTTAAATTATGCAAACTTCTAGCTCTAAAGTTGTATTGTTATCTGTTGCTTCTGGTGCAAGTTGTAACCATTTCAAAAGTCACATTATTGTCTTGTTTTCAAACTGCCACCAATCAGAATAATATGTTTTCTTCGATCGAGTCTATTCTCGTAAATGAAAAATGACTCCCAGAGGAACAACCRGGAAGCAGTGAATTCAATCACAAAAGGAAAAGTTCTGTTATTGGTACATTGGAATTCTTTTTGGTCAATGATCGAGTGTTCTAGTGATGGCATAAGTACAAGTAAGAGTGATAGTACTTGGACTGATAGCTGTCTATTGTAGTAGTATAAATCACGAATATTCTCTCGTTCGAGGCTATTTCCACGATTCGACTTGCTAGCTAAATACATTACTTCTTATACTCACCCCCTTCCCCATGATGGTTATGGTAAATTTAGGACTAAAGTATTGAATGTTCGATTCACCAGACATATAAGATAAACGGGGAGAAGGCTGTTCATCTGAGTCCCCGTCCACAGTCAAAAGATTCGAAACCGTCGACAAAGTTGAAGTTTGGAGGTACTTGTGAAGCTTGCGGGAGATACATACAAGACTTGCCTAACCGCTTTTGCTCAATCGCTTGCAAAGTAAATGAAATTTCCTTGTCATCTGTTTCAACACTTTCACATATCTCACTAGATTAAACTCAGTGATTAACAACTTTTTCAGGTGTCTATGGCTCCAGTGGAACTCAATGATCAAAGCAGCAGATTCATGGCTTCGGAGCCGAATCTTAAAGACCTTACATGCAAGGAAAATCACAACCCAGAAACAAACACAAGTGAAATTGAATCATCTATATCAATGGCTGAATCAACTGAAGAGATCAAAGCATGGCGAACGAAGTCATCCTTGAACGCAAAGAAGCTTCTGCACAAAAGGAAAGGCATTCCGCACCGATCACCTCTAAAGTAACGTAAACTTATGACAATCGATACCTTTTTTTCCCTATCCCACATTTTTTCACATATCACATTCCTATMAGCACACAAGTATAGATATAACAACATATATTTCAACTCTTGCATTGGCTGTTTATTGGGTTGGTTGTGTTTTAGCCTCTTTTATTTGTTTGTGCCAATTTTTTTGGAGGTTGTACAGAGGAGGGAGAGAGTTGGCTGTGGAAACAATAATCTAATAATGAACCTTTTTTATATTTAATTCTTTGCTTAATCTAAAACATCATGTGTTTACTTTGCTAGCGCATGCCATTGAAGACATTATGATTGACTTTGGCCTCTTAGCCTTAACCTTTTTTTGTGAGAATTTTCCTCTTCATGTTCCCAAAATTTCTCTCTCTTCCCTTTATGGGCCGCCATTTTCTCTCTCTGGCCCAATTTGATATGTGGTGGTTGTTATTGGGGGCCCAAAAATCTCTCATTTTTTGTCCTCAATAAGAACGTGGCAGACAAGGCTGAGAGGGTGGCCACACTCCATGGTTTCCAGTCTTGGTCAACAAAATACAGAACATAATTTCTAAAAAATAGTCGGTGGGTAAATTGGTCTTTTTGACTTACTCAAGATTTAAGATTCACTAAATCCAATTATTATATTAGAAAGGCTTTCAAGTTTGAATGAGCTTCACTTTTGTAGAGGTGAAAATAGTTTTAGCCCACTGGAATTGTTTCTCTAATTTCTTTTGACTTATTAATTTGATAATAAATCATATATATAAAAAGACTTATATTAATGTGAGAAATTTGGTATTATATATCTGACATGTCAAGTATCCATAGGTTCGACATTAACATGAGTGGTAAATCGATGTTTCTATCATTGTATAAAAAAAGTCTATAAAATCTTTAAAATATCGAACAAAATTTTACAAATATATATATAATATTAATATTAATCATTTTTAACTTATTTAGAAATAGAAAAATAAAATAAATATTTTTTTTATCATTTTTAGGTATCCACCATTTTAGAGATATTTTCATAAAATTGAGAKGTCGTCTTTCCCACCTCGCTAAAAAAAAGCATTTTACATTTATCCAATAAGATTGGACTTTTTCTTTGTTTGATAAAGTAATAAGATAAGATTTAGAAATTAGTTGTAATTGAAAAATAATTAATTTTGGGGTTCTGACAAGAAGTAAATGGAGGGCTTATCCGGGGGAGGAATTTCGAGCTTTCCTTCCAACATCTTCACGACTTTCCCCATCGGCGGCCGCATCTCCGGCTGGTTCTGAAGGCACCACATCGCCGTTGAAACCATACGATTTACCATAGCAAAATGGGATCCGCTGTCGTACTCATTCCTAATCCGACGGTCTAGAATCTCTTCGATCTTCTCCTCCACGAACGCTTTCTCGAACGCCCATCCCGGAAAGTACCAATCCGCGCTCTCCACCGTCGATCTTTTCGTCTCGAAGTTCCTCGTCCCGCTGATGATCTCCAGCAGCACCATTCCGAAGCTGTACACGTCGGCCTTCGTCGTTATTGAATTCGAACCCAATTTCACCAGCTCCGGCGCCACGTAACCCGGCGTCCCTCTGATCCGAGACATGCTCACCGCCGTCTCGTCGTTTTTCCTCAGTTTCGACAGCCCGAAATCCGATAGTTTCGGGCAGAAATCGTTGTCCAGAAGGATGTTTTCGGGTTTTATGTCTCGATGTAACACCCACTCCAGACATTCCTCGTGCAGATACGCGATTGCTCTGGCCACTCCTATGGCGATTCGGTACCGGACGCTCCAATCGAGTGAGGGGTTTTCTCCGGCCGTCTCTGTTGCGTCCGTCTCCGAATCAGAGGGCTGCGGTTTGATGAACAGGAATTTGTCGAGAGATCCATTGGGGATGTACTCGTAGACCAGCATTCTTTGACCCTTTTCGGCGCAGAATCCCCACAATCGGAGCAAGTTGAGGTGGTGCATTCGGGCGATGATGGTGACCTCTGACCAGAAGTCGCCGTCGCCGCCGGCAACGTTTTTCAAACACTTGACGGCGACCACGCGTTTATCCGGCAACTCCCCTTTGAAGACCTCGCCGAATCCGCCTCTTCCGATGGAGTTCGAGAAGTCGTTGGTGGCAGTTTTCAGCTCGGCGTAGGTGAACCGCTTCGGCCCGCCGGCGGGGAGCGACTCCAGACCGAGCGTGCGAGCCATGTCTCTGTATTTTACGAATCTCTTCAAGAATGCACAGAAGAAAACCGCCCCCGAAATTAGTTCCGCCACGAATATGGAGATGATTATCAGTACGTTTCTGGTGGTGTTGTCTTTATCTTCCGGCGGCGGGCGGAGGGTGATGTGAACCGGACACGTCGATTCGAGTCTGTACATCATTCCGGTGAAGTTTGAGCGATCAGTTTCCGAATTTTCGACCTTCACAAAGGCAGCTTTCTTCATCCCGGGCGACCACAACCCGTTCGACAAAATGTCTAACTGAAGCGCACACACAGCGCTTCCATCGAAACTGAACGTATACCCAACGCAGCTCGCATTCTTCACGCAATTCGCTTCACACATCGAAATATTCATGACTTGCAAGGAAATTTCTCTAACCCCACCTCTGAAAGTCACAAAATCGAGCGGAAGAAACTTGACTTTCTTTGATACCTTGAGTTTCCGGTGGCATCCTTGCCGTGCTCCGCCGCGAGAATCCGGGATGAATCCCGGAGGGCAGACGCAGTAGGTGGAATTGTAGCTGCCACCACTCATACAAATGGAGTTCGGGCCACAAGTTGCATAAATCTGACACAACTCAACGTGCGCTTGCCAAACCACACCCCACCGCTGGAGATTGGAGTTGAAGCTGAAAATCTTGAGGTTCCCATCATCATCAACAACCAATTTCCGCAGTCGGGTCGAGTTAAAATCAGAGGGGAAAATTGGGCCTTGGTTGTTTCTGATGATTCGACCATCAGTTTGAAAAATATTGAAGGGATTTCCGGAGTTCCAATACGTAGCTGTACCAAACGTCAAATTAACAGAGTTCTTGAACTCATATTTGCCGTTGTTGGAGACGATGGTGGTTTCGTTAAACGTCTGATTTGGCAAAATGGTGTTGGTGGGGAATTGGAAGCTCTCCCACGTTGCGTAGATAAGATCCCCATCGTCGCGAAGCATCAGTTTCGTCGAATTTGGATTCCCAAAAACATTGTTAGAAGGCCAGAGGTTTYGGCCGGAGCCGTCGTTGAGACGGAGCTGGCCGGAGGACGTGATGGCCAGAGCCGCCGAGCGGTTTACCGGAGAAAGACGATTGGCGGACCAAACGACGTTGTCGGTGGAGACGTTGAGGAACCAAACGGAGAAGACGTAGAGATTGGAGTTGTTGGTTGATGGGCGGAAGCCGGMGGCGAAAAGGGAGTTGGGCGAGAGGAGAATGAGGTTTTGTTCAGGCCGCCATGGGGATTGGGAGATGGAGAAGGCGGAGAAGTTGCGGGGCTTGRGTGCCGGCGGCGGTTGGGCGGCCGCCGGAGATGTGAAGAAGAAGAGAAGGCAGAGGAGGGGAAGAGACATGATTAGGATTTTTGGTGGCGGAAAAAATGGAGAGACTAAAAGGGACTTTGTTTGGTGAAGTGGTGGATCCTCCAATTCCATTCAACAAATGTGAGCTCAGATGAAAGCAAGACTGAATTTGAAATTTTGAATAGTGAAATTCAAAGTCAACGAAGTTGAGGAATTTCTTTGCCCTTATTTTATGCCAAGATTTTGTGTAACCCTTGGGGCAAATATTTAATGTGCCAAAATCTAAGTTTTTTTTATGTGAAATTATGCCTCGTCTCTCATTATTTATCTTACTTTTCATCTATATTTTTCTTGTGTTTCTCTCTCTTCTTTCCAAACTCTTTTTCTCTCTCTCTCCTCTCATTCTTCCAATTCTTCCTCTTCTTCTCATATGAGAGGAAGACTGAATTTGAACAGTGAAATTCAAAGTCAATGAAGGTGGAAAGAAGTTCCTTGCCCTTTGTCATATGCCAAAGAGAATAAGTCTAGTCTTGTGCAGATCTTACGCTCTGTTGCKGGATGAATCTTAAGGTTCGTTACTTTTCATCTATATAGCGAGACTTATCTCTATATTTTTAATTTTTGTTCATTTCTAGTCTTGTACTTTCAAGACCTATTTTGATTTTCATACTTATAAAAAGTGGCGATTTTGATTCATATTTGCAAAATTTTAAAATAAATTGTATACACAATGGAAATCTTTTAAATCAAATTTATGGCAACATTTCAAAAAGTTTAATGAGTGAAATACCATGTTAAAATTTTGATAAAATAAGTAAGATAAAAATAAAAATAAAAGAACCAAAATGGTCACCTTCAAAAATACAATGACAAAAAAAAAAAAAAAACGTTTCAAAAGTACAATTTTGAAAACAAAGAACAGGAACTAGACCAAAATGAATAAAAGTAAAAACTATAGGGACGGAAATAGTATCTAAATAAAAACCCGTAGGGCCATTTAGCCATAAATCTCATTTTATCACTAAAACTCACACGCCCTCTATTTTTACCCTATTAAAACTTTAATACAACTGGCCTAATATAACCAATCAACTTAACTTGCAAACTATTAATTATTATTAAAGAGATAACTAAACTAAAAGAAACTAAAGTGAAAATCGATAAAAACTAAAAAAGAGTAATTTAAAACCCCACTTGTTTTTCAACCTCTCCACAAAATCACGGAAAAAAAAAAGAAAATTATAATTTTTATAGTTGAAACAGAAGCAACAAAGTTACTTCTTGTAGTTGTAACTCTGCGATCCCCCCAAAGCACAAAAATTATCCAACAGTTTTTGTCAAAATTATATGAAATCAATACCCATGAACTTGTATTATATTAATTTCATCATTTCTCCTGTTCTTCGCATAATCTTTCTCAGAAATCTCTCTCGATTGGGATTCGATTCGATTGTGTTACGATGCAGAGGAGATTCCGGCGAGTTCTCACCACCGTCAAAGAGAATTGCTCCGTCGGCTACGCCAAAATCGTCACAGCCGGAGGATTCAGCGACGTCGATCTCATAGTCGTTAAAGCCACTGCTCCAAATGACTCGCCGTTGCCGGAGAAGTACGTTCAGGAGCTCCTCAAGATCTTCGCCTTCTCTCCGCCGTCGTTTCGAGCATTTTCGATCAGCTTTTCCCGTCGATTTCGCAACACTCGCTGTTGGCGAGTTGGACTCAAGTGTCTGCTTCTCCTCCACAGATTGCTCCAATCAGTCTCCGAGAACACGGAATTCCGATCGGAGCTTCTTCGCTGCCGCGCCAGCGGCTGGATCTTTCTCCATCAGCGCCAAATCCGAGACGACGAAGATTACGCCTCTTTCATCAGATCTTACTCTCTGTTGCTGGATGAATCTCTGAATTGCGACCTGTTCTACGACGCCAACTCGCCGGACGATTCCGGAGACGAAGCGATCGGAACAATTTCGAGTAGAATCAGCGAAATTAACAGAGCGATTGAAATATTATCACAGATGCAGAGCCTAATCGACAGAGTGATCGATTGCAGGCCGGCCGGGAGAGCTGCGCGAAGCTTCGCAATCCGATTCGCGATGAAGCACATAGTCCGCGAGAGCTTCATTTGCTATCGGATCTTCTGTAGAGATATCGGTTCAATCGAAGACAACCTTCTGCAATTGCCGTACCGGAGTTGCGCTGCGGCAATTGAAATATACAAGAAGGCCGCGGTTCAAGCAAATCAACTATCGGAGCTCTACGGCTGGTGCAAGCAGATGGGAGTTTGCGCGGCGTATGAATTCCCGGACGTCGTCCGCATACCGGAATCACGGATCCAGGCTCTAGAAGAATTCGTCGGCAGAATGTGGGAGTTGACGGAATCATCGTCTTTATCGTCGCCGTCGGATTCTCCGCCATGGGCAAATGATGAGGCAGTGAACGAAGTTGTTGTAACAGGAAACAGTGAGTGGGAAACTTTTGAGGGTGATGATTTAGCAGAGGAGTGGAGAAAGGAGAAGGCACTGATTGATCTTGGAGTGGAAGAGGAGGAAGAAGAAGAGAGTGGGTGTAGCTGGGAGGATTTGCTCGAAGCTTCTGCTGGCTTGAAATCATCTCACCATTGGGACCAAAATCCAGGGGAACAAACTGGAAATATTCAGCTTTACAATCCCACTTCTATCAACCCTTTCCACCATGACTGTTTCTTCCCAACACTCATGCAAAAACCACCTACAACTCTTATAAATATCTCCGACTTCTGYCGACCTGAACCTAGTTCATCTAGTTAATTTCCATCCCGACATATTGTACTAAAAAAATATACAACCYGAACTTCCAAGTCCACCTATTACTATACCTTGTGACATGCTGTATTGTAAAAAAATTCACAAAATATAAATATAAAAAAATTATCAATAGTATTAACATAATATTAATATTAATAAATTTTAATTGGTTTAAAGAGTTAAATGTTCTTTGTTTTGTTTTTTTTTAAATATTTGTTATGATCTTTTTTAATTTTGTAGTTTTCCCAAGAGATATCACGACATCTAACCAATATTTCCATAAAATTAATAAGACTTTTAAAACCTTGACATAAACTATCCATAAACTATAAATATTAATAATATCAAACCCTAAACATTGATTTGTTATTATAATCATACTCTCCAACTCAAAGTTGTTAGCAATAAGATGGAGCCACCGATCGTGCTTCAACAATAATTTAAATGCAAG
Source organism: Momordica charantia (assembly GCF_001995035.1). The sequence continues at coordinate 400,727 of NW_019104528.1, forward strand.
ATATCTGAACCAATAAAGAGCCAAGTATTTTTTCTATTGAGCTCGCTCAAGTTTGCAAATTGTTCTCTAAAATAAAATCATCGGTTTTAGAAAAATGTTTTAAGAGTAGAGGCAGGACACAAAGATTGAATAACAGAGAGGGTGATAAAAGTGGGGATCATGTAGGAACCTCATGAGAGATTGATTCAATACCACCCTCATCTGGAATTAGGGTGAAAATTGTTCTACCAAACTAGGCAGGGCAAGGAAGAAGCCCCCACAATTCACAATAATCTTCAACARYTCACTATCTAATGGCTTRCACAACAAATATACTCTCGGTGGGGGCAAAATATATGATATGATACATACCTCTATTCTCTTTTGAATTTTAAATAAGTTACAACAGTTCTCAACAATTCCTCTCCAATGTCTTGTCCTGTCCCTTTACGAATTCCTCGTCAATATTGGAGTGGACACGGACATTTATTCCCCCACGGAAGGCTTGGCTATTGTCAATAAATTACAACACTGTCTCCCTCTCCATCGATGAATCGATCTTTACAAGAYGAACTGATGGATGTTCACTCCCCCATAGGCAGATTAGATATCATGTTTGCAGTTGAACTTCATGATAAAAATGATCAACAGCTTATTTCCGATGCCTCCGCTTCTGATCTGCTCTCATTCTCTTCTCATCATCCCACTCTCGATCGTACATTCTAAATTCTGGTTAAGGAGTAGATGCAAATTAAACACATCTCCTAAGCCCATATTGAGATAAATGCATGAAAACTAGAAGGTTAAAATACATTGTTTGATCACACAGGTAACTTAACAAAGTATCTAATAGCTCTTTCAAGTTTTAATTTTATGTTTAAYAAGTTCCAAAACTTCTAAAAAGGTCTAACAGGTCTTCTTAACTTTCAATTTTGTCTAATAAGTCACTGAGGTTTTTTAAAATGCCTAATAGGTTAACTTATTAGACAAAGAATTCAAAGACAACTAAGAAAGTAATGATCATGCACAATGCAAGGTGATACGATAGGAAGGATACAGATCAGCTTCACGCCTGGTCATCTTGTTGACCACTTCTTTACTATGAATTCTTAGGCCTGGATCATCCAAGTAACCGGCACGCTGCATCATTACTCCTTTTCGGTCTCCTCTTTCTCGTCCATCATAAGATTGAGACACACCAGCACCTATCGGAGGTGGCGGTGGGCCAACAGGAGAATACTCRCCAGCCTCAGCTAATGAAAGATGCTCCCTTTTAAGTTTTCGCCTCTTGGAGGCAGCAGAAGCATCCATGTCCTCCTTCAAAACGTTTGCCTTTTCCCTCTCCCTTTCCCTCTCCCTGTCATCCACCTATATGAAACAAAAGACTTGCACCATGAACGAGAGTTCAATTTACTATTTCTGAAAAAATGTTGCGACTTTTACAATGCTGCTTGGTTTAGATTTCAAACACTTGGATAAATCTTTTAGGTTTGGTCACCATGTAGAACTTCAGAAAATAAACATAACTTTCCATTAAAAATAATCCCAATTTCCTTAACATGACAAGATTTAAATCCCTCTTGGCCCTCTTGGCTCAACCCATGAAACTTTAAAATCTTTTTTCCAAAATCAGCTCCCATTATGAGTCAAAGATAGATTGATCGACACATCCCATGGCACTAATTGGGATTGGGAAATCCTCTATTAAATCAACTTTCTTAAGGCAAACGCATAAACTTATCACCTTAGTAGTGATTTCAACAAAATACAAGACTAAGTGTCATATTAAGTAAAATGATGAAAATAAAAGTTCCCTTCTACCTGCATATAGAGAAACACACTGCTTAAACTAATTTTGCAGTCTGCAAAAAGGTAAATGACATCAAATTAATTGCATTGAATTTGATTAAAGCCTACCTTCAATGACATCTCTTCTCTCTTTCTTTCTCGGAATTCCTCTTCTCTTCTGCGTTTTGCATCATCCTGTGAAATTAAGTTTTCCTCTGAACGTCTTCGTTCCTTCTCTTCATGTCGAGGAGAAAGCCTTTGTGTGTGTCTAGTAGTTCCAAACCTCCTATCTGCATCTTCATCTCTTCTCCCACTATTAACAGATTGAGGGACCATGTGGGGAGGCAAGGGGGGCGGAGGTGGCAAGCTCTGCCCGTGGAACCGATCATCAACATGAGACTTATCTATGGTTGTATCACTATATCGTAATTTGACCCTATCATCTTTATTTCTTTCATCCTTAGACTTGTCAGGATACCTATCAGAAACTCTCTCTACTTTCTCAACCGAGCGCTCTCTTCCATATCTTTCTATTGATCTATCTCTTGTTCTTTCTACTGAAGGATCGTCTCCACGGGACTTTTCAGGACGCTCTACTCTGTCCCTGTAGTCCCTATCATATCTTTCATTTACCTTATCTTTTGTTCTATCTAAAGTTTTATCTGAACCCCTGTAACCACTTTGTTCATCCGTTCCTATTTTATCAGTATCTACAGATCGTGGGTCAGTGGATCTATCTTTGTCAGAGATGCGAAAATCTCCATCTAAATCTCTAGTTTCACCATCTCCTTTCCGGCGTTTACCTTGTCTGTCTGGTTCTTCTGCAGGACTAGCTCTTTTCTGCAGCTTATCACTAGATCTAGAACCACTGGCAGAATTATCATGTCTGGGGGAATGGGCGAGTCTGGAAGAAGAGGATCTTGCAACTTCAAGAGCTTCAGTGCCATCATCCTTTACTGATGCAGCCCTACTATCAGAAGTCCTCCCAATCCCACTCTCKGCCTTTGATTCAATAGCATTCACATCTGAAGCTTTTACTGAAGAGGACGGGCCTCGAGTTGATGAAATTTGTGTATTACCATTTGCCATAACTGAAGAAGGTACACTGGAAGAACCTCCATGCCTACCACCGTCTGTTGCATAAATTGAAAGCTCTCTATCACTTGTGGAAGACCCAGGATTCTTGCTAGCAGCTTTTCCCGATCTAGTCTCATCTTTCGTAGTATCTTGTTTTGGTGCTTTATTAAGAGATCCAGCAGGTGCTGATCGTTTTGCTGAAACTCTCAACTGTCAACATGACAATATAAAAAATCAGAACTCAGCAGAGGCGCACACACAAACACAAAGTCAAATGCTCACTAATACTATGATTTAATACTACCTCAGATTCAGAAGAGGTCTTTGAAATAACTTTTGATGAGCTTTCATCCAAAGTCCTACTTAAGTCATCACCTGGTTTTTGACTTTCCACCATTCTTAACGACCCTGAATGGACAGACGTTGAGGGCGGCAGTGGCTGAGAATCTGGCCCATTTGATGAAGTGCTTTTCAATTTACCATGCCCTAGTTCAGATTTTGGAACAGAAAGACCTTCTATTTTATCCGTTCTCACATCAGAAGCTCTYGACCTCAATGAATGGTCTTTGGCCATATTTCCAGAATCTGAATTTGGGATGGCTAGTGCAGCAGTCTTTCCTCCACCAGGTTCACTTTGGGAAAGATAAATGGAATTACTTTGGCCCGCAGCTAAATTACTAGCTGAAGACTTTGCTGCAAGAGATGGTGCAGTCTTTAATTCAAGATATCCCATCCCAAATTCTTCATCCGTAACCCATGAAGGCTGTAGAATGAAAGAACATTAATGGAGCAATTAAAACTGAGAAGATAAACACCATAAAAAAACAGCGACAAACCTTTCTAGCAGCCAAGGCCGCAGCAACACCAGTAGCTAACACCTTCAGATCTTCTCTCTCATCGCTTTTGATCTTAGCAACCTACAACAGGAAGAATTCTTAGTTGACATTAACAAAGAGAAATTTAAGAAGAGCACTGAAGATGTCCTACCCGTTTTTCAAGGTTGATCCCACTCTTTCTAGTGACAGGAAAAACGTTGGAAATTTTTGTCAACATAATAAGAGCATTTCTAATTTCCATGTACTCTGTAGATTCCAAGCATTGAATCAGTAACCGTGTAATTCTTTGACTCCACTTCCAATGAACCTATAAGAAAAACAATTAACGAAGTATTAAATAAAGTGACAGAAATATAGTAGTACTGTACATGAAAAATTAAACAATGAAATAGTTAACTAGTTAAATTGTAAACACATCAGTATGATAAGGAAATTTAATCTTCYTTTTTTTATTGATATCCGTGTGTCTAGGCCAGCTTGTTTGCACCTCGACTATTCACGGACCAACCGCCTGACCCTACTACATTTTGTTGACAAGGAAACTCGTAGGATGTTAAATCCTAAGTAGGTGGCCACTATGGTTTGAACCCATTCCCTCTAAGTCTTTTGCTATTTACATTGGCCCTCATTGACTACTTGAGCCATCTCATGATGGTTAAGGAAATTAAATTGAAAATTTATTCTATGACGACAAAAAAAAAGAATGAAAGAAAAACTTAAGATTGATAAAACCACAGAATACTGATAGTAGCCAACTCTGAAGAAATGAAGCCAAAGAAGAAAATCTCACAAGGTTTATAATACCCTACACCATAACTGCAAATTAGTTATCCAATAGATCTAAAAGAGGGGAAAAAGGACAGCTTTTATGAAATTGACTTATTAGAKTTTTACCAGCAATGGACTTGCTATATGTAAAGAGATATCCTTGCAATACGACGACTTAATCATRAACATGAATGTTCGTTCAGGAAACCTAGTGTCGTTATTCATCACAATGCACATAGCATATGCAAAAACAATTTGTGATGAAAATGGTAGAAGTTCAAGAAGCACCTTGATGAACTGGCCGTACGTTACTCTTTGGCTGTTTGGATACCTATAATAGACAGCAAATCCAGGCATATTTCCACATTCACGTTCATAAACGGATTCATCACTCTGACAAAATGATCGATCAACATGAAGAAATGAAGATGGGGAAGAACCCAGTAACAGAATTCAAGCACTTTTCCGAATGATGTATAACTTTTTTAACTTCATTTGGTCTTCAGCATAAGTAAAGAAASATGAAGTGATCAATTACCTTCCAATGATAAGCTATCTTTAGTGTCTCATATAAAAACCTTCCAAGCCTGCCTGCTTCATATTCCGTACAGCAGCAAATCATGGGTTGCAAGGTTTTACATATCAAAACATCAATATGGTTGACTGTATTAAAGAAAGGTGTTCCAAGGGAATGAAGAGTGTGCACAAACATAGCACAATAGACAGCATCAGGCATACTGAATGTACAGCGGGGAAAAATACATCGCTGAAGGAACTCCATATTAATTTTCAAAGTATCAGGACAGGAGCTCAACCATTTATCTTTTTCACGAGAAAGTCGTCTACGAAYGGATGCAACATTCTCTTCATGCTTAACGAGTTCATTGGACAGGCGATCAAGAGATTCTTGAATTCTTTCTTTGTCTTTCTTCCTTTTRTTGATTGCAGAACTTGAGTTATCAGAGAGCTCTTCTAAAGCTTTTAGAGAAGAATGCTGCTTAGCAATTTCAGATTCATATCGACTCCGAGGAACGTAAAGATCATAGAGTGTGAGACCCCAAAACGTAGTATAGAGATCAGGAGACAAGCTATTCCAAGCTTTTGGAGGTAACATAGACTTCACAGTATCAAGAAGATCCGGCCACCTATAAAAAGAAGTTGAAGAAAATTAGCAACCATAACATCAAATTGCAAACTGTGACCTCCCTACTTTGTCATAAAAAAGAGGAAAAGTTTGACTTCAAGTGTCATGGTGGCGTGGAATTTCTGTGTCTGTCAGTACTTCTTAGTAGCTTACATAGTGTTATTATATGATGAAAACTATCCTTGCTGGGTTAAGAAAACACAGCTAAAATCAACCAGAGAACACTCTACGGAATGAACATCTTGTATAATTTCTCAGTATGCCAAAAAAGGCGGAGGGGTTACAATTCCATTTGATTCTAAACTCAGATCCTATCACAGTATTTCGGAACTATGTTTTATCAATAGTCTTAGTAGTGCATAATTTAATCATACTGAATAAATTGAACAAGCAACTTGAGTGCATTTATAACTCTAAAGCTGAAAAGAAATAGATGCCTTGCCTCACAGGTTTTTGTGAAGAACCAAGATCCAAAATGACATCAGCAGAACATTCTGCAGGTTCAGAATCAGAATTATTGCCTGCAACATTAGCATCATTGCCATCCAGTGGCCAGAAGATATCAGAACCACCTTGACACTTGAATAGCCTCATTATTGGCCGGTATATCAAGAAAGCAACCTAGAAAAGGGAGAAAGAGTCCTATCAGACATAATTTAAGAGCATGCAAAAGAACTTTAAAGTAGAATGAATTTGGAAAAGTTACATTACATAAACAGAAAGGACATATATATATCAAGGGTAGTTCAATGATGAGAAACCACCAACCAGACATAAAAACACAAACCCAAGAACAAAGAAATCATACAACAATGACACACACACAAAGAGWTGGACCTCGGGATCTAGGTGATAAAGATGTGCAAGCTCATTGAGTGAGGGAATCAATTGAGCATAAGCTGATGCAGGCGTGATTGCACTACTAAGAAATTCCACATATTGAAGCAGAGTTCCATGACATCTATCAAACTGCTCGCTCACCATCTTTATATACGGAGCATCTGCATTTATAACAACCCTGAAGTAAACAGATCATACGTCAGTCCACATATTTCAAAGCACTAAGAACTACTAAGAATTTTTTATAGTTAGAACAGGTGAAAAGAAAAAAATGGGAGATACGAAAAAGTCAAATAAATCAAATCACAGTACTGAAGCTGCTAAATGTATCAACGGACATCTCAAATGATTGAATTACGATTCACTTATAGAAAGAGCAGCGGTAGTGGAAATCATAACTGAATGGCACTGAYAGAAGGCACAATAATGACACCATGGGCAGCCCACCCAGAAGTTAACTGGTTCTAACTCTAAGTACCCTTCTCATTATCAAACAAAGTAACAAAGTAACAAAGCATACACTGAAATCATACACTGAACGGTGTTGAGCAATAAGTAGCAAAAGGGGGACCGCCAATTCTTTTTCATCCTTAGGAAGCAATGAGTCACGCAGTCTGTTGCTTGACTTGATCAATGCCTGCATTATTCAAGATGAGAAACCACAAAAATACTGAAGATCCTAACAGTTCTTTTCTTCCGACAGAAAAATGATAAAAAAAGAATGATATAATAACTCTAAATTAATCAACAAATCACCACGCTTKTGTAGTCCAGAATGGCAAATAACTTTCAGATAACAGAGTGTAAAATCACAAATGGAATACAAAAAATATCTGGTTTAAAAATCTATACGTCCATTAACCTGATGAAAAGATGTTTGGGCCACATCAGGCGGACTTAAGCATGAAGTGAAAAAAAAATGCGAGACACATTTTAAATATGTATAAATATATAGTACAGTATTATGAATAATAAGATGATGAAAATTTTAAGAAATTAAAAGATCGCGGAATATATGAGTACTTTTAAGAGAATCTTTTAGTTTCTTTATAAAATATTAAAAAAAATATAATATACAGCTTCAGATGCACACCTCAGAGCACTTCTACGGGGGGCGTCACCTTGCCTGGTTTTTTGGAAAGGCATGCTTATTTACGATTGGAAGTGCTTCATGTAACCTCTTTGAGTCTTTGTTATCTCTTTTGTAATTTCGTGTTATCAATGAAATTGTTTCTTTCAAAAAAAAAAAAATGCTGGACCACATCGTAGAAAAATTATCTTTTCTTCTTTCTTTTTTTGATAAGAAACCATGCATCAGACAGGAAGATATTTATTTAAACAGCAAAATAGCCACTAACTAAAAATTCCTAAGTACCAAACCCCATCAGGACTCCAGGCACTCCAACTGCTATCTACGTCTATATACTTCAATGATGCTCAGTTTCTAATAAAGAAAGGGGAAGAAGAAAATTATATTGCCCATCAATACAACACCTTGTTATTTCGAGTAACTCCAAAAGAAGTTGCTTGATAACGAAGTGTCTCACTTCCTGCCATAGCATCCAGCTGTTCCTCAGTTAGGTTTTCTGTGTATTGGACATTGGCCATTTGTTGAACAAGTTCCTGATTATGTAACGAAAACATCTCTAAGCACGAAGCAAATATTGAAATATCAAAGTATTGGGGTGGTAAAACATCTAGATATTGGGTCATTGACTAACACAAAACATCCCTTCCCGTTCTGAAAAGTACCTGTAGGAGAACAAGCTCAATTCCTTGACCTTTTTTCAACTGATTAACGAGATACTGAAACAAACCCCTTAGTTCCATAGATGGGTACTTCTTACACCTACCAACAGCAAGAGTCCAAATAATAAATCAATAAATATATGGCATATATGGGAGATAAAAGTGAAAAATATTTGCATGCAAAAAGAATGATATTACTTTATCTACATCATGGTAAAACGAGCAAAATTATATACAAGAAATTAATTTTCTTTCAAAAAACTATATTTGAAAAAGATGAAAGTTTTATCCATAAACACTAATGTCAGCAGTTTTACCATTTCGTGACCATCCAAATAAATAATGCTGCATTATATATAAGAATGCACAAAAATATTTTAGATTAGAACCCAAAAGCTTCTTGTTTTAGAAAAAGAAGAACAGGCTGCAAGGAGCTAAAAGAATCTCCAATCCCTATACATAGAAACCAAGGAGTAATTACAATACATATTTGATCTAATAGACCAAATTATTACATCCTGAATCTGATCAACTGTCTTCTCCACATCATAAAAAATAACTCTTATGCATTCAAGACAAACTTCTCAAAGGACAGCAGTAAACCATTCACTCAAAAGTCTTCGGAGGTAGAAGAAAAAGGAAATCAATCACATGGATGGCTTCCTTCTATGAATATTCTTTAGTGGGAATGTTAACAACTTCTAGAGTGCAACAAAAGGAAATAGTCAGGAACAACTTGCAAAATGTAAATCAGAGAGAGTTCATCTGAAAAATGAGAACCAAATTCAAACCACAAAAATATTATTAAATATATATCTAAATTGCACATTGGATCGAAGAAACTAGAAGCAAAAGGGAAATATCCACAAAACTAAATTAGCTTTACTTCTTTAGGAACAACGAGCTTCCATCAAGACAAAAAAATTTGCAACGACACAGGTGGTCAAGGCACTCTGATCTAAACATTAGAATCCAAAACAACAATATGACTAATGTAATGCAGAATTTAACTCATTGAGAAAAACCCTACAGAACTGGTTGCAGTCAAAATTACTTATAGTGGAATCATATTTTTTTCTTCTGTTCATACTAAGTACATAACATAATTACCTATTGAGTAAAAGAAAAAGAAAGCAAATTTCACGTCCCGATTAAACCATTCCCATTCCTTGAACGTTGGACCAGCCCCAAAACCCTCAAAGAGGAGTCCAACAAGAAGCTCAAATAAAGAAAAGGCAGCACAGAACTCCCAATTAATCCTACTCGGTTTCTGTTCACTTCAGTTGCTCCTCCAATCCCTTCTTAAACGTACAATATGCCATTCATTAGAAAGCATGGCATATATTGAATGTAGAACTATGAACGAACCTATTACATCCTGACTTGCCATAGAGCTGTAACCAATGCATGCAAATAGGCTAGAATTTCTTTGATGAACAACCCCTTTGAAAAAGAATTTGAGTCCTTCGACCAAGATAATCTGTGCCTAGCTGGTRTATGAAGTTTACTAGTATAGCCAATCAAAATTTCAAAATCTTCAAAGAAATCAGCATGGAGGGTTGAAGCAATCAAAACTGATAAAAATCTTCAAAATGACTAATCCAGTTGTACYTTTCAACTCCAGACGAAACTAACATCTTCATGTGGTTCATTAATCATTATAATTAAAGAACACCAGATCCTAATCGATTTCTGAACGTCAGGAAAGATGTCGTCACAAGAGGAGCTAWTAGCACCTCTCCTTCAACCTTCAGCCATTCTGAAAACCAGTGCAGTTAACACAATAAAATCTGACCTCCATTCTCAATGAACTAGTTATGACCTTAGCCCACTTGATATATTAGGTCATGTAAATTACTCCCTTCCACGTAAAAGGATCCTGTGACCCTCGAACAGTTTACTTTGTTTCTCTACAGATTTGTTACCATTATGGTGATAAATTGAAACAACCCAGAAGATTTTCTTGAACAAAGGCAGCATAACAGAGGCTGAACTTCAACCTATCACATTCAGTGTCTTGTTAATGAAGCAAAAACCTGATTACTTCACCTCCCAAACAACTATATCATGAACTTGAAAGGAAAATTGAAACCCAACTTTAGTTTCGGTGTCCAGTGACTAGTCATAACCCAATTTTGATATTTCATCACACAACTGCAGGCCCCCAAATGCCATGTATATCATTTGCAGAGCATGCCCGAGAAAGCAAACTTATGTAGTTGGAAAGAACAGTTCYGACATATAACTAATCAAGGATGCAAAAGTTGAGTCGTCCACAACACCCTCAGCAGGCTGCTGCAGGCTGTTAACACAATAATCAAGGAACAGATTTGGATTGGACCCCTCTTTTTGTATAGTTAGTTGGAAGGCTCCCCTGGTTGCGGGCTGTTTTGGGCTGGTACTTTGTAGCCTTGGCTTGTTCTTTGTTGTCTTGTTTTCTTTAATTCTTTTCTCAATGAAAGCTTGGTCTCTCATCAAAGAAAAATCCCCAGTTTAACTAATCAACATTTGCTGGGGGCATATGCAGCAACCTGGATATTAAAGTATGGCATTCTAGGTATAACCGAGGAATGTCATGAAAAATCTCAGGCTGCATTGCATCTGAAAGAAATAGTTGAAAATGATAATGGACTGAATACCTAGTGCAGAAAAGATTAGAACACCCAAAACGCAAAAATCCCCAGCAATGATTCCAAAGTTTCAACCAGCAGTAAACTAATTGCTGTGGAAGGTAGAACCTAGTCTGAAGCCAAATAGAAAAGTCTAAAATTGAAGTTCAACCCTTACAAAATCAAAAGCATAAGTGCCCTACTAAAATGTAAAAAGACTTCCACAACAGCAGAAATCAGCATTTTGGGTGAATATTGATAARTATAAACATAGAGAAAACTCGTGTTTATGTGGGAAAGAAAGGAGAAACATACAGGTGACCCCAAAATGAAGCTAATGATTGGAGCCAATCTGACAGATTTAGGCCATCRTCCTTCARCTTATCACGCCCTCCTTGTGCCAAACGTTCAATCACAACATATTCCAATATGTCATACTCAAGCTGCATAAGAATTATGGGAAAAAAGACTTAAAAAATCTTGAACTTTTTTCCTTTTAATGAAACGAAGACTTTTTTTTTTTAAACCTTGAAAATTAAATGTTAACATAATTTATCCATGGAAAAACAGAACAATACATACCTGAGTCAGATACTTGAATGCATCTACTACAGGAGTAATCATATCCCTATATGCCTCAATCTGCATAATGTTATTTAAWCATGATCTCTACTCCAAAGAGATGGAAGATGAGATGTGTCTAGCTCAATATAGCTAAATCAAACAATACCTGGTGTACTATTGTGCGAAGGACAGTCATTGGATTAGCATGAGCGAGTTTTGCAACCATCCTACCCAATTGCTTTAAATTCTCCTTAGCCAGCCTCTTCAAAATCCTYCGCGTGTCCAACTGAGAAAAGGTTGATCGTGGTTACATAATTCTAAACCATTAAGGATGTAAAGCAAACAATAACATAAAATAAAAAAATAATTAACCAGTACCTTTGCTGTTTGCTTTGCAGCCAGAACCATCGGAATCTTCTCATCATCTTTCTCCCATTCACCATATAAACGATATCGCACCTAGTAATATAAGATCTTTATATCAAAAGCACTAATATGGATATGAATTATACTACAAACAGAAGTACAATTAAATTCTTAGGCTACAGAATCGACTACATAGGATAAAAACAAAATAGCACCAATCTCAATGAAATTCAAGTTTCAAGGTATTCGATTATTAATAAACAAATTCATCGATAGAATTAAAAGGTACTAACACAATGGACTACCTCATATGGAAGAAGATTCATTACTTCCCATATTCCTTGACCAACAGCCGGATTGGCAGGTATCAACTGTAAAGAAGGAAGTAGGCAGGTTCCCAAGGCTTCCTCAATCTTCAACCTAGCATCCTTTAAGTGAAGATGAGGAACCCGGTTGCCAGCTGGCATAACAAATTCAGGATTCAGACCTCTTTCCCCACTRTTGGCAAACTCAACTGCCGACATATAATAACCTCTCAGCACTCTGCAAACCTGCAAAAATTTTAAAATAGATGATAACAATTTCAGTTAGGAGAATTATCAGAGAAATATAGTGAGAAGTGAAAGGGAAAAAAAAACTAAAGAAACGAATTACCTTCTGCAGCAAAATTGTATCACGATAGAGATAAGGTCCAGCAGCAGCAAGCATCTGGAAAAGCTCCCTTGGAAGATCTATATAAGAACCAGCAACCAGCAAACTCGTGGTGTCTGTAGTATCAATGCTAGTTCCTGAATTACTCACGACGCTCTGATAATGATTTTGATGATTTTGACGAACATTACAGTATGCAGAGGAAATTGATTCTTCGATGAGCCTAAACACACACCAAAATAAAACTGATACTGGATTACAAGCTCACCAAATACATAAAAGAGGCCAATACTAATACAGARACACATATGCGTCTATTTATGTATATAATTAAGCCTCACATCGGAATTACCTAAACAAGCTGTTACAAATTGGAAGGTGTTCCACTGGATTGAGAGGTGAAAGCCGATCAAAAAGTACATGAGCATGATACCTGACAGGAACAAAGAATAAAGCTAATAAAGTCTAACATTCTGCTTGATTGAGAGTTGAGAGTTGAGAGTTGAGAGTTGAGAGTTGAGAGCTTCAAATTTTTTTCAAGGAAACTGAACTTGTATTATAGACAAAAGCCATACAGAAAGAGGATGAGATTCTGAAAAGAGTCCAGAGAATTATAAAAAGGATTCCTAATTCGCATAAATGTGAAACAATTCAACATTACTAAACACTTTAGAAGTAGAGCACAAGTAGAAGCAAAGGGCCCCAACAAGTAAAAAGTAGACTTCAAATTGTTGAACTCAAGTATTAGAAGATGGTAGCAAGTAACAACACTTGAGAAAATTTTTCCCTAAAAAAACAAGAGAAGAGATTTCAATTATCACATGTTGGGTTCATCATTCATGCATGTGAAGTAAACTGTATATGTCCAAATTCAGGTGCAGATCTGGTAAAAGAAAATTTCTATACCTTTTTAAATATCTATGATTGTACAAATCAGCTTGACTTTAACGTTTATACTTAATGGCAACAATATGTTAATCTTTATAAATGACTCCTAACATAGTTTGTAAGAGATTCATCACGTTTTCAGAAGGTCCAGCACACGTCATACATCATGTACCGACGCCTCATGGTTCGTCAAACTGACGACTTCATTATCAATTAGGTTAAGACAGACATCTTCTTCCAATCATGTGTGTAACCTGCAGATGGGTCATTCTTCATTTGAGTATCTACACCAATACTTATGTTGATTAGTTTCGACAGTTTTACTTTCCTCATAATTGTTTGAACCATTTGGTTAATGCTGCATGATTTTTGACAATATCTTCAGACATTACAATCAACTTCTTGGCTATTAGTATCAACAAGTTATATGGAAACACATTTTGATTTGAATGCACCAAAAATAGAACAGAAAAATAAGAAAATTGTGGACTCTTCTTTAAAAATGATCTCACACTTGGCTGTATTCTGTCCCAACCAAGAAAAATGACGGGATATATATCACGACAAATCTAGAGCCCAATGTGAAATAAACACGTCAACCCACATCACAATATGGTACTGTTATGATAATTCTGGCAACACATTAGGCTCAGTCCGGCTCCCTCCGACACACAATGGAGGCATTTAAGCTTACCGGTCATCTGTTGATGGAGGAGGTTTTGTTGTTCTCCCTTTTGGAACAAGGGAAGGTTTCTGTGGCAGGCTTGTTCTTTTGCTATTTTCTGAAGGATTTGACTCGAGAGACACAATAGAATGTTTAGGGGTTGAGAAACTCTAGTAGGATATTTGGAAACTTATTAGATTTAATACCTCCACATGGGAGTTGGTTTCTAAGGTTTTTGTAATCGTCAATTAGGTGTTATTCTTTTGGATTGAAGTCTCTTTCTTATGGTCAGCCCCTCTTGTTAGACTGATTTTTTTTTTGTATATTCTTGTATATCTTTCTTTTCTCTCAATCAAAGCTCAATTTCTCATTACAAAAACTACTTATTGGTCATTCGTGCTCCTCTTTGGGTGGGTAAAATCGACAAACAGTAATCCAAATTTCAAACTCTAACGACCCATTAAATCCTTAACAACCCTACATGTAATTTTGCATAATGTTATGAGAGAATACTCCATTTTATTTCACGCAGACATAGATAATCGGGGAAAGTAGTTGATAGATTATATTAATATGTAATAAAATATATTTTGTAACAAATGAAGGAAAGAAAGGACATCATCACCAACTCATGCACAGACGTTTATTCGAAGAAATAGAGTTGAACAGGTAAAACAGGTAATCAGAACAACATTAAAGTTGACACTTCGGTGATACTATTACAATATGCAGACAGAAGACACAAAAAGACACATTAACACCAGACAGAAGGTATGGACAACATTAAAGTTGACACTTCGGTGATACTATTACAATATGCAGACAGAAGACACAAAAAGACACATTAACACCAGACAGAAGGTATGGTTAATAAATTCAATCTTACGTACCAGTCACCCACAGAAAGAAATCCTGTAAGCAAGCCCAATGTTTGATTATTTTCCAGCTCTGGAGACCTTTCACTTACTGCCTCGCTTTCCAAATCAAGAGCAGCAAAAAGATCAATGCTTACATCTCCTTGCTTTTCATCATCCATAAGATCCTTTCCAGTTGCGGCAAGATTTATTTTTCCAATCCTGTTAGCCTGCAGAAATTAATCAAGTCCATGACAATATAATATATATATATATGTGTGTGTGTGTGTGTATATAAATATATGTATGGACATAATTAATAGGTTAACCATGCAGAAAAACCGGAATATAATATTAAATAACTTGACAGCTGCAGTCWAAACTTCTAACTCACCATAAATACTGGAATCCAAACTCCATTCACAAAAGGCCAACAAACTAGTGTATAGGAACTGCCATGTAGGCGACAAGCTAGCTAACTAACAGAGTAAATAACTAGTGAACTAAACACTTTTGACAAGCTGTAGAGGAGATGCCCAAGCTGGACCTTATCCCCATCATGGTGCTGTTTGTGTGAGACAAACTTTGAAACACAAGGCCACATCTTTATGTACCGCCCGTTCTCATCTCCTATTAGACCTATTTCCTATCAACTTTTGGGTAGAACTTGTGCCTTCCAACCAACCCTCAAGATTGGCTTGAAACAATTTTTATGCAACATCCGTTCAAGAAAGAAAAGGCTACTCTCTGGATGAATATCAACAGGGCCTTCATTTGGATTATATGGAAAGAAAGGAACTCCAAAATTTTCAAGGAAAAAGAACATACACTTCAACAATTGATTGACTCTACAATTTTTTTTGGCTTTATCTTGGTGCAAATGTGTAAATCATTTCCTTAGTTATAGGCCTTACAACTTGAATTCTCTCACATCATTGGATAGGGCCTGTTTTTTGTAAATTTCATGCTATCAATAAAATTTGTTTCGKAACCAAAAAAAGGAAAATAATGACTTGCTTTTACTCCCTCCATTCATCAATTGAGTCTTTATCTAAAGGTGACATCATGGATTTGTACAAAAAAGCTATCCAATTGGTTCAAATAAAAAGGAGAAATTACAAACTCAGTACACAAAGTAGCCTATCAAGATGAAAGGAAAACTAGCTAGTATGGTGTTCTAATCAAAGTGAATATATACGTGACATGGATGGAGGAACCAAGTGAGTTTGAAAAGTAATGTTAACTAGTATTTACTCTAGCAATACCTCATCGAGTCGTTTGGAAGAAAAAGAATCATAATGCTCAAACGCCTCATTCTCCTTGGGAAGTAGATGTGCATAGCTGCAGTAAATAAAAACATAAATAAAAAGATGACAAGTAAACAATTGAAAGTACGACTTCAAGATTAAAACACCACACGATKCAGGACAAGGGAGAGAAATAAAGCAATAGCGTGAAAGAGAGATTGGGTGGAATGTTACTTGTTTTCTAGAGAATACTTGTATGAATTCCAAAAGTATCACAATAGAAGATGAGGAATCTATCCAAATCCAGGCCCCAAGGACCAAAATAGACTTCCTAACACTAGATCAGTGCCTCTAAGCAACCTTCAAAATCTAGATGGCAAACATCCTCCACAATAACCCTTAGCATCACAAATACCCCATTACAATTTCGTCTCTTATCAAAAAAAATAAATAAATTGCGAATTCCTTTCCTGGACTAAAATTCTCATTTCCTTTATCACCCTATAATTTTTGGTTTCTATGAATTGAATATCTGACCATGTTTTCTTCAAAATTCTGGCAGAAAATGAGTGTACCATCAGCAAATTGAAGGTGAGTGACTTCCACCTCTTGGAAACTTATGACGGCACTTCCAAAGCACCTCTTTTCACAACAATAATGGATGTAACGGCTAAGAGAATCTCCCAATAAGGTGAAAAGGAGGGGGAATTAGGCATAGAAAATTCTTTTGTAATTATAGCATCTCGTCGATTATACAAGACTGGAGGGCTATGCTTCACTAGTTTTTGGGAGGGGGATTCCTCTTCCCCCTGCCCTTAGGCTGTTTTTGTCTCTATGCTGTTTTGTAATATATATCTTTCTCTTATCAAGAAAAGGAGGGGGAATTCTGTTTAAATTAATATACAATTAGTTTTTACTTTCACCAAATATTAAAAACGATTATAATTCTTCAATAATCACTTTTAAGATCTTCAAAATCAATCCCAGCCCGGCCTACCTCAGCAGCATTAGGCTAATTCAGTATCCCTCCTACAATACTAGTCTAGTTATCACTATGACATTTCTTCAAGGTGGCCCCCTTTGACACAAGTTCCCTATTATAAAAGCATGCCCCAAATCATATTAACTAAGTATTTGACTTTCCAAATCTACCTGAGCCTATGTTTTCACGATAAAACAAAATTCTTCCTCAGCGCTTCCAAATACACTTCCAATGCAATGAAGCATATAGCAGCACAATCAAACGGCTAGATTAAAAATATGATGAAGAAGCAAAATGATTTGTATCAAATTGAAAGTTGAAACTAACATTTAAATTTTTTTWAAAAAAATTACTTACATGCTATCAAGATCAATAAATTTTTCCTTCACTAGTAACGCTGTAAGCTTGTAAAGCCCAAATGGCACTGGTGAATTTACTTCAATGCGCTGATAATATTGGAACTTAAACCCGAGGATTTGTGAAGCATGAGACTGCCAATAAACATAACATCATGAGAGACTTYAAGAGTTCATTTATCAGCAAGTATTAGCAAGAACAAGATCACCTAACGCAACTTGTCATTATTCGTAAGCATCTTTACCTTGGGAAATATTGGAATCAGCTCTAAGAAAACACTATTCTCTGGTTGAAGTTCAAAACACTCCAGGACCTGATATAAAGGCATCAAAATATTTTAGAAGAAAACAATTATGAATAGAAGGAAAAAGGAAAATAGAAAATATAAGATAAAGCAAAATAAACAAGGGAATAACTCACAATGTCGAAAACACGGTTTGGGTCCAGATCAAAATGCCCAATTAATGACTGCAGAAAGCTTAAAGATCATTAAATTGAAAAAAWTTTTAAATATATTTACATAAAAGAATAACTAATTTGATGTCCTTTTGAGTGTCTTTTTGTTAAAAATAGAGAAAGAAAAGAGACTCAATCTGAACGTTTACGACTAACCTTTATAATACCAATTGTTGAACCTGGCAAATTATTATTTGAAGTGTCGGTGACACGGCAAAGAAGCGTTACCTATGGATTAAGTGAAGCTTCTCAGTAGATGAAGTACAAATTCACAACAAAAAGAAATTATATAGAAAAAATTGACATTTAATGACTGTAGTAGTAAGAATACAATGATTACAAAATAATCAGATTTCAGAGCAAAACATTTATGAATCTAATGATCCGGTTCTCTCCATTATTAAATCTTTCAGGTGCAAAGCTCTTGGAAAGGTTCGTGCCCCAGAAAAAGTGAATGGTTTTGTGCGGGCAGCAGGCTTATTGCTGAGAAAGTCTAAATACAGTGGAAAAGGAGCAACAAAGGTGCTTTGGTCTGGTTTTGTGTCCTTCTCTCAGTTCAGTTCCCCTTCTAGGCAACCCAGAACAGCTTTCTGTCTGGAGTCTGGAGCCCCTTTATCACCTAAGTCCCCAAGAAAAACTCAAGGGTTGAAAAGGATCCTTTTTCTCCAAAATTATGCCATCAAACCCACATTCAATCCTCTCTCTCAAACCTACCCACCAATTACATGTCTCTGTTCAAAATGTCATGTGGTGCAAATACCGTAGACTCTAGAGGAACATAACCTCCTGCCCCATCTCCTTAGATGGTCTTGGCCACAGCAGTTTGAAAGAGAAAAATCTATCCCTATTGGGAAAATGGCTTTGTAAGGAAAGAAATGTTTTGGTCGAATGCCTCAAGAGCTCTTTTGTGGCTAGGAAGGAAAGAAATATTACATCTTTTCTGATAAAGTCAAATTCTTTTTAATGTATTTGTAATATTGCAAGGTTCTGTTTGTTTTTTCAATGAAAAAATTGGTTTCTTGTTCCAAAAAAATTATTGCAAGGTTCACTACCCCTAATTGGAGTGTTCAACACAAATATTTTTCTTATCAACATAGATTGGAGGACTTTTGTTTGACCCTCTCTTTAGAAAACGGGACATCTTGCCCCTTTGTCCCTTACGTTATCCAGTTTGGCTTTTGGCCTTTTTGAATGATTTTTTCTCCCTATTCAGAAATAATAATAACTGTTGTAAGAACTTGTTGAATAGGCATACACCTTCCACATTGAGAGAAAATGCCTTCTAATTGGCACCTAACATTATCAACGGGAGGAAAACCCAACTAACACAAAGGTGCAACATATATATTTATTCAGCATAAATGTGTGAATTGAGCCAGAGAAAGAGAGCGGATTTTATTATGAAATAAATAGAACAAGGCAAAAAACCAAGAAGAAAAGCAGAAAAACAAAGAACTAGGTATTTAGTCAGTATCATACCAACTTGGCATAGCCCTCACTTTCTTCCCGCAGAAGATTAAACTTTGTTTGTTGATAAAGAAGACGCGTATTTACTCTGACCTGAAATCAAAATAATATGTATATATATCACCCTTACAGGTTTGGCCTCCATGCAAAAAATGAGGCTTTATCAACCATATGACAGCATAAAAACTTAGGTTGACGGAACAACATAGAAAAGATTTTGCATGAGATTAGTTGTATATGTAGATTAGTTTCATTCTTAGCACAATGATTGGAACAGGTGAATCTGTTTTCATTTTCTCAATTAAAAACATAAATCCAAGACCACCACCAACCCTTCTCCTGCTATTATAAGTGGAATATTTAGTAAATCTATAATATCATGTCAGCCTGAGATGCGAACACATTCAATGTGAAACAACCAAACACTATACAGTTACTATACGGATATAAAAGGAATATAAATATCACATCAATACCCAAGGCATTATCAATACCAATGCTTGAATCTCAATAGAACTATAACTCACCTCTTTATTTTTCAATTCTTGAGCCTTAATCTTTATCATTTCAGCTTCCCAAAGAAATTCTTCCTAAAATCAAGAAATGGTGCAGCACTTATTGAGGCCCACAAATACAAGCAAAAGGTTATTATGCTTGGTAGATRATTAGAACAGCACGAAAATGCATGTTACTGTCTCTAAGTAGAGTGAAAAAATATAAAAATACAACTGAGAGAAATTTAATATAGATATCACCTCACACCGCTCCTGAAAAAGCCTCAATGGAACAAATGCAGATTCAACCAGCCATTTAGCCTAAAAGGAACAGGATACAAGCAATTGATAAATGAGTTATTACAATTTTTTAAATAAAAAATGAAACATATGGCAATGGGAAACATAATAGCATGTTCTCCATTTCATTTATCAATGAAAAGTTTGTTTCTTGTTAGAAAAGAATAGCATGTTCTCCACATTAAGAAAATTATCAAAGATTAAAGATATCTGATAATAATATTCCAAATGTTCATGAGGATATGCAATGAAATAGCAATAAAGATCATCACGTAATTTGGTGGCCAAATGAGACAGATCAAGTTTGAAAATTCCTCTTTTCTCAGATAATACATCGTAAAGGTGAGGTAAACCTTAATAACCAACATATTTTCATTCTTCTTTTTCTTTTTGTGAAATATTGAAAGTGACTTCTCATTATGCAAAATAAAGTTATTTGCAACCAGATCGACAGAAGAGCCTCTACTAAAGGAGGATACAAATTAGAACTGCAATTGATGAAAATTTGTTCGGTAATTTTATCTTTAACAAGATACATGAACTTTTCATTCATATTTGTAAGGTTACATGCTATCAACTTTCTAAGGAATATACGAGGTAGAAAAGAAAACCCCTCTAGGTTGCACACATACTATTTGCAGCCTAAAAATACAAAAGAGAACTGTCATGAATAACAAACTAATGGATCCGTATCAAATTTTCAATCCGACTTACAAGAAAGCTTTCGGTAAGAGTTAATCTCATTAATATGATATTTTAAAAAGATTTGTAATAACACGCCATGAAACCGCATGGTATTTGGTAATTTTCGAAGTTTCATCCCAAAGGGAGCACTTAGTGTTGAAGATTTTTCTGTTTCATTCATACAAAATTCAGGAGACAATAGCTTTTACCATGTTGTGCCATAGAATTCTTGCTCTCCCTTAACAGCCATGGCCACAAAGAAGAGTAAAAATGTTGTTCTTAGCTCTGAAGTTGATTGCCCACAAAAAATAAAAAATCTGGAATTGTTTCATCCAAAAATGTCTTTTATAGGTGCAATGGAAAAACATGTGATGAATGTCTTCATTGGCCTCAAAACAAGGAGCAGCAACTGGGACTCGGTACCCAATTAGGGCATTCCATWGGGACTTTATCGTCCGTGTTTAACATCTCCATAAATACCAGCCAAGTCAAGATATTCACCTTCTTCGGAAATTGGCAGAAACAAGAACTTTAGGCAATGCAGCATCTCCCTACCTCCCCTTTGAACAAAGATTTGACTGAGAACCAACTCAAAGACTTCAACTTCCAACATCTATTATCTTCCTTTCTAGAAAGAGCTTTTTCATATAACAGCTTAAAAACAACAATATTCGGCTACCTCCTCATCTTTTAAATTTATTCTAATGTGTAAATTGATAGCGCACTCTATGAGCCATATCTGATGAAATTTATATTAGAATTATTTGTTACTTTTTGTTTATTCATGAATGATTTACGCACATGAGATATATTTTGCAGAAATGAAGAATCGGGAGGAAACAAGACGTAATTTGATCAAATTGAGAGAAAAATCCGAGTCAAAATGACTAAGATTAGAGCCTAAAACCCAAGGAGGCAGCATTGAGACACTGCAACACTACAAACTTAAAGCATCCTTCAAAAATCTGTCGTAGTCTCAACCCTGTTTAKAGCGTCTCGACCATGTGTAACATCTCAACACTATGGCCTATAGCGTATCAACTCTGTTTATAGTGTCTCAACGCTATAGCGACATTTTTAAAAGAATAAGGTTTTCTATTCGATGAGGAGAAGGAATTTTGGAGAGGTTTTATGGCAATTTGCCTTTTTGGCCAATTTGGAGGGCAAGGAGACCATTGGAGCTGAGAAAAGAGATTTTCAAGGCTCGAGATCGTGGAGGTCGCTTCGGGACGGACGATTGACACGCYGAACTTAGTTTCTTCTCCTTTTTCTTGATTTTTCTAGCTTTGCTATGTAACTCTCATTGGGATTTGTTGTTTTACATTGAATATGAGTAGCTAAATCCTCTTATCTTAGAGATTGATGTAGCCATTGCCATCAATGTGGATAGGGTCGTTGTGGCTTCTTTTGCTTCGAGGATGGGATGCTTTCTAGAAGATCTTCCCATCAAGTATCTTGGTATGCAGTTAAGAGGAAATCATAGAAATGCAGCTTTTTGGGAACCCATCGTTGACAAATTCATAAGCAAATTGGATAAGTGGAGGAACTTTTTGTCGACTAAAGAAGGCAGACTTACTCTTGCTAATTCCGTGTTAAATATTCTTCCCATTTATATGTTCTCAATTTTTGAAGCCCCTATGAGAGTAATCAAGGAGATGGAAAGCATAGTCAGAAACTTCTTTTGGAATGGAAAAGGCTTCCACCTGCAAACACCTTGKTATCTGGGAGACTACCTTATTGCCAAAAGTTTTTGTGGGGCTAGATTTAGGCATTCTCCAGCAGAGAAATCTAGCCCTCTTGCACAAATGGTTATGGAGATACACCCATGAAGAAAATGTGTCATGGAGCAGGGTCATTTCAAGTATATATGGTCCAAGACCCATGAGTGGCTACCCTTTCCTCCAAGAGGTCAGGCTCTAGGGAGACCATGGGTGGACATAGCAAAGCATGGCCCATCTTTCATGAAGTTTGTTACTTTTTTTGGAAAGACAAATGGCTGGATCCTTTACCTTTAGAGCAGAAACACCTATAGCTATACAGTATTTCTCTTAAGAATAATGATTCAGTGGCAGATTGTTGGGACGATATTTGACGAGATTGGCAATTAGGCTGCAGAAGAGGTATCTTGGATAGGGAAATGAATAACAGGTTAACTTTGATGACTCTTTTCAGATGGGTACAGCCTACACCTACAGGAATTGACAAGCTGGAATAGTCCCTTGACAGTGGAAAACTATTTTTCACCAACTCTATGTTTTTGAAACTTTCAGAGACACAGTAACGGCTGAAAACCCCTCTCGGAGATTCAAGTACCCAAATAAGGTAAAGGTGTTTTCCTTTCAATGCTTTTTTATGATAAAGTTATTGCATTAGCCCTTAGCTGGTGTAAGTGCTTTTATTTTCCCTTTTAATAGCTACACTCTCAATGTTCTCGTCTCTAGCTGGAAGGCCTTTTTGTAATCTAGCATATGGGCTCTTCAGTGTTCCTTATTAAAAAAATAATTAAAAAAGAAAAGAGGTAAGGGTGTTTTGTGGAGTTTGGCCTATGAAAGCTTGAATACACACRAGAAATTACAGAAAAAACTCCCAAATAGGTGCATTTCTCCCTCGATGTGCTACCTTTGTCTCCGAAATGCAGAAAGTATGGRCAATTTTGTTTTTACASTGCCTTTATGCTTCTAAAATGTGGTTTTTCTCGAGGGAAGAAGTTGGTTTTTCGGGTTGTCTACCCAGATTGACGAAGGGTGGTATTTGAAAGGGAAAGTTAAAATCTAGTGGATTTGTGCAGTCAGAACTATTTTTTGGTGCATCTGGAAGGAATGTAATCAGCGGGCCCATCCTTTTGCTTTATTTTGTGAAAGCGTACAAATCAATACGGCCACTTGATGCCTCAACCATAAGAAATTCTTTTGTAACTACAGTCTAGATATGATCATCCTTGATTGGAAGGTTGTAATGCTTTAGCTTTTTATGGAGGGGTCCAGTCCAAACCCTGCCCTTAGGTTAGTTCCCTCCCTTTTTCTCAATATATTTTGTCTCTTATCAGGGGGAAAAAAAAAGAGAGAAAAAGGAATATTCCATCAACGGTTTCTGCAACTTTCATTCCTTTTGGATTTAGTACACCAACCAGCTTTCTCAATTCCAKACATACTTACCACCACTCTGTACCATAATTCATTACATAGTCTTACAGAAAAGTTGTTAGGTAATAAAATTACAAAATTGTTTAGTGAGAGTAATACATTTGAATGGATTTGTCGGGCTCCTGTACCACAAAATCAGCTTTTCTAAACCTTATCGTAGACCTCCCATTCTAAAATGTCCTCTGGTCGATTTAATTTGGAAATTCAATTACCCTAAAAGAGTGAAATTCTCTCTAGTTGTTGGCTTATAGGAGCCTAAATATTCATTTGCAGATCCAAAGAAAATTCCCAAACTGGGTGTTATACCCTTTGGTTTATTGCTTCTGTTATAGGGAGGAAGAGGCCTTGGATCAAATTTTCCGGCATTGTCCTTTTGCATATAATGGGTAGATTTGAAGGAGCTTGGTTTGGAAATTTGCATTCTAAGAAAAGTGGATGACCGGGTCTTAGAGGCCTCCTCAGATTGGGGTTTCAAAGACGAGGAAAAAATTCTGTAGAGTTGAGCAGCAAGAGCTCTTTTTTGGCTTAATCAAATAATTTTCAAAGATAAGACTTCCTCTTTTGATTCTTTTTGTAATAGCGTGTAGCATGTAGCTTCATGGTGGTGTTGTATTCCAACTACAGAAAATTATTTTGTAATTATAGTTTTCGGATGATTATGACAGATTGAAAGGCCATTCTTTTGTAGTCTCTTTGGGTGGGGAACCCCATCCCAAGGCTGTTGATATTTTCTCCCTGTATTTAAATATATTTTCTTGTTTCTTATTAAAAAKAGAGAGAGAAAAAACAATTTGTAGGCTACAAAGACTACCACATCAAGATAATTACAATGCCCCTTTGAGTATCATTGAAGAWTCTCCAATTTCTTTCTTCCATATTTCATTCATCCTAAAGATCCTGGCTTGATTTATTTTTATTTCAGCCTGTTAAACTTTGTTCAAAGAAATTCTTTACAAAGTTAGGATTACACCAAAGTATTTTGAATCTGTTTAAAACATTGTTCCAACTATTTGCTGCAAACTCACAGTTCAACCTTACTAGAAAGCAATCAAACACAACACAAAACTATACTACAGCGAGACAATAATCATAACCTCTGATAGTTTAAATACTCACCAGTTTTAAAAGGCGAACACGATACTCTCCTGGTAATGTGATCTGCAAATTAAGTAAATTTAGATCAATAAGTAAAGAACCTCTAACGTTTGAATATATTTGCTCCATCGGAAACATGAAAAGCATTTATAATCATAATGAAGTGAAAAGCAAACCCTGCAAATAAGAGAATTTCAACAAGTGAACTTTCAACTCAACCAAAAGATGACAATTATATTATCAGATTTTTTTTTTATATCCATTTGTCCGGGCCAGCTTGCGGCACCTAGACTAATCATGGGCCAACCGCTTSACCCTATTACATTTAGTTGACAAGGAAACTCATATGATATTAAATCCTTGATAGGTGGCCACCATGATTTGAACTCATTCCCTCTAAGTCATTTGATATTTACATTGGTCCTGATTGACCACTAGGTCATCCCATGACAGGGGAACTTCAAAACAAACAACAAGATAACAAAAACTAGTGCCTTTTATGTAGATTCGGGGCAAAATGTTGAATTATGTTTTGAGGTGATGCACTCTCTCAACAAGAGTTGGAGCTGAATGTGGAAGAGT
Source organism: Momordica charantia (assembly GCF_001995035.1). Next base: position 426,311 of record NW_019104528.1, read on the forward strand.
TTCGGTTTTTGGTAGTTATGAGGTTGAGTATCTAAAAGATGATGGAGGAAGTCAACTTCTTTGCATAGTTTTTTTGGTTATAAAGAAATCGAAGAATCTTTGTGGGGCTAAATAGGTTTGTAGGATGATGTTTGGGATTTAATGCAGTTTAAAKCATCCATTTTGGGTTCTTGATTTAAATTTGTATTGTAATAATTCTTCAGTTTTGGTAACCAAAAGTAAGTTTTTTTTTCTCTGTTGTAAAACCCCACTTTCGGGTTGCCTTTCTAAGGCCAGCATCCTTTTTATTTTTTCATTCATCACAATAGATGTTAGTTTCTTATCAAATATACATAAGAATTTCTGCCTCCACCTTTCAACTAATATGATTATCATATAAACAATTGAAACTTCAAATTTTAATTTAAGCACATAATGGAATATGAAGCTTGCTGTTAACAGAGAGATAAATTAAATTAAATACTAACGTCTTGGGCCAATTGGGTAATGACATCAGCAAAACACGATCCTAACTCCTCCGCAGATATTTTGTCCGAGAACTCTACCGAATCCAATGCTGCTTTACACTTCGGGAACGGCAATTCGCCTCGGACCTGAATTCGACAGAACCCCAAAAACAAGATTATATCATAATGAAATAATTGCACCACAAATATCCTCAAACAAAAACGCCTAATAATTACTAAATTTCACAACTTCTACATAACCAAAACTACCAAGCACATGAAAACGAAAACATAAGTTGATAATTTAAAAAAAAAAATGTATAGATAGATATCAATTAGAGTTCTAACCATGGTCCAGCAGAGCTCGTAGAGGAAGCGAAGCACAGGGACAGGGTTAGGGACCCTAAAGCTGGAGTTTCCGGACTTCCATTCGCGAAGATTGCTTTCTACGACGTATATACACTCAAGCGGAGGGAGAGTCATTGCCGGAAGAGGCTATGCAATCCCTTTAGGGACCCGAAAAAGAATGGTTGGGTTTTGGGAGCTGAGACAGCTTCAGAAGGGAGAGTGAGAAAACCAAACGAGRGTTAATGGGGTTTTCATGGGGTTAAGGATGAGTGTATGGGAGAAATTAGGGTTTGAGATTTATGAAGATTTGTGARGGAATGAAGAAAGAGCAGTGTATCTGTAATAGGGGTTTGGGGAAGCTGGAAATTTTGGAGAAGAGATGCTGCGTCGCCTGACGTAGCCGATCGACAGGCGAGACGGAACGTGGATTGGGCTTTGGGCCCAGCGGATCTTTATCGTCCATCGGCCTTGTTTAAGAAGCCCATAGTTCCATTTCTAAAGTTGCCCAAATGAAAATAAAAGTTAGGCCCGATTAAATAACCCCTTCGGTTTAATAAAATATTTTTAATGGGTCATTTTAGAAACTATATTTCACGAATATCTTGAGGTTTTTTTTTCATATTTAGATTCTCATATTTTAAATTTTCATAATCTCAATATTGCCCTTAGTTATTATTATTTTATTTGATTAAATTTATTTTTTTAATTTTTGTATCCAATCTAAAAAAATCTCATATTTTTTTACGCGTAATTAATATCAATATATTCGCTTTGGCAGTTTTTGTCAACATATAAGTTTCAGAAAATTGAACTAAGTCACCGTTATGGTTCCAACCGATCAAATAATTAACTCGATTTTGCTAGTTTCTTCCTTTTTCAATCTTAGCTTAGCTTTCACACATAAAGTTTACTATTAAAACTTTTTTGCCAAAGAATTAATAATTTATTACTTGYAATTTTAATTAAATTCATTTACTTATTTATTATTAATTAATTAATTTTCTTATTCGACCAATATATATTATCATAAATTTAATGCATTTTAGAATGGAGATAAAAGATAAAATATACAATGTAGCAATTTAAAAGAATAAAGATAAAATACTGTAGCAACTTTAGGGGTAGCGATAAAATACTGTARCAATTATAGGTGGAATAGTATTTACYGTTGCAACTTAGGTAGAATAATATTTACTATAGCAAATATGAGTTTATAAAATTGTGAARCAAATATGGGTTTGTAAGATAAATCCTACTTCCCATTTTGAAAACGGAGAATCAAACACCRCTTATAGTCTTCCTTCGTTAGAGTTGGGTTAGAATTGTGAAACTCTATTGTCCGTTAAAATCGAATCGAACAAAAAATTATGAGTTCAGTACATATTTTGTTTAAGTCGAATCGACCAAAACTAGTATAGTTCAAGTTGGTTTGGTTTCTTTTMTCCTAACTAGTTCGATACCTCGTGCAAATGCACGAAAAATTTCTATTTAACTTAATTTTATAATAACATAAATAAATGAGGAAAAAACAATACCACTAACAGTAAAATAATAACAATAATAAACAAAAAAAGAACATTAAGAGRTATATATACAAACTTCATTRAGTACTTTACTAATTRAATCATTTAATCTATGGGTGTATTTAAATTTCATTATTTCGTACCACTTTTTTAATGAATTTTAGGTTACATTTCAAATTTTTAATATATTATTAAAAATGTATAAGTACTTTAATTTTTTATTTTAACAAYGTTATTTTATCTAATTTTGGCCCATTATTTTTAAAAATATTTTGTTTGTTTACTAGAAATTCTAAAAAATTACACGCTAACATTTTGTTATATATTAAACCTTTTAGTTTCTACTAATTTAACTTCCTATTATAATTAAAATTATTAAATTAAAATTATATTATATTATTAGAAAAGGAAGGAACTAAAAGTTATATATTCCTTAGATTTCATACAAATTATTGTTCATAATTAATTTATTAATTTACTATTTACCATTAATTAAAACTTTTTTATGTCCTTATACAATTTTTCTTCCAACAAAATCAACATGAGTTTGCAATAAATCAATACATTATTATTTTCTAAAAAACATTCTAAATACATGAAATATTAATTATAAAAAGAACAATTCAAAACAATAGTAAAAAAAAAAGAAAAAAAAACAAACTTTAGCTATACAATAATCTAAAATATGTTGATGTTTAATAACCATTATTATTTTACCTCATAAATTATGGAATGATAATCTCGCAAACGTTGAATTCAAGATATAGATTTGACACATGTATTCTCTGCAAYTTGATGAATATGTCACCAAAATGATTTTGAGATGTTTTTAGATTGAATAATATTTGAGAGCAATATTTGTAAAGAATTAAGTGTTGTGAAAAAATAGTGAAAGAAATATGGTTTTATAGTAATAGGAAATAAAACATTACAAAACTTTTGAAATTCTATTATAAATTATAATTAAAGAAAATAATTTAATTTTATGGTGTAGAAAATTTTTTGTATTCTAGCCTTTTGCATTCTAACCTTGTATAGATCATGTACATRTATTATTGTTGATAATTAATAATCAATAATTAATATAATATTTATAATAAATTATTAATGGCATAATTTATAAATTAACAAATTAAGGAATGGATAAAAGTGTCYAAAAATATTTTTTCAAGATCCTCCCATTTTAATATAGTATAGATGAAGAGTAAGAATCTATATAGTTATTTAAAAAAAAAATTGAAAGATTAAAATAGATATTTCAAGAAATCAAATATAAAAGAAAAATTACTTGAGAAAGAAGGAATACAGAAAAATCAACATTAAATTATTAATTAGCATGAGCGGAAAACTTTGGGGAAATTTCAGAAGATCAGAGCCGCAGTGACGGGGCGGTGGGGGTAACCAACATAGTCAATCACTATCACCGATTCGACAAGTAAATGACAGCCAGGGGCCAGGTAAGCCCCACCCTTGTTTTATCGCCACGTGTCATTTGCAAACGACTGTGACGCAACGTAACGTAACAGACAAAACAGCGAGCAAGTGCAGACCAGACCGGGCGTCCGTTTCCCAGATATTGCTGAGCTGGCGTGTTGATTTTTTTGTTTTGTCTTTTTTAAATTTCTTTTTGTCCATTTTTGGTAATTAATCCTAATAGTAGGACACTGTTTGGACGAAACTGAAGAAATCGCAACCGAATCGTAGACTTTAGGTATCCCGAGTTGGCGGGCCCACTCCCATCTCCCAAACGACGCCTTCCGTTTCCCCATTCCATTGAACAAAAGTGTCGTTTGGACATGCTATTTTTGTGGTTATTTTTCTAGGTTTGTTATTTTTTTTCCCTATTTTAAAAATAAATTACCGATTGATGAAACAATAAAGGCTTAAATAAAATTTTGTTCACACTACTTTCAAAATATTCATTTTTGTTCATTTTAAWGATGAATTTATTCCTATTCTTTAAGAAGCAATATTTGGTTATATTGTCAATTTAAAATTTTATATGCACTTAGAAGAATTACAAAGTATCTTTGGGGAAAAAAACAATTAACTAGTATTCCGTCTAAACATATGTGAAGGACAAGTATTTCACTTATAGAAGAAGACCATCCTATTAAATATCGAGTAAAACAATAACAAATAGCTAAACTGTATTCTGATTTTGATATTAATAACACAGTATTATGTTTGGGGTTTTATTTTGCAATATTTTGACAATACCATGCAAAAAATAAATAAATGCAATGGGGTAATATTGAAAACTACTTACAATAAAAGGGTACATATGATAAATTAGGCCTCTTTTCTTCATTTCTTCTAAAGTTCTAACGAGTGCTGTCAAAAAAAAAAAAAAATCTTGAATCAGAGAAAGTGCTAGAAAATCCCTTGGATAAAAGGTTCAGCTGAAAGGAAAAATGACTATTCTGTGGACAGGGTTGACAAAGATTATAAAGCTTCTCTAAAACTTTATAGATGGATGACCAAAGTATCTAAAACATAGCGATATAAAATATAACAAGCCTTACACAAAAGAGGTTTAAGGTAAAAGAAGCAGCAAAGATTAGAGGGGCTAAAGAATAAACAACATAAAGCACCTAAGAGAAATCAGAAACTCGAGCTTCTCTATCGCTCACCGTGCATCGACGGAGGTGAATGAATTTGCGAACCCAGAAGGTCGGTTTGGGATGCTGGTTTGTGTGTTGTCTCCACTGGCAAGGAAGGATGATGAAGAGGACGACGCATCCATGTTGCTGTTTCCTTCAAATGCCTGCCATTTCTTGAGTGCCTGCGGTAATGACATCTCGAGATCAATTCCGAGTACCTCTTCAGAGTCTGGTTCTGTAGGTTTCCAGACATCGATTAGAGACGAAAGCACGTTGACTGCATGACTCATGTCGGGGCGCTGGTATGGCTCCCTTGCACAGCAATGGCCAGCCAGGTCCGCAACAGTGCTGATGCTGCCAAGCGTCTCCTGGTCTAGGTGGATTGAAGGGTCTATGGCCTTTGGGAAAGTATCCTTGTTGATGTGCATTCTGCGGAACCATGATACAAGGTGCAAGCACTCTTCTGGCTGGCTATCGTCGAGTGCTTTTCTACCGGTTATCATCTCCATCAGGATCACCCCAAAACTATAGACATCAACCTTGGTTGTAACCCGTCCCGTTACTGCTCCATCAACCATTGATGTAAAATGTTAGTCTATATATTATCAACAGAAAGAGCTAGTTACTAAAAGCCTATTGGGCTGAGGAATTCATGTAAACAAACAAGTTCAGCAACATAATCCATTACAATAAATGCATAATCAAAGTATTCTACTTAACTAAATTCACGACCCAACAGGTATTGAAAATGGGCATACTTGACCGAAATAAGAAATAGAATGAAGCAATTGTTCTATATAAACAACTTAACTGCATTGATGGAGTTTCATAACAAACAACTACAAGAGAAGAGTGTGTACCTGCGTATTCCGGGGCAAGATAACCGAATGTTCCTGCAAGTCTTGTTTCAACTGATGCTTTCCCTTCGGGAGCAAGACGAACCAACCCAAAGTCAGCTACTTTGGCCCGCATATCGTCTCCGAGAAGAATGTTTGAGGGTTTAAGATCGCGATGGATAAAGCTTTGATGTGCTAAACTATGCAAATACTCAACACCTCTGGCCACATCCAAGGCAACAATCAGCCTTCTTTTCCATTCAAGGGGATTGATCCCTTCCTTTTTCCAGTAAAACAGAAACCTACTAAGAGTTCCCTGGGGCATGTATTCATAAACGAGAAGCCTCTCATTTCCATCTAAGCAATACCCAAGAAGCGCGACTAAATTCCTATGGCGGACCTTGGTAAGAACTGCAATCTCAGCCTTGAATTCATTCAAACCCTTCTCACCTATGACTCCAGACTCCATTCTCTTCACAGCAATCTTTGTACCGTCATGTAACTCCCCCTTATAAACCGTTCCAAAACCCCCACTCCCCAATATATTTTCTGGGCTAAAATTATTTGTTACGTTCCTCAAAACTTGAATCGAGATTACCATATTCCCTGCCTCAACCACATGGACATCACTAGGTCCACCAATTGGAACTCTGCCGGTTTCAGGCGCGTTCCCATCGGCTCTAGATTCTGCAATTGTTATCTTCACTGCATTTTGGTCCCCAGAATGACTAGGATGTACCACCACAGTATTTGGACTCTGAACTCTACTACTACGCCTTTTATTTCTCCTGTACAAAAAGAAAATCACAGCCCCAACTAGTACTAGACCAATAACACCAATTATAGAACCAACTACCACTCCACTATTACTTTTCTTGTCAACATCAACAGGTAAACCGCCCGATCCAGGATCGGAGGGCGATTTCTCAGTGGGAGAACCTGGTGGGGGAGTACTGCGTCTATCTTTCCCAATATCGGGGTTCCCATCTGTGTTCACAATCACATTTTTCCTGAAGCTTGGCACTTTACCATGAAGTCTGTTATTGGAGACATCTAATTCTACAAGACTAGGCATAGTCACAAGCTCGGTTGGAATCACGCCAGAGAGTAAATTATCAGAGAGAAGCAACTTTGTCACAGATGTAAGCAATGAAAAGCTAGGAGAAATAGTGCCCGCAAGACCCAGATTCCTAAAGTTAAGAACTGTAACATTTACAGGGGAGTTGCCAATACATACTACACCTTTGAAATTACAAGGATCGTTCCCTTTCCAGTTTTTTGCGAAGACTGTCGGAAAATTCATCGACTGTGCAACTGATAACAAAGCATTCACACGAGGATCACAAGGGACACCCGGAGAATCCACGCAAAAGTTGTTGGTTCCTGGTCTCATGTCCAGCTGAACATTACGATCAAAAACAGGGGCGGGTCCTTGAAGCATATTATTCGTCAAATTCACAATCACGAGGGATTTCAAATTTACCAAGGACGGAGGAACAATACCCGTAAGCTGATTATCCCTCAAACTCAAGTTCTGCAATCCCTGAAGGTTGGAGAAATCCGGCAAAGGACCTGAAAATTGATTCGTGTGCAACCAAATCTCCTGCAGATTAGTCATGTTTTGCAATATGGCAACGGAACCGTTCAACTTAAAGTTACTCTGTTGTCCATTCAACCAAAGCGACTGAATCGACGAACCCGAAAAGCTTGCTGGCAATCCGCCTTCAAGAAAATTACCCGACAAATGCAAGTTCCTAAGAGTCGGAAACGTCGTGCCATCGAAAAAATCAGGGATTGTACCAGTTATATTGACGCGATTGGCAGATATTTCCTGTAGCCCAGAAGCGTCTCGAATGTTATCAGGAATTTTCCAGGCGGAGAAAGGATTGTTGTCGATTTCTATCATTTGCAGAGTCGACTTCTTCGCGAAGAAATCCGCCGGCAAGGAAGTGAAAAGGTTGTCATGCGCTAGAAGTATCTGCAGTGATTCGGCAAGATTAGGGAACGGCCCACTCAGCTGGTTCCCCTGCACCTCTAATTGCACTAATGCCGAGAGGCTGAAGAGCTCCGACGGCAGCGACCCTTTGAGGTTTTGGTTCCCAATTTGAATTTTGACGACCCGGTTCTCAGAATCGCATTTCACGTGCTTCCATTGACAGTAATCGGAACCAGACCATCCAAGAGACGCCGGGGCTCCGATACTAGTCCTCAAAATAACCATCACTGAACCATCCCCATCCCCGCCACTCGGCTGAGCCCAAACAACGTAGAATCCCAAAAACGACGTCAAAACGAAGAGGAAAACCCCACGCCCAAAATGGGGTTCCCTCATATTTCGATATTCCTTAGGAATCCAAGAGAGGAAAAAGAAGGCAAAGTCCCGTCCGCCTGTGGGTCGTAAACCAGAAGAAAGAAAGAACAGGAACCCAAAATCGTAGGGTTTAGATCATCACATTGGGAACACAATCCGGAGAATCTGCATTGCATTAAAACCCCCTCCGCTTTTCTCCTTCCGTTCACGACATTTTTCTTCCCTTTCCCTCGATTTCTTCCTTCTCGGAGGTTGGAGGAGAAAGCGGCGGAGATGGGGGGAGGGAGAGAAGAAAAATGAAGAAAAGGGATGAAAGAGAAAAGGGAAGGCGTTAAAGAAATTGAATAAAGAAGAGAGAGRGAGAAAGAGGGGTGTTTGGGAAGTGGGAAAATGGAAGAAAAAGGAAATGACGTGTGGGGTCCAGCCGAGAAAATTTTTTGAAAACAGTAAAAAATGGTGGACAAATTCTAGGGCAAAAGCTTGGGCAGTTTCAATGGAGAAGATGATATGCTTGGCTGTCTCCCAAATCCCTCGCTCTGTATTCTCCCAGAATCATCGCTTTCTTATCACACACACTTTTTTACTATATTCGCACCCCACTCATGACAACCACTTCACAGTTGCAACCAAAATAAATTCAACAAAAATCTAATCTTTTATATATATATTTATTGTCGTAAACAATAATCAATTTTTCAATTTCCTGCATTGTAATTTTCCTTTTTTTTTTTTTACTAAATCAAAATAATTGATAGTCGGTGTATTTTTGTTAAAGTAACTGTTTAGTCTCCCAACTTTAATCTCATACGATTTAACTGCCAAACATATGATCGAGTGAATGCTTTATTTATTTTTCATGAAATTATAGATAATTACAAACTTGTTTTTTAAATGAGCTGACTAGATTTGTCAAATTATAGATCATTACAAACCTTAAACTACAGGGACGAATTTTTTTTTTTATATTCATGTGTCCGGGCCAACTTACGTGCACCTCGATTATTCAAAGGGTCAACTGTGTGACCCTACTACATTTGATTGACAAGGAAACTTGTAGGATATTAAATCGTAGGTAGGTGGTCACTATAGTTTGAACCAACTATAGAAACTAAATTGTTACATACTAAAATTTAAGGACTAAATTTTTACCAATTTAAAAATATAGACTAAATTGTTACAAACTAAAATTCAAAAATTAATTCGAGTAAAAACATATTTGATCAAATTTTTTTTATCCAAATAATTTTTATACTTTTAATTTTAACATAACTGATAACTATATCTTTTAAGAAAGGTAGTTGTGAAAACTTGTTTTTTTTATATTAAAAAAAAAAGAAGAAGAAAATATAATAATAAAAACTTTATCTGCTTYTCCAAAAAATGTAAGTTGACAAATTTTTATCAACAAAATTACTTTATGACTTTTCATAGTGATTTTGTGTCTATGTCTACATGGATCTAAGATCATGGCTCGGATCTTACTTTTAGATTGAATGCTCGTTTGGGTTTATTGGATTCTGATACCATATTAATAGTCATGAGATTTTATTTAAAAACTAATTGGCAATAAAAGAAGTATAGTCCATCATCTTTCCAATATGAATCTTTAACGTAATTTAGTAGGATTGTGCGTGACAACTTTAATTATAGTCATATTAAACAATTAAGATTAATTTTTAAAAGAAACTTTCCGAACCTTGACATCTATAAAAAAATTTCTTCAAGTTCTCACTCAAGGAAATTTGACATTCCAAAAGATTTTGTCACAGTATAATTCAAATATTAAAATCTACTCTAATCATGTGCAATCAAGAGGGGAATAAACAAAAAGAAGATATTAATCATGAGTGGGGACATTATCTTAAGGGAAAAAAAAACTTTATATAAACTGATGGAATTAAAATAATTTAAGATGTCTTGTAGTTTACTTCAAATTTGAAATCAATATTCTAATGAAGCAAAAGCTAGGGGCATTTATAATCCTTTTGTTTTGTTTTTTTTAAAAAATATATTCGATAATAATTCAATTCTGTGTTGTTTAACAACATCGTTGAAACTATTAAGTAAATATTAAAATATATATATATATATATATATATATATATATTTACAATAAGTGAGATGGGGATCTAAACTGTATAATATATGGAAGTAGGGGATCGAACTCACAATCAAGATATATGCTAATTATTGTTGAATTATACTTGTTCTAGCAACTCATAATTTATTGGTTAGAAACATGTGCCAATTAAGAATCTCATATCTTTCTTGTCCTCAACTTTATTTATTTGACRTTGGTCTCTGTAACAAATTTATTTCTCATTCTTTCCTCTAGATTTCTCCATGAAAAATTATCTTCTCTCTATTTAAAGTTTACATATCTAAATATTGACTATTATTTCTCTCTCCAAATTTTTTTTCTCTTTTTATATATATATTTTTTCTAACATATCACCCTCATTTTCTCTCTAAAAATTTAATATTTTTCTAAACCTTTTATTATCTCAAAATTTTTCTCTTTATAACTTTTATTTTTATTTCTAATTTATTTTTTCTCTAGTATATATATCTCAAACTTTTTTCCACCTAGATCTTTTTTCCACTATAATTTCTATATTTTTTTTGTAACTTTTCCTCGTTTATCTAACATACTCTTTACTCTCTCTCTAAATCTTTTTCTCTGACTTTTCTCTATCTAAATCTTTTTATTTCTTTATAAAATTTACTCTCTCTAATTTCATCCTAACCTTTTTAAATGTTTAATATATATATATATTTCATCAACAAATTTACCAAATTATGAATAAAATATTAAATATTTTCAAAATTTATTATTTATACTAGTAAATAGTAATTTTCAGTAAATTCGATATATTTTATTTTTGTATTTATAAAAACAATACAAATTAATTACTAAACCCAAAGGTCCCCATCCCCAARATGGGGATTCCTCGACCGAAACCTCGATTTCCAAAATCTAAGAATGAGGTGTAGATAAAAATTAAAAATTACCGAAAGGACGAGGATGGGAAAAAAGTATCCCAACTCCCACCCACCTCATTGTCATTTACACACTATCCATATTATCCTCTCTATAGCATATCTCTTCAACTCTCTAACACTCTAAAAACATGAAATAAAAAAAGTTATTAAATATATAGTTTTTGCCTTCTAAAAACAAAAATATAAAAAAAAAATAGAAAACAGAAGAATTAAAAATTAAAAACATAAATCATTATCAATGGATCGTAACCGGTAAGCGACTTGGCAAGAGCAAAAAGTTTTGCAAGTAGAGCTACTTACTATATTAGGTGTCTCATAAGTTATAATTGAATTAGTTAATACATAGATCTCTATTTTAATTAAAGTTGAAAGAAATTACTTAAATTGTTCTAAAGTTGTTCTTTTTTTCTTTTTTAGGTTGTACTTTTTGTTATCCATATCATCAACGATAGACGAGTGACAAGAAGCTTCAGACGATTTGATCAACCTTTGCCATAATATGGTCAACTATGATGTGTAACTTTTTTTTTTTGGCCAATTAACTTTGCTACATGTACTCTCAATTAGTTTATTTTAGTTATGGTATGTTCAACATATTTATTTTGGTATCTGTATCTTTTAAAAATGACTGTCTGGGTCTATTCATTTTATTTTTTTATCTTATTTTTTCCATCATAATTTCAACGTGACGTTACAATTAATATATTTCATAAAATGTAAAACATTATTTAATACTAAAGAATTTCTGTTATCGGTAAAATTTACGATAAAAAGTTGAAAATAAGGACTAAAATTGATCACTTAGGATCAAAATGAATCTAAGAAATACATGAACTGAAATGAATCATGAGAGTACACCCACAAAAATAATATCTCAACCTTTTTTTTCCTTGTCAAGATTGATAATGTAATGTGCCCATTTTTTCGAAAAATGAAGAAAAGAAAAAACAATAAAGTATAAAAGCAGTTTAAAAACCCAATACCATGATGAGCTGTTTGGATGTAATTTATAAAAAATTTTGAAAATAATTTTAAATTGGTTTCTTATATTGCAAGCAATCCCATATATTTCCAAAGCAATAGTCAAAACACCTATGTGATTTATGAATTTATAAATTTAGACCTCTCTATATAAGGTAACCTTGTCATAATTCAACAAATCACATGGGCGTTTGGTACTCTTTTGAAATATAGCAGTATGGGTATATATATATTATATATATATATATAAGCTCCACTTGTCACATCTCATGTCGAACAAATTACCTATAAATAAAGGCTTATGATGGTTCATGAACAAACATATGTGAAGAAGGAAGAAAATCTAAAAGAAATTCAAGAGAAAATTCAAGAAAATTCACATTTCTTCTCCTATCATCTTTGATATATATATATTTTTATTATTATTACTTCAAGTGACTTGTTTTGTTTCTCAATTTTATAATAATTTATACTTTAATTTTTTGTTTAATCAACGTTATATACGAGGGACATACTTAAATTAAAAATAATTCATGTGGATTATATCAACACAATCTAACAAGGACAAAAGTTACATAATGAAACTCAAAAGCCTTCAAATGTAACTTAGGTGGGACAAAGTTGGGTTGTAGCCCAACCAGGTGAGACTATAGATCTACAATATAAGATTTACAAGCCTACAACTTGCAACTCGAGTGAAATAAAGTGGGTCAGAGCTCGAATAGTTAAGAACATAAAGTTAGAAGGTGAAACTTGTTATGGGATAGGAAACAACAGACAAGTGGACTACAATAAACCAAAGGAGGCCCTACAAGGCGACCCACGAAAGTCGAACCGAACCGAGCAGGGATCGGAAGACCGAGCCCACTTTAACATCGGAGCCCGTGTAACAGAAGTCACACTGGTTAGGGTTGCTCGGTTTTGCAGGTATTCGATTTCTTGATCATCGAGTTTGGTGCATATTTTGGAGATAACCAGGAATGCCAAAATCCAAACATCAACAAAACTCAAGCTCAAGAGGAATGTTACAAAATGAGATCCAAAAAGCACAAAGCTATGGACCTGGATGAGACTAAGTGATCGTGGCCTGACCAAGTCACACACAACAATACAATTAGAGTGTAGCTTGAGGCGGGAGGAGAAGTCACTAGAGAAGTATAACCAATGTGAGACCATTATGGGTGTGGAGTTCATCTAGATGATATCAAAGATGCATAGCCCCGTTAGGAAAAGCAAAGAAGCCAACAAACAGGTCTTGGGAGACGAGTAGAGAGACGAGTAGAGATGAGTGTGATTCACATCCCACCACTCGAAATAAGAAGCTTGATAAGTGATGAGATTTGACGAGATACTTTGTGCCTACATATTACAACGTCCAGTTAATTATCTTACATATGCTAGCAACCCACCATAACTCATCATGACTGCTTGTCAAGCTTACAAGCTACAATCTGCTCGACTACATTTATTATATATATGTTGATGTATAAGAAGTAGTTAATGCCATAGCATGCAACACAATTATTCTGCACATGAAAGAAATCTTATTCCTCCGAAAAAAAAAAGAAATCTTAAAAATGGGAAATTATTATTATGTTGTTGTTGTAACTTGAAGGAATGTTTTCAAGAATAATTCAACATATAATAAAAATTAGTTTTGGGAGCAGCAATAATTGTTTAAAATTTGTCCTACACCACTGTCATGAAGTTGTATTGTATTGAATTTACAGTTGAATGTCATTTCTCCTCGAAATTCAAATTGCAACTAAAAAATAGCATTGTTAATAAATGTAGTGTTTCTGAGAAACCTGACTTCGCAGTGCTTCTTCATTGATTTAAAAATAATAATAATAATACTAAAGAACAACTTTTTTCAAAAGAAAAAAAAAACTTTTATTACATTTTCCAGAATGGCCGTTTGCACAGTTCACATGTAATTAATGGTTAGAGCGTTACGCATTTATTTATAAAAATTAAAGTTAGCTCCTCGTAAACAATCAAAATAATAATTATGATAATAAATAAATAAATAATGCTTCTAAATTTTTTTTTTTAAAATCCTTATCTTTTTCTCTCTCCTTTTTCAAAAGGTAATCCTTTTCCTTTGAACTTTATTCTTAAATAGTACTAAAAAAAACTTTATTGTTAATTTAAATTTTTTAAGGGAAAAAAGATCCAAGGATAAAACAGTCTTGCCAACTTAAACCTAGATCAATTGATTAAGGTATCTATCTCTTACCAAAACGTCATGCGTTTGAATTCTCATTTTCTCCTTGAAAATCGTATCCATACCATGTTTCTTTCGAAATTTCTATGAATTAAGGTAAAGTTACAAATTTAGTCCTTAAGGACCCTTTGGTAACATTCATATTTTAAGTTTCGAGAGAGCTATATCGATCTCGGAAATAAGGGAAGAAAGGGAGGAAGGAATGAGATTCTTTATAGCCCCTATCCAATATATGAATTAAATTTACCAAATCCATCAGCTTAGGTTTTTGGGTTGAGTGATAGTTTATTATCCTTAACATGGTATTAGCGTGAGAAGTCATGTAATTTCCTTCGGTTGGGTTAGCTTTTTGGTAAGAAAGGCGATAGTAGGGTTGCGTCAAGTCCTTCGCCTGACTCTACTCATTATTTTCCAGGCAAGATACACATTGTTCCCCGCTCTAACTCCTCCAATTTTCCTTTTCTTTCTTTATTACTTATCGCACGTGCCCGGTCTCAACGACACTTCCCAAACCAAAAAAACCTTTCCCAGATCTATGAAAAGTAAAACGTTGAAGGTCCATAGTAGGTAACATAAATGAACAAGTTTATTTTGTATTTGAGCTACTGAGGGCTGGAGCTCATACGGATACATTACTTCATTGTTCTATGTTATATGAGGCCTTGCACTAAGCACATACTCGGAGAGGGACGTGAAGTGTAAAGATCCGGTCTTTGACAACCGTCATAAGAACAACAAAGTCGATTGTGTCTTCGACACTATAACTATAAGCGGGTACCCTTTTGTTGAAGGTTATTCGAGCTTTTTCTGGGAGTATGATATGAGTTACTTCACCGTCATAGCACCTGGTATTCGAACATTGACTCGAGGTATTTTCTCATACTTTTTTCTGTATAACAGGATTATTAGTTACTTGTTGGATTTATTTTAGGCATTTACTCTTAAGTGATTTATATGAATCATTATTATTTCTTTAATGGAGTTTCTCCATTATTCATATATGTATGTATTTTCAAATATATAAAAATCATTTAAGTGTAACCGCAATAACTGCACCAAGTATTATTTTTACTTCAGGTTTTTTAACTGAAATACGTCAATCCCTACTATTAGTTCCCGCTTTCCAATCTAATTGGTTAATGATGCACGTAAGTATGATGGTTTCTCTTGGCTATATGGGTCATATGAATAATAAGGGATTAATAACTCTGTGCCAGCAATTGCGGTAATACATAGGATGCAAGCGTTATCTAGAATGATTGGGCGTAAAGTATATGTAGGTGGCTTTTTAAGTCTGTCGTCAAATCCCAAGGCTCAATCCTGGACAAGCGTTGGAAACTACCAAGCTGGAGTATGATAGAGATAGAGGGAATTTCTGGTGGAGTAGTGAAATGCGTAAAGATAGGAAAGAACACCAACGACGAAAGCACTTTACCGGGGATCTAATTGCACTTCATGCTCTGCGTTCTTTACGTCTTTTGGTCTGCTTAACCAGCCCATCTTTCTCCAGAGAAGAAATCCACTCGCTCGAAATTTGTCCCTTCAGTTATGTAACAAGGCGTCCACACGATTATGAGTCTGCTCCCGTTGAGGCTCTTCAATGACACTAACCTACGGTTTTTTTCCCACTAGCCATGGCTTGGCCAAACCTTTGGCTCTGATACCACTTGTTCAGGACAAAGGGTCGTGATCCTGAGAGGGTGAGCTAACTCCAAAAACCCGTCCTCAGTTCGGATTGTAGGATGCAACTCGCCTGCATGAAGCTGGAATTGCTAGTAATCGTCGATCAGCCATACGACAGTGAATTCGTTCCTGGGCCTTGTACACACCGATCATCAAACTATGGGAGTTGGCCATGCCCGAAGTTGTTACCTTAACTGCAAGGAGGGGATGTCGAAGTCAAGGCTAGTGACTAAAGTGAAGATGTGTAACAAGGTAGCCGTACTGGAAGATGCGGTTGGATCACCTCCTATTTTGGTTTGACATGCTTCACACTCAAGTTTCTCGTGTTTTCTTTTTCAATCAAGAAAAATATTATTATGTTTGATAACTTTTTTTTAATTGGAAACAAAAACATAAACATGTACTCTTTTTTTTTCCTCTAAAATCTTAAATTAAAAACATAAGTTTTATATGAAAATTTATTTTTCAAATGAAATATTCAAATTTTTTTATGTTATATTGATTTTTTAATGTTTATTATGCATTTTATACGTAAAAAATGATAAAATAATACTTTTATTTATGTTTTGAAAAAAATTTGAAAACAATAAAAATAAAATAAAATAAACATTAATTTTGTTGTTTCCAGAATTACGTTTTTTAAAACTGGAACATAGGAACAATTATGACACATTTATCTCAAAATTCAAAATGAAAAATAAAAAAGAAAAGGGAAATTGTGGGAATACATACCAAATGGGCCCTAAAATTTTGAAAATCTAAAATTTTGAAAATTGTATCCAACATATACATGAACGTTAAAAAGTATTTTAATAGATAATTTTTTATAATGCCCATCGAATATGAAAATGAGTATGAGGTATAGGTATCAAACACAATTTTCCCACATAGATGAGTTTTATTTTTAGATTTACGAGAAAGAGATGAAAACAAAGTTGCTCACCTACATGCAAAAGATTCCTATAATGTATCCATACATTTTTAAAACTTATCTAATAGATTATGATAGAGAGTGTGGAGTGAAAATACCGATACAGCAAAGAACGATTGCATGAATCAAAATTCACAACGAGAAAGACATACGATCGAGATGAATTTGTCAAATGTTCGACAAACCACTACATTAACGGCACATAAAACCATGTTCATCAACTAAATTTGTTCATTATTGATTTGAAATTCGAAAAATGATTTTAAATTATTTATTTTGTCCGCAATGAGAATGATTTGAAATGAATATAATTAATTTTTTATTGGGATGTTTGTTGGAAAGAAAAATAAATAAAAGTTTAATGATTTAGACTTTGAACTTAAATTTATTAATTAAAAATTAAAATATGAAAAGTAAAATAAGTAATTGATTGTACTAAAAAAAATAAGTAATTTATTTGAAAAATAAAGGGCCAATATTGGTATATTATACACAAATAGTTAAATCAATTTTTAAGAAATTTAAAAAATAAATATTAAAATACTTTTTTGGTCATTTACTTTTAATTTGGGTTCATTTTAGTCCTTTTACTTTCACACTGTTAATTTTGGTCCCCGAACTTTTAAAAAGAGTTCATTTTGGTCTTTGCCCTTAACCCACCGTTAAATAGATAACAAATTGATGACTTTACAATTTGTCTGAGATATGAGAATTTGTGGGAGAGAAGAAAGAGCCCAGCAGAAGAAAATGGGAGAAAGATTTGAAAAAGAAGAACCAAAGGATTTTTGTGCTCCCCACATCTCTCTTCTTTTTGTGGCAGTTTAATGAGAGAAGGAAAAAAAACAGCGGGATTGCAAAGAAAGGGATTGAGTTGAATTTGTATTCTATCCGTTATCTATTTAACAACGAGAGACTTAATGCTAAGGGTCAAAATGAACACTTTTTAAAAGGTTCAGAGATCAAAATGAAAATTTTCAAAACAAAATTTAAAAGTAAAGAGACTAAAAGAGTATTTAAAAAAAAAAGATTTTAGCGATAGTGTAGGTTTGAATTCATACATCCTTGTTTAAAAATTTTGAATATCAAATATTATAATATTATTTTCATCTTTACGTCTGGCTTTGACTTATCTTAATATGTTATAATATTATTTTCATATGTACTTTAGCTTTGACTTATCTTAATCTATGTACTTTTAAAATGTTTATGTTTGTCATCTTTACAAAATTTTCACACAAATTTTATTAAGGGTGTGCACAAGAGGTTGGAAAATCGATCTGACCGATTAAAACTGACTAAATCGATGTCGGTCGGTCGATTTTAGCAATTAGTTGATCAGTTGGTCGATCAGGGGAGCATATATTCAGTTGATCCGCATTGGTTTGGGTCTTAAAATTGACCCGACCGACCAATATACATCTCTAAATTTTATACCTAATGAAAATTCTTACATAAAAATTTATGGTTATATTTTAAGAAATTTGGTGAGTGAAGTATCGTACTAAAATCATAATTAAAATAAACAAAACGGTCACTTTTTAAAACTACTGAACAAACATTTTGAGAAAATACGTGGACTAAAATAAACAAAAATTGATAATACATGGATCAAAATGAACCAAACTCAAAATACGAAAAAAAAGTATTTAAACCTAAATAAAATTATGATTGATATTGTAGCAAAATATTTAAAACTTTAAAATAGAATCATGAAATTATTTGAACTTCTTTTCAAAGAGAAATTTATTTGAACTATTGTAATTTATTTTTAATAATTATTAATATTATCAATATTTTGTCGAAATTTAAAGTTTTTGCATTTTTTTACGTTTTCTACATTTACTTCATATTCAAAAATATTTTGAACTACAAAATTCTTTCATATTTTATGGAAATGTATTTTTTGGAAAACTTCATACCTATTTAGGTTACTCTATTATTCATGACATTTATGCAATATTTTCTTTTCTTTCTTCTTTTAATATTCTCCAATCTTTTTTTAGTTTTACTTTTAATTTGTAAAGAGAATTTGAAGTTGAATAATTAAGAATGAGGATGCAAGGTTATACTATTTACTTTTATCTCCATCTTAAATTACTATTTTTGTTCACACTCCCAAATGTTATACTAAAAAAAATTACTATTTTGTCACATAAATATATAATTAAAACAAAATTAGATCTATCAATCAATTAAAAATTATTAAATATGAAACATGATTTTATTCTTTATTTTCAAATAATAAATGTAAGAATTGTTTGAAGGTTAGAATAGTCACCTTCCTAGATGGTCATTGTCTAATTCAAAAAANACCAAAATAAGATATGGACGAGAAATAAGTTATAATTTGTTATTATGCCCACCATAAATTACTATTTTGGTTGTTCTATGAATAGATTTATTATTGAAAAATTTCGATCCATTCAAATAAAACTATACCTATCAATCATAGTCAATAAGAAAATATTAAATATGAAGCATCATTTTCTCAAATTTTTAAATAATAAATAGAAGAATAGTTTGATTTTTGAAAAATAGTCCAAAATGAGCAAAAATTGACCCATTTATGTTCCTCAAGATTTATCTTCAATATATAATTATTCTTCCGTACTTGGGGTATTTAAAAAAATCAATATATTTTTTAATCTTTGAATAAAATTGTTTGTCTATGTTTTTTTTTATTTAATTAATTTATTCTCCATATGGTGGATTAAGACCAATGTACATGATGACATAAAATAAAATAAAAAAATGGTGGGCAGCACTTGTATATACAAATGTGTGTTATGTATTTCTTTTAGTTAAGTTAAGATATACTATTACTGTGGTCTATAAAAAACGCTATTCTTTCATTTCAGTTTTATCTCTTTTGTTACTATGAACTCAAAAAGCATTCATTATGAACTTCCTTTTTAAAACAACTTCAATTGTGAACATAAAATAACTTAACTATTTAAATGATATATTCTTGACTAGAAAATGTAAGATGTTCAAACTTCCATTCCAACGTATTTTGTTTAATCAATTTTTCTAATAATAATAAAAGAAATAGACCACTTGAATTGTTTGAATGTTATAATCCAACGTAAATAAGGTAATCAAGTAGTTATTGTTAGTGAACTTTCCATTGAATATGACTTTAGGAGCTATTAGGAATATTTTACCAAAACCAAGATTAGACTTGAAAAGAAAAATTAAAACCAACATTCAAATCAATTCTCTGACTATAAAAAACTTTCAAACCTACCAAAGTTAAATCCCATTTAAACTATGCTATTGTTCATCTTAGAAACTTTACGAAACTCAATTGATACCGATTAATTCAACAAATTTGATTCAATTTTTTCTGTTTCAACTCGCACCCCTAATAGATATCGATCCAAAGTTAGTTTCGCCTCGTAGGACCTCGTTTCATAGCTTTGATATTAGAACACATACTTAAAAGTTCTTATACTGTAATTACAGATTTCCAACCTTTTATGTTCAATAAACTTGTGAATGAGCTTGATGTAACTATTTAGCCAAAAGACAGTCCTAAGCCAAACCAACTATCAAGATAATTAGAAGAGGTCTTAAAATATGAGACTTTACATCTTAGTTCCTTCCCCCCTTTGCAGCCATTTATACATCCATCTGGGGATGGAAATTTCTGTTGTATTTTACAGGTAGGTACTCAGTTAGGAACGGTGACGGCTTAAACTTGAATCGCAATGGCGGTTGAGAATTTGCGATGCCCCTGTCGAACTTGATCCCGAGTCATCAGTAATAAGACAGTTAGCACCAGCAATGGTGTCAAAACTTGCTGGCACTTTCCAACCCACCAAAAGGAGGTCTGCTGCAATGGAGATTTTGCCTCAGCTTCTTTGAATTGCAGCTGATGGACTTTTGTGATTCATCGAGCCTTTGATGGGCTATGGTTTTTTGAAAAACTTGGCTACTTCCTTGTATAGATTTTCTTCCTCGAAGGGTTTCGAGACGTAGCCATCCATCCCGCATTTCAGGCACTCATCATACGTAGCATGAATCACGTCTGCAGTCATTGCTAATATCGGTACATGCCACTTGCCTTCTGCTGCAGATCCTCCCACTTCATTTGCCTTGCTCTCCATCATCCTGATAAGACGAGTCGCCTCAAACCTGCATTTTCCATAAAAACTACACTGAAAACTTACTCTACAGCTTCTATTCAAATAAGAAAAGATAAATCAAGACGTTAAAGGCAACGGGTTGTTCAGGAGCTGTTTTGAGAAACACTTTTCTGATTCAAATCAGAAAAGGGTTCAGCATTCCATAATAACCCTTGTGATTTGAGTCCAAGAGTCTCAAACTAACTTCGGGTTTGAGATGAAGGTTTCATACTTTTAGCCAAAACCCAAAGGATAAATGAAGAACATTACCATTATAATTAAAGTCCTGCACGGTTTAGATAGAAGAAATGAAGAAAATTTGTTAGAACATACCCATCCATTTCTGGCATTTGAATATCCATGAAGCAAGCATCGAAATTGTGTGGTAGCTGAAGTAACTTCAGAGCAGCTTTCCCACTATCTGCACACTCAACATCTGCACCGAATTTCTTCAGAGCGCCTGCAGCGACCCGACGGTTTACTCGGTTATCATCAACAATTAAGATTCTCTTGTCACAGAGAAGGCTCTGGAGGAAAGAAGAACCATTTGGCAGGCACCTTTCCCGTCTCTGATTCTTAACCCCAAGTGCTTGTTGAAGACAGGCAGCCACCATACTTGCCCTTAACGGTTTCATGATCACGGTGTCTGAAAAACCTGCTGCCCTTGCCTTGTCTAATTCTGTAGTGGTAATGTTCGTAGCGAGAAGGATTAGTTTCGGTAACTTCAACGAACTCCCGTTCTGTTTCCAGTTCAGTTGATGAATGATTCCACATTCCTCATCAGAAGTTAATGTATCTTTTTCCACTAAGATCATATCTGGAAGGATTGTGTTTCTGAAAAATTCAACAAAATACTTCCTCTCAGCAAGTTGCAACATAAACCATCTGCAGAAAGGCCCACTAAACAAGCAGACCAAAATATCTTGGTGAATCTAAGAAAAAAGAACACTGACCAGTGACCATCTGCACTTTGAAATGTTTCCAAATGTTTGAGGTCTCCTTTGATAAAGATTTTGTTATTGGTTTAAGTTTTCTTTATTTATTTTTTCACTGTTTGAAAACGCTATTGAAAACTTAGTCCTTCAACCTTGCATTAAGACCATATTAGTTCACGATTAATAGAAACAAATCCAGATTTTTTCAAAAGATTAATGAAAAATCAATGGTGAGGACTAAAACAGAGCCACTGTAAGTTTAGAGACTAAAACAAAATAAGTAGGAAAGTGAGGGGCCAAAATAGGATTTAACCTAAAAAGTGATTCCACCTGTTTCAATATTTTCAACTAATGTTTAAAACAGAAAAAGAATAAGAGAAAAGGCATTACCCTGGAATTGTGGAACCATTCTCTCTGCAAAAGGAAGCTGCCAAGTTGATGCTATTGGTGACTTCAACTATGATGCCAAGTCTCTTCAAATGGTATCTTGTTACAGAAGCTCTAACTGGTTTCCTGTCAACTACTATGGCTTTCATTCCCCTAAAACTTGGGGGAATTTCTTCAGAGTTGGGTTTTTTCATGTCATTGATTGAGTTTATCTTGCATTTCCCTAAAACAGCAGTGAACGAAAACGTGCTTCCAATCTGAGGCCGGGTTATGAAGTTGATCTGACCACCCATCAGCTCAACTAAACATTTGCTGATACTCAAGCCGATACCTGTTCCTCCATAGTTTCGGGAGGTCGAGCTATCTGCTTGCATGAAGGGCATGAAAACTCGATCTTGGGCTTGTAAAAGGATCCCAATTCCAGTATCCTCCACGCTTACCATCAAAGTAACATGACCACAACACTCGTCGGCTACTTCTGTGTTGTTTGAAGCAGTATTCGACTGGAAGTTATCATCTGCAATTAGATGTTTAAAGTTATCCCAACTGTTCTGATCATCAGCCGCCTCACATCCACTTAAAGTTTTAAATTCACGACCACCAGATATGAACAAGTCACTGTCTGATGTACCATTGACATATTTTGAGTCAATGCAGCCTTTTGAGTGCTCAGCTAGCTGTACTTTAACAAATATATGTCCCCTTTCGGTAAACTGGAAAAACAGAAAAAGCTCTTTTTAATTTTTATGGAGTCTCCAACCATTTAGATAATGATACACATCAAGGAAGTACTGCACCGGTCCCAAAAGAAAACTCGAACAATCCAAACTTGCAAGTAAAGGATGCGGTAAAAGATTGAATAAATGTTCATATTGGATTTGAATTCAGAATATATTCAGGACTGTCCACTCACCTTAACAGAGTTACCAACAAGATTTGTTATAATTTGTCTGAATCTTCCTGGATCTCCAATCACAACTTCTGGTACTTTGTCAGAAACAAAGACTGCCAGCTTCATTTTCGAATAGATGTTCAATAGTGGTTGAAATGACCATGGAAAAGAGCAAGGAAGTTATCAGGTATCATGATATGTAACAAACAGCCAGCAAACGTGTTAATTTAAAAAAGGAATAATATCTATATGACCTACCTCCAGACCCTTTTGTCTGGACTTCTCGGAAAATAGAGATAGGACGTCGTCGAGTATTGATCGAATGTCGAACAGAACTGCTTCCAGTTCTAACTTTCCAGCTTCAATTTTTGCTCGGTCAAGAACCTCATTAATTAATTGGATCAGTGCCTTTCCACAAGCCTGAGCAGTCTGAGCATAATCCTTCTGAGTTGAACTTAAATCTGTATCCAGAAGCAGAGCAAGCATTCCTGAAATGATGCACACAATGGTATAGCAACCTGAGTATCCTTTGTATATAAAAAAACCAGTCAATTCGGAAAAGGTGAAGCTTGACAGGAAATACATACCGAGGATGCCATTCATTGGTGTCCTAATTTCATGGGAAACAGTTGCAAGAAACTGAAACCAAAACGAAAGAGAGATTTAAATCGAGAGATGCATGAAGAAAATTCAATGCAGAGTACTAACATTAACAAGGGTCTTATATTCTTTTTTATGGATAACAACATGTCCTCCCACAAACAAGCAACTTGATTAATCCCACGTAACACTGGCATTGAAAAACTGTTTCCCAGAGGATAGTTATGATAAAACTAAACTATTGATTATAACATAGAGGTACATATCCAAGGGAGATTCGAGAGCTATTGTCCTCTCCACATTTCCAAGACTCGAATCAAAAACCAAAAGATGTCTCTCCTCACTCACTTCTAAGGCTATAGACTCTTACTCACATCTTATCCATGCTTACATCATACCTAATAGCTAATGGGTCCCACACACATGCCACATCAGCCAACATGCTCACACACTCGAACCAACCATTCTTATCTTCTTGGTGATCATCCTACTTTGAATCCATGATCTTAAAGACATTTGAATTTACAACTTATCCTTTTGACTAATAAGTCAAAAGGATAAGTTGTAAATTCAAATGCATGTGGCAATGTGGTAAAGAAGTAGAAGTCATAATCAAGATATTTCAATATTTAAGTTTCGATATTATGTAGACGTTGTAAAGATATAGTTGGCTTATTCTATTGATTTATCCTCCTATTAGGCTCTGTACTAGACACTGTAACAAGGCCATTATCTACTATAACATACTTGAACTTGAACAAAAAGAATCTGATTTATTTAGAACTTTCATCCAACCATCCTTTTCTCTCACCCTAATTCCATCTATTTCCTTCTCTCTTTTTAAGCATTTAAGTTTCAAGTAACTATATGACCTGATCGACAGACCTGGGATTTTGCTACATCAGCAGCTTCCGCTCGAACTTTCAGAACTTGCATCTTATGGAAATCATCTTCAACCTTCACAATGTGAGTGGCTGCACCGTACAAAATGTAGCCAACTAATAACCCAATCACGAAGAATAAGAATGCAGTAGTTAGAGCAGTCCAGGATGTGGGAGCCTTCTGCTGATATCTGCTCCATATCCACATGAGGAAAGCCATAAGTCAAAGAGACAAACAATCAACATCAGAATAGTGACTGTAACTAACATGACAGAATGCTTTACCTACAAACCATCAGATGCTTCCTGAATGGATCTCCAAAATCAAGGTTACTCTCATGCAAAAGAGACAGGTCACCATCGTGATATTGATGGCCATACATGACAAGGGGATCAGAAGAGTTTGTGATATCATATACATTCACCAAAATGGCTTGATTCCCAGCAAGCTGGCCTAGTAAGTTCTCCACGAGGGACTCGACGTCAAACGCCCCACCAACATAGCTGCTTTTAGATAAGAAACGATTTAACATATCTAGCATATAGAGTTTCACCTCTCACATAATGTTAAAGATAAAGATATTTGAAAATTAAGTTATGTTTTGATTAGAATTCGACTTCCAAGCCAAACAAGCCAGAGGCAGTATAGAGCCAATAGAAAACTAGCCTTTACCGTATTCAAAAGATCAAAATAAGAAAATGTGCATAATACCCCTTGAGAATTAACCAAATAAAATAATGAATACAAAGTTATATAGTCATAGTGAAGGACATCCACACAAGGAAAAGAAAAAGGAACCCATATTGAGAACCACTGATAATATTTGGCAAGTAATGATATGTTTTCTATACTTAATAATGAGAAAATAAATCACATATGAATTCACATTCCTAATAAAACTACATATCCAGACTGACCCTGCTGTTGCTTGTATACGTTCTTCTTCGGTTGGTTTTGATGACAATTTGGATTTGTAAACAGGGAACGTCAAAACAACTCCAAGATGATGAGAACCTAGCAGCCTGAAGGGGCTCGTTAAAACAGCCTTCCCTGTTGCTCTAGCCCTCAAAATATTTTCACGGTCCTCCTGCATCACATTGGGCAGAAATCTATCCAGATGAGAGAGGAAAAACAATACAGACCAACATACCACTTTTATCCAACATAGAAGCTAAAGTATCAAGCTCATGTAGCTCTACCTCTCCTGACATCATATCCAGTGATTCGATGTAAGAGACTGTTTCTTGAGAAAATATCACTGGTGCATATTCATCACGAATCGGCGAAGGTTCTCTTTTCATTGTTTTTATCATCCACCCATGTTGCTTTTCAAATATCTCCCTCTCTGAATGAACCACTCTTTGAGCATATGCCACCCCACTGAGAAGAGGCCGTTCGAAAGCAGTTCTGGCTGTGTATTCGGCAAAAGTTTCCTACATTGTTGTGTTTTAGGCTCATCAAACAACCGTACCATACCAAAGGGAAAAACAGTAAAATGCCAGTTCCTTCAAGAAAATGCATAGAAAAGAACTATTACATCTTGGCAGAGTTCAGATTTCCAAAAATATAAGAAGAAACCAATGTACAAAGCTCACAAACCTGATCAATTGCAGAAGGGTTCTTGAAGTAATGAAAGGTGGAAACAAGGACAGCCAAGGCATGAACATGGTTAACACTAACACTGAATTGATCCTGCAACATCCTTGCCCTCTGCTCACACATGCTCTCCAACACTTCGTTCCTTCTCACTTTATTATCAGCATCCATTCCATTATAGATTATCATACTGATAAACGCCATCCCCATAATCCAGAGCAGAAGATACTTTCGAAGCCAAGCCCTGTTAGCTTGAACAAATGTGTAGCCCTTCTTTGTTGTTCCCATTTGCTCATTCCACTTCATGGCCACAGAATTGTGACTTTGCTGCATTTTCATACCCATCTTCCAGAAACCTCTGCTTCGCCTTCCTCTTTCACTTCTTGTTCTACTTCATTCCCTTACCAAAACTAGACCAACCCCGACGACCGAGCAGCATTCTTCAGCTCCCTTTATTTTCTGAAAATTTCTATGAAAAGCCTTCTGCAATTAAACAGAAAAGGAAAAAGTTGACAAGAGGATGATTGTCACAACAGCATTTGACCTGTTGGGTTTATTAAAGCTTAGAAAGCACAACCCAAAAGAAAACCCATTTTTCCCTTTTGCCGCTCGACAAAACCCATTTCTATAGTAGAGAGAAAAGACGATGGGCGGATTGACTCAGTATCAATAAAGAGGGCCTCTCAATTCTCAAAGACAAGCCTGACTCTTAAAAGATGGGATTTTCTTTAAAATAACAACCGAGGGAGAGAGAAAAGCCCACATTCCAAAGAATTCCCTTCGTCATATACTTTCCGGTCAATGAGGTCCTTGCGTAACAAAAAAGGAAACTGGGAAAAACTAAAAAATCAGAGGGGAAAGCAAATCATGTCCCTCTCTACTCCTCTCCTCCAGGCGTGAAGTTCAGTTAACATGTTTCACTTCCATTAAATAATAATCAAACCTACAGCTGAACCTGAACCCTCAGCTCCCAAGAAAAAACCTCACACGCGCAGCGAAGAACTCAAGAAGGAAAGAAAACACACAGATACAGACAGACAAAAAAAAAAAAAACAAAGAAAAAGAAAAGGGAAAGTGGATCATCAAAAGAAACAATGCTTTTGCAATTTTGCTCACCTGGGTATAAAAAAGAGGCAATGTTTGCAAATGATTTCCAGAGATGGAGGAGGAAGACGATGAAGAAGGCTCCTCCACAGTCGATCCAGAGTGGCTTTTACAGCAGAATTTCACATGGGTTTTCTTCTATTTCTTCTTCCCCCTTTTGCTTGGTGGTTGGAGGAGAGCAAATTGGTATCAAATTTTTAAAGATTTTGAAGGATTTTCTGGGATACTCCCCTGACTTTCCTGTCTCCCTATTCGCTCGCCTTCCCCTATACCCTTTTACTATTGCACACTCCCACTATGTCGTCTTCTTTCTCTCTCTCTGTGACTCTATTCCTCTCTGGCTTTGTCTCCCTTTTCATATTATATTATTCTCTTCCTCACCAAACTGTCGCACCTCTCTGTTTCTCTCTCCTCTGCTGGGGAGCTCGCTTTTTATACTGAGTACAAGTATGGCCTCACAGAACCTCCATTAAAAATAATGGAAATCAAATTACCTTCAACCTGAGCGGACCCAGAATCAGAAATCCCAAATTTCTTTGTTTTCTAAGCTGAAACCATAGTGAAAGTGAACTTGGCTAAAATCATCCCCATTTTCCATCTGGGTATTTTTTTTCTTTCTTTAGTTCTATTTTTTTCTTTTTGGTTTTGTTTTTTGTTTGTTTTTTCTTTCTTCTTCTTCTTCTACTCTTTGCTGTGTGAGAGAGAATCGAATTGGTGGAAAGGAAGGGGAAGACGAAAATCTCCATCGCAAATCTGTGTGATAGTGACATGGCGACAATGCTCGGATCTCATTCCCTGTCAATTTACCTCTAACCCCTTCTCTTTTCCATCAAATTTCCAAATCCACCCTCCTTTTCTTTCATTAATCAAACTTAAAACTACAAATTTAATCTTAGATCTCTTTATTGTTTGTTTAGCTTTTAAATGTGAAAAGTTTCTATTAAATTTATGACTTTATGACTTTTTTATCACTTTCTTTCAACGGGTAATGAGTTTTATGATTTGAAGTTTATTCATGTTTAGAAGACATATACTAGTAATAATGTGGTATGATGTAACATCGAAGGATAAATAGAAATGACTCAATAAAATTAAAATGTATATAAACGAAAGAAAATGACAGGGTAAAATAATTAATTATTAGTTTATCAAGTACTTCCAAGATTATAACTCAGCTACGTATTTCTTAAAATGTATAAATTCTAAACTCTTCACTTATCTTGTTGAACTTGAAAAAGAAATTTCCTAAAAAAGGAAAAAAAAAAGAACTTGAAAAAAAAAAGGCAATGTCAATATTTAAATGATAATATTGAATTTAAACGTAATTAATTGAAACTTTTATAGGTTGAAAGACTAAAGAAGCACAATTATCAAAACTTTAGAGGTGTAATTTAACGCTTTAATAATTATCTTTTTGACTTATAGATATAAGAAAGCTCGAACCTGGATCTTAGGTGTCAACGTCCAAACCTGTTGCCACTGTGCCAAAACTCGAAGGTGTAAATGTTTTTCATTTTTTGTTGGGGTTTTGCAACGGAATTGGATGGAGATGGTGATTTATGGTGGCTACTTAGGAGATTAAAGTCTTAATTTTGTGAGACTAAGGTCGGATTAAATTTGGTTTCAATCAAAATTTTCACGTTTACTAAAATATAGGAATTGAAAAATTGGTGAGATACACGTCAAACTATATCATCACTCTAAAAATAGGTAATTTTATTCTCACCTAAACCTTATTCACATTTTTTGTTACATGGGTCTTACATTACAGTTTTGTCCTTTTCTCTCATTTATTAATGAAATATATAACTTTTTAATAAATTATTTTACCATTTTTTTTTAGTGTTGGGCTGGAGGATTGAACTCTCCAACCTTGATATATGCCAATTACTGTTAGACCTATACTCGTTTTTTATTTCTAATATTAATAATTTTTCTTTTAACATAAAAATACACTACTTTTATTAAATGATATGATTTTATTATAACATAGTACACCTTTTAATTTAATCTATCAATTATTTAATTTTACATTGTTCTTTAAATAAAATTGTTAAAATTGATTTCATTGATATTAAATGTTATAATAATAAATTTTACTAACATTTTATATTAACATGGTGGTTGAATAAAAATTATATTAATATTTTGTAGTTAGTTTAATGTTATTTTAATTATTTATGATTTGTTAATACAAAAGGGTTATATATAAAAACAAAAATATTTATCAATAAAATAAATTAAAATTTATTAATGTTTTAATTAAAAATAATATTAGCACACTTTTTCTAATCAATTATAAATAAGGAAAGGATATTCTAATTACTGTGATTCTATTTCCATTCCACACCATTTTAATAGATAACATCAATAAATTTTTAATTTTGATTTTAGAAAATTTCTGGTAAACAATATCAAATAAATAACTTTCTCATATCAACTAATTTTCATTTCAGTTATTTACTATTTCGATTTTTTATAAGTAAACAAATTTTCAATATTATAAAGTTAGACAATTGTCGTAGTATATTAATCAAAGTATATGATATGTAACACTCATTAATAAGAAAATAAAATAATAATAATAATGAAATTGGATTATTTTTTCTCTTTTTGAGTTCGTTAAGATTACATTTCCCTTTTGAATGGTGAGTTTCACTAAGAACAGACAGGCTGGTCTTTTTCACATCTTCTCCTCGGGACCCACATTTTGATTTTCCAAATCAACGCCGTCCAAAACAATCAACAGGCCACGTGTACGAACGTGGATTATTCAATCAATCAAGCTTAGAGTTGGCCACATTTTTTAAAAAATTTTATTGTTCATTAAAGTTGTGGAAAAGTCAAGAATTGATTTTTTTTTTTTAGTGGGAAAGAAATCTTCCTTTTCGTGTGATATAAAAAAATAAAATCAGGGAAGATCTTGACCAATTTCTCAAAAATTCTCTTGATCTGGATGATTTTAATCATATAATAAATATTGTCACTATCCTTTTGTATTTATTTTTTTAAAATTCTAAATTGAGATGACTTTAATCGAATCCCTTTGAACTTTGATGTCAATTATAATTTAATTATTTGAACTCTAAAGGAACCTAATGCTATACAAGTTTGATGGACAACCAACATTAAAAGATAGTTTATACCCAATTAAAAAATGATAATTAAGGAAAGAGGTATTTTGAAAATTACTTTTATTTTCGAAGACTATTTTTCTTTTTTAGAATACTTTGAAGACTATTTTAAAAAATGGGATGTGCCTACTAGAATCAATATATTGGGATTGGTGGAGATCGATGTCGGAACGAGCTAGAGACGCGTCAGGACGAAGAGGGATGAAAAGTAAGTGAAGGAGGCAATGTCGTGGCACTGTCGCGATAAGGCATGCAAATGAATTTTTCTGTCTGTAGCGCCATGGTACTGTATCAACTTTGTAAATACTGCAGTTTCGGGTTTTAGGTTACAACAGTAGAAAATATCAGCAATTTTGAGACGTTAGGAGTATTCGTAGTAGAGTTGGGGCAGATCAAGATCGAGGTATTCGAGGTAATTAGATATTGATTGTATTGTGAGTTTTTCATTCCTGTACCTAAGTATAGTGTGTGATAATACATAGAGGATGAATATATGAGGGAGATATTTGAGTCATTGTATCCAATCTCTTATTAGTGGAATCCACGTCTGAGCGGAAAACTAGACGTCGTCCATAATCTATTGTGGTGAACTAGTATAAATTCTCGTGTCATTTATTGCTTTCCCTCTAATCTCTTATTTGTGTCGCTGGATATAATTGTGGTTGGATAAATTGTTTGGAGTGTTTTAATTTCCAAACACAATATACAAAAATATTTTATTGAAAAATATTTAGGTGGTGACGYGTTAGCACCCATTTTCCCACCGACCATCAATAAAAATCTGACGACCTTTTTAATTTTTTGAAAAACATAATAAATATTTCTTTTTCCGTCTTTCTCTCTTGTTTGTCATGATCAGCAAAAGGAAAATACATCAATTAGTATACCAAAAAGAAAAAACACAAATAAATTAGATAAGACATTATTTCTTGAAGGGTCATTTTTACCAAATTTTTTTTAGTACCATAACAGGCAGAGTATGGCAAGTCTTTTCTAAAAGCATCATAAATGGTAGAGAAAGAGTTTGGTCTTATTTGAAAAAAAAAGAAAAAGTATATATCTTAGTGGAAGATTGCATGGGACCATGAAATATTTGGTATTCATTTTCACTAATAAAGATGCACAAAAAAAGGGCCAACCATCCCCAAGAATATTTTTATTGTGCTTGTGCTATATATCCACATACTATTTACTAGCATGCTTTATAATTTAATATATTGGATAAGAGCCTTTTTCCACATAGGTTTCACTTGAAAGTAACTTCAAATAAAACGAGTAAGAAATTTTTGTTTCCATTTTGAATTTTTTTTTAAAGTGGCATTTCATCATTGAGACATTTTTCGAAATGAAAATTAACATTTATATATACTAATAATGAGGAGCAAGAGTGTGTACGAGGCAAACATTTATGTTAAATAAATACTAAATTTAAAAGACTTAATTAAGTGGTTAGAGTTGGGATAAATTTAATACGGTAAAATATATCATTTTTTTAATACAACATCTAATGGTACATTTTGTTACTTTTATATCAATCTGACATCGAAGTGTGTATTCCATCTTAAATCTAATTGGCAAGGAGATGAGTAGTTCTATTATAAACTTTTTTCAGGTTTATTATTTTTCAATGTGGGATCCTTAACCGCTAGCACTAGACCGTACCTAATTTTTTTTTTGTTTTACAGGTTGTTGAAGGAGAAATTTTGGCCAATTGATAAATGCCACATCACAATTTAAAATTATATTTATTACTAATCATAAAATTACGCGTATCCTAAATTAATTTTAAATCGGTGAATCAAATTATGTTACGTGTTACTCTTATAGTCATTCAATGACATTAACCTATAATGAGATTGGGCCAAAGCCAATTAAGCTCATGGTCCAATTTAAGACCTATTAAGACTCTATAAATATAGGATGTCACCAGAGATTAAGAAGAATTGGAGGTTTAGAGCCATTAGAGCGTTTAAAGTTGTTTGTAATTCATTCAGAGTCGAGCGAGGCATTCAAAGCCAACAAGACTTAAAGAATTGAATACTTGAAGACTACGAGACTTCAATAACACAAAACTTTCTCTTCGTCAAGCAATCGACTAAAGAACTTCAACAAGCCGAATACTTCACAAAATTGCAAAGTCTTTATCAAGCTTTAAAGTCAAAAAACTTCAACAAGCCCCATAGCTGAATAACTTCAACAAGTCGAAGACTTCACAAAGCTACAAAGTCTTTATCAAGCTTCATAGCTTAAGAACTTCAACAAACTTAAGAACTCTTCATCGAGCTACAAGTCGAAGAACTCTTCATCAAGCTAGATCTAAAGAACTTCACAAGCTACAAGTCGAAGACTTCAAAGATTTTTCATAAGCTCAAAGTTGAAGATTTTAAAGATTCTTCAACAAACTTAAAGTCGAATACTTCAAAGATCCTTCGATAAGAAGGCATCAACCTCATTTATTCAAGAATAAGCTCTCAAGCTTTTGAATTAAAGTTATATCCGAAAGAAAGCATAAGAGGATTATACATTAGAAATTGTACACTACACACATAAATACAATACAAGTTCATAAATTCAAGCTTTTCTTCTTTAAATTTCTCATCGAACATAGATTTCATCGAATCTATTTTATTCTATTAAGCCAAATTCTTGCATCAACCATTATAGTTAGTTAGACAGAAAATGAAGTAGAGAGTAGAGTTCTGAGCAGATATTATTCTCTAGGGATGTTTGGTTTGTCGTGTAGTGAAAAAAGAGGGAGGAATTTGATGTGTGGCATTCCAAGTGTGAAGTATTGTAGAGGGTGTCGGCCATGTGGGTCTTCCCTCTCTTCCCTATGCCAGGGCCCTATGTCTTCTTTGTTGTTTCTTCTTCCTTTA
Source organism: Momordica charantia (assembly GCF_001995035.1). The sequence goes on from NW_019104528.1 coordinate 459,736, forward strand.
ATCAACCCCTTTGTATTTTTACGCAACCGTATAATATTTGTTTATTTTAGATTCACATCAGTCTACTTTTGGTTTCATCTAAAAAAATTCACAGATGCAATTGTATCAGTTAAAGATTTTCTATCGAATTTGGATAGGGGTCGTAAATCAAAAAGTTATGAATGAACATCGATACGCAAAAGAAGATCATTTGTACACTAGTATGGTGCTAAGCTCAACACGTTACACATTTTTATGTCTAAGTCAAACAATGAATTCAATTGAGCCTATTAAATAATAGGGTTGTGAGCATACCTTGTGCACAAGACATCTCCTCCTATCTAAAGAGTGAGTCGTGAGTCTAGTTTTTTTCGATGTTGAATGCAATCTATATGTTGGGGTTGGTTCAAGGTGATTTACCACCTCAACTCGATCAGTCTAGTTGGCTCAGCTTGGTCGAGTCTGGTTTGGTTGTGTTAGAATTGAATGGTCTGGCTTGATCGACTCAACTCATGTCGCTTCTTTAACCTCACTTTGAATGAACCTAGTACTCTAATTTTACCCATAACATATTCAACTTTCAATTCGTCGAATATTTATAAAGATTTAGAAAAAAAAAAGAAGCTTGAAAAATAGCCATTTTTTTGTTAAAATAGAATAAATTTAAAAGTATTTGATTTTAAAACTCACCATCACTTTATTTTTATTTACTAAAAATAAACAAAATGCAAATTATTGAACCCATTTTCCTTTTTTTTCTCCCCCCTTTTCCATATTCCCTCATGGCTTAAGCTTGTATTGGCCACCATTTTTCACTCCCTCTTGCACTCATTATCCACTTCCTCCTCCTCACTTGAAATGACATGTGCAACAACTACACACTTCAAGACGCACTTCCTATCTTCAACTTCAACTTCTTTGAAAATTTTCAAACTAATTTTTAATTTTGGATAAGTTGTGATCATTTCAAAAAGCTTCCTTAATATTTTAGTTAAATTAGTGTTTAAGTTTGGTTAAAATATCATTTTTAGTATAATCAATCAATCTTAAAATTAGTTTCCATAAGTTTTCATTGTTAATTTGACACAAAAAAAAATCAATTTAAGAAAAGATATTTCCAAAATTTATAGATGGAAGGCTAATAGTGACTAAATTTCTTAAGGAAAAGTTTACCATAACTTTGAAGCAAAAATATTTTTTAGTATAACAAATATGAGATATGTGATGACACGATATTTTTCATTTTGTCTTAAAAATTTGCATGTATAGATTTGTTTTTCATTTAACTTGAAAAACCTTGCACCAATAATAGAGATGTATTTTACTTATATATCATCAATTTTTATTTTTTTTAACTAATGTGGGACTATGCTATATGAGTATATAAGATGGATCAATAAGCTACTAGAAAACTTAGATACAAATTACTATGATTATTTTGTTATGTAAATGCCTTTTATGTGGGTGACCATACATATTTTGATGAAATTATATTTTTAGTTCCCTAGCTTTAACTTTAGTGTACTTTTAAAAGCTCTTAAGGGATATAAGAACAAAATGGAAGGCCCAAAATTTCTATTAAAATTTGGATATTTACCCAACAAGTCCAACTCACCCCTACAAAGAATATGAATTTTTCTACCAAAATATTCCAGTTGTTATGTTATGTTACATATTTGTTAGTACACAAAAAAAATAAATAAATAAAATAAAACTCATAGCAATCCAAATATTTGAAAATTTCAAACAGAATCTTAATCAAATCTTGAAAGCAATCTATGACATATTTTTATGAAAGCTTCAATCTTAAAAGAGGGTCAAACCCATGAATGCCCAACCAGCCCCCACATGTTCTTTTTTCTTTCTTTCTTTATTTTTTTTTTATATTTTTTTAATTAAATATATTGAGTTATAATACTCCCAAAATATATATATATATATTAAAAAGAATCTTATCATATGGGGTTCGATTTCTCCATTTCTCCTTCAACCACTTTGGGTCACCCCCTCAAACAATTTGATTTTGAACTATAATTGATTGAGTCCATTAGTTGATAAAATAATCATTATTTGCCCCCCTTTTTTTGTTGAGCAAAAGGGAAGTAACAATTAGATAAAAGAATTTTTTTTTCTTATTCTAAGCTTTAAATCAGCTTAATTTTATCAATTGAATCCTCATGAATTGATTAATAATGTTTATTCCTTAGTTTTTTCCCCCTCTCTTTCTTAAAAAAAATGATGGACTTAACCAAAGTTGGTTTGTTTGAATAATAAATATTACTGTTAAAAAAAAAATAAAATTGCTAGGTCTGATTTGAGATTTAAGAGGTCGGGTTTTGGAGTTCTTTTTCAAAATAAAATAATATAACATTCAACTTGCTTACCCTTCGATAAAAATAAAATGGATAGATAGCTAAAGTTTGAACATGCTTAGATAACAAATTTCAATCAACTAATTGTTTAAAGCTTAAAATCCATATTTTAAGCCAAAGTTTATATTAGAGATTAAATTAAATAAGTTTTAAACATCTAACTGTTGGCATCTAGTTCTCTTCCACATTGATGGTCAAAACCTTAGGATAATATTTCTTTTACATATAATGGAGAACTAAGATATGATTAAAAACACCCCACTACTTTATGGATACAAAATTACAAATATAGGACAAAAGAGGATCCAAGATATTTCTTTCAATATTGGCATTATTTCACCTCCCCCTCCAATTCTCAATGAAATTTTGTTGTTTTTTTTCCTCATTAGTTCTTAATTTTATAAAAACAATTGTGATGATTTGTTAAGATTAATTATAAATCTTAGGATTAATAAATACATAGATTTAATAATATATATATATATATATATATATATATATATATTTTCACAATCCTTGTAAATTTTAATATGAATATCAGTTGTTTTCAGGATATATGTATCTATATTTATTTTATTGGACAAAGAGAATTATATTAGTTTTTTTAAATAGTAATGCCTTTAATCAACATTTGTGAATCATTAACGCCAGACATATAAGCTTTTTTAAGTGTCATTATTAGGTGGATTCCTTCCATTAAGGATAAAACACCATTAATTAGTTTACAAAGTCAAAATGGTATCCTAAACTTTTACTTTCCATTAAAAAAAATACAATTGAGGCAAATGCTTATGGTCAAATCTTTTAATGCTACTGCAAATATGAGCATGATTCCACTCATAACGTATCTTAATATTTGAGTTTCAATCTTCATCCTAAATTTGTTGCACTAAAAAAAAGAAAAAAAAAACTTTTTATGAGACTAGTTTTTGAAAATGAGAGATTTTTTATGAGACTTAGACCAAAAAATTTAGTGATAAAGATTAAAATTTGGAACTCAAATAATACAATTCATGTCTTATCTACCTGTTTTAGGACAGTTGGTGAAAATGAAAGGATTTAATATTTATACTTAACAACCAAATACCAATTTGGGATACTGTACTTTGATAAAACGCTCATATAAGCATAGCTCAAATGGTTAAATATTAGTGTATTTCCAACGTTTTTTTATTTGTCATCTACTCTCTAAAAACATTTTTTTTCCGATTGTAGCACAATTTTATAAATTATTTTTTATATACATATCGAAATTGCTCTAAGATTCGAGAAATGTTATTAGAGAGTAATAAAAAGCAATACAAAGACAAAAGTACCCAACAAATTTGGTTTTCTAAATTCTTTTAAAAAAGTATTATTAAAGAGTAAATTGAACATTAGTCATCTGATAAAAATATTAGTTAAAAATTTTCACCTCTGATTTGAATTATAATATTCTAGATTTTTTAGTTTTTAAATTTGAATTAGAATTATGGAAAATACTTTATGATGGTAGCCTGCAAAATAAATAAAATATTAACAAAAAAATTTTGCATAGGGAAAAAAAACCCCAAATAATTCTCTAGCTTGAAGATTTCCCTTCACACATGAGAACAAGTTCTCTTTTGATATGACATCTCACTACCAATTCCTTTGAAAAGAATAATTCATATAACACCTCTCAATTGCCAATATTTAGAGCATCTTTCTTTCTTTTATTGTTGGATTTGAGTTTTATTTTTCTTTTTTCTAAATATTGATTGGACATTGATTAGGGTCAGTTTTTGCCAAGTGACCTTAGAAAACAAAAAATTAAACCAATCAAAATCAACTAAATAAAAATAAAAGATCATAATTAAACCAATAGCATAGCGTAACAATGCATCTACTCATTCCCTTAAAAGCAAAAGTTCAAATTCTAAGATACATGATTAGATCGATGAACCTCCGACCTCAAGTAAATATCAGAGCTCATTTTGGTGACGAATCAAATGTTTGAACTCCATCATAATAGGATATTTGATTTAAAATAAGTGTGTAAATAGCGATAGTTGCAATTTTCGTTTATACACAACAAAAAGAGGATAGATTTGAAATTTTTAAAAGAGAGAAAAATGGAAAATTATCAACCAGGTCCAACCAGGCCCACTTTATTTTCTGTCACTGAGCCCATTAGGCCCAAATTTAAGCACCATAGATTTGGGCTCAACCCGTAGTGAAAAGTGCAAATTTCACCCATTTACTTAGATTACTATTTTAGAGAAATGATGGCAATTTGATGTATGGAGTATGGTCATATATTTTTTAAATATCAAACAAAGTCATTTAAAATATTTCGCTAAAAAAAAAAGTCATTTAAAATATTTAAATTATTTATTGTATAATTCCTTTTTTGTAATAGCTTTTTAATTTCAAGCCTAAATTATGTTTAGAACATTTTAATAATAACAACATATCTTATCAAACTTTTACCCAAAACCGAATGCCAATTCTTTCCATATTTAATCTATATATATGCACCAAAAATTATTTTCCAACTCTTCTCCAAAAAATTTGTCCTGACCTTTATTTTTTTTTTTTGAAGAACTATTTTGCGTGACCATTGATAATTATTTAACGAGACTTTGCATCAATTGCATTCTCTCCAACTTCTGTACTAGAAGGGTGAAATCCGACCATAAATGAACATTAAGAAAAAGAAAACTCAAATCAAAAGTTTCAGCCTAACTAAGGAGAAGTTTCAATAATCCAACTCTAAAATCTAGCATTCACAAAAGTAGAATGGACTCGCTCAATCGCAAAATCATTCACATCCAACCTAGATCCAACTACTAAAAGCATTCATTTTCTCATTTATTTAAGTTCAAAGTTTGATACGATGCAAAATCAAATTGGACCAAAATTGACCCACCAATTAAATACAAAGTTATAAAGCCAACTTCTTTGCCATACGTTTATCAATACCATTTTCTTTCTAAAAAGCATACATTTTCTTTATGCATAAAGGGAAAACTCCCCAAAAAGCAGGTGTGTTATGTTAGAACAACATAGTGGTTATCTATTTTATGACAAGACATGATTTGATGTTGTTTTGGAGTGTTATATATAAAAATTAAAAAATAAAAAAAGAAAAAAGTAGTGGGGATGATTTGGAAGAAGTTCTTGTGGCTGAATTTTGAAATGGGTTCACTACTCCTCTGTCTTTAGTTCTAAAGCTTGTCTGTCTACACTAGTTGTGAAGATGACTAATGAAATAAATAAATAGATACATATATATGTATGTCCCTCTCAAGCACCAAATGCCCAAAACTCCCAACCAAATTTAAAAGATATGCACAAAGTCATTTGTATGTGCTTTGTGTGAGACATCATGTGCTCTCTTCATTTCTTTCGCTATTTGTGGGAGCTCACCTATATTTTTCGATACTCAATTATTGAGCGAGGCTGGAACAGTGTTTAGTGTTCATAATTTGTAACTCGACAAGGTATCTGACAAGATTGGTAATCGACTGTTTTTAATTTCAAAATAGTTGAAGAATAGTTTTATCCACTGTTTGGTTTGTTTTTGCTTGACAGCTGTTAAGAGCAAGGCTGCGTAATTGGATAATCGGTAAAAAAATTGAGCCGTTGAAATCGTTATTCACAAACTCGTCAATTATTCTCAAAAGTAAAGTACCATTTGGAATATTAATCGCGAAAATATTGTTGGTAGCTGGTTATAAATATGTAAATTACTTTTTTATCTAACTTCAAATAGTCATTTGATTTTCGTGGCACGTGGACACCATATAATCTTGGAGCTAATAATTGATCTCATTTCAAAATTTCATTATGTTTATTAGTCAATTACATCATGAAGAAAAATTGTACTATTTTAGAAACTTTTGATCATCAAAATGGAAGAAACTCCACTCTTTCAAAGAAGAGGTTGAATGTTTCAATACTATAAATGAGTGAATAAAAATAGATATAGGTTTTTATTTAAATCAAGTACACAATTGTATACTAAAGTAAGCTCCCAGTTGTAATCTCTTCACATTTTTTTATATTATGTTTTGAAAATAAATCTCTACAATTAATAATTAGTTTGCAAAACTACAATTATTCAAAATTATTTAGATCCATTGATTTGATGTCTTAAATAATCAAGCTAGTTTATTGTCTATATATTTATGTTTTTTTAAGTACTTTTGAATCGTACTGATATTTTAAAAGTAAGGATAGATTTTATGAAAATTATTGTTTGTAATTTTTAAAATTTTGGGGCAATCTAAAAACTTCCTTTTTTTTTAGAAAAAACATCAATAATAAATTAAATAAATAATCAAATAATAAGTTTGGTACCAAAGTTTTTAATATTGTTTATATGTATAGTCCTTGTAATTTAAAAGTATTTTAATTAGATAGTAAGATTTTATTTTTTTTATCTTTTTAGTTTCTATACTATTCTAATATACTCTGGAATTTTCGAGTTTGTAGCTAATAAGTCTTCGTTGTTAATTCTATGAATTGTTGTTTAACATTTACACTATCTAAAGTAAATTGCCTAAAATGAGCCAACCATGAAATTCTTAAAATAATAAAGTTGCGTGTCATAAAATTATTAAACAATTAACAACAAAAATCTATTAAATACAAAGTTTAAATTTCAGTAACTCATTAAGAAAAACTTAAAAGCACGTGAACTTTATCTATCTAGTCCAAGAATCTATAATTGTTATTTTATAAGGTACAAATACTAAGCGTTTGTTATTACATTTTAATTTTTAGTAGTAATTAAATATTAGTTTTTTTATATAGTTTTAAGTTTAAAGATTTTTTTTATCAAATTAAGGCCAACGTGTATTTAAAGGAAGGTCGAAATTTTAATTACTTAATTTTGTATTATAACTCGTACCGATTACCTCTCCTACCATATTTACCATACATAACAATTTCTATACTTCTTTATTTTAATTAATATATATAAATATTCTTTTATTTCCGCTCTTTTAAGAGCAATGAATACATTAGAGGTGTCTTTTATTATTAAGCTTTAAGCTCAACCTCTCGTGACAGTGTGGCTTAAGTTACATAAAGTTTCGAATCGATTGTTTTACTAGAAAGAAAACATAGGATTAAAAAAAGAAAAAATACACACTACAGAGAAAAAATATTTTTAAATTAAGCACTTCCGGAAGAAAATTAATTAAATACTTCATTTGAAAGTACATTAAGTATTTTTTGTCTAATATTTTCAAAATTCCCAAATTACTTTTAGTAATTGAAAACTCTTTAAATTATTTTTAATTGGTTAAAAAACACTCTTTTATCTCTCTTTCAAAATTTTAACCAAACCCTACCAATTCTTTCAAAATAACATTTTTAGTTCTCTATAAATACTTTAAAAGATATGTCTAACACTTACTAAGTAGATATCTACCTACAAAAAATTTAGATACAAACTTATAATTTAAGCGGAGTTTTAAATCATCAGAACACTTGTAAAACTCACCAAAAAGAAAAACAAGTAAACATTTCCTCTTTTTTATTTAAAATTTAGCTTATAAACAATATTTACACTAGTATATGTATTTCTTTTTACTTTTTATCTGCTCTTTAAATCATTGCCACCCCTAAGCTTAACTACTCACATATGTGCCGCTCCATGATTTGTAAAGACTAGACATTCGAAAGATCCTTTTTTTTCCTCTTCTTCTTTTTTTTGGCTTCTCTCTCTCGAATTATTAGTGGGAGACTGTGGAAGAGAATAAGCGTTTTAGCAAAAAGATATCGCACTTATAGTTAAAGATCAAAACAACAACTTTCCATTTCTCTCTCTCTCTGTTTTATAGTGATTATTGTTAATGGGTTTGCAATTTCATTTGAATAATAATGGAATGGTCCAAAATTCAACCAAAATAATGGTTTTCCATTCTGATTCTGTAACTTTACACCATATCTTCCATCCCACCACAACCCCTTCTCTCTCTCTCTCTCTCCATTTATTTCCTCTGTCGAATCTTACCCACTCCATAACCAGTAAAGGCTATGGAAACCCACCTCCCTGCTCTCTGCTTCTTCCCTCTTCCACGCTCTGCTTCCCTGTGGCGCTCCCATAGCCTTCAACAATCCACAGATCAACCCCTAAAGTAAGGGGCACTCCACAATCTCTGAATCCCACTCAAGTATGTGAATCTCTCCTCCTTTTTCTTCTGTTTTTGCCCCCTTCAATGTTGCCCTTTTGCTTTCTTTGAGGTCTATTTTGTTAGTGATGAAGAAATGAAATCTCTGCTTTTCTGGGTAATCGGTGAATCGCTTTGGGCTTCTTTTTCTTCCCTGCATTAGGTTAATGATTGTGTGCTTTTGCTCTTTCACTGCTTCCATGGTGGTTGTGGTTGATGTTCTTGCTTTGTGCTTGCTCAGGCTTTTAGTAACCCTTGTTTTTGAAGCTTTAATTTGTTCAATTTTATGTTTAAATTGACAGAGGAATGGGTTGTACTGTATGGAGTATGAAAAGTAGGTTTCACAATCTAGGTTTGTGTAGTATTGATCAATTTGTAGATTGGGACAAACAAATAAATCTACCAATCTCACAAGTTTGGCTTCTTGATCTTTTAAGTTATTCAAACTTAATTTGTGAATCAAATACCTTTTGAATGGTAGGGGGTTTTCTATTACTATGTGTAGTTCTGTCTCCATAATTGCTTTTCTTTTTTAGTTCTTCGTTTGTTCAAACTCAGAGGTAAATGCATTTGAAAGACGGCAGTAAGGATTGAGACTTGTGGCTATCCATAATAGATAATTTTTTTGATAATACATTGAGTGAAATAAAGTTACCATCGTTCATGAACTTAAACTTTTAGGTTGAGTGGTCATTTTACGTCATATTAGAACATGAGCTTAAATTTTTAGGTTGAGTGGTTATTTTACTTCATATTAGACCATGAACTTAAACTTTTAGGTTGAGTGATAATTTTACGTCACATTAGACCATGGGCTTAAACTTTTAGGTTGAGTGGTCATTTTACGTCATATTAGACCACAAGATCATAACTCCAAACTCTTCAATTTTATTATCTATCCATCTCATGAGCTGACATGTTAAAAGGGAATATTGAGAATATATATTAAATGATTAAATTTAGGGGAAGATTCATTTTTTATCCTACACTCATGAAGTCAATTTTATACTTCAACTTTTAATTTCATCAAGTTGAGTTTAGACTGTGAATAAGTGGTAAAATTAATTCTCTCAGGTTAGCTACAGGTGTTCTTGTGACCAGATGAAGTTATTTTCTTGGGTATTAATTTATCTAGTTGTGTTATACTTCAACAGTTTTGTTGTGTTAGTATACCTTTTTACTTGTTTGATTTTGTGGCTACGTATGGGTATTTGTACAGTTGGGTTTCGAGTATTTATATGGTTTGCTTTTGAGTGTTTTGTTTATTAAATCTTATGTGTTATTTTGGTTCGTTCCTAAGTAGTTCTCTAATTTAGCTTTGAGCTGTTAATTTCACCGTTTATGTAAGTTTAAGGTTGAATTCGACGAAATTGTAAGTTTAAGATGAACGATGCTTTTGTCGGTTAAGTACAGAAGTAAAAACTAGAATTCTCTTAAATTTCTCATAGCTAATCAACGTAAACTTTTGGGTTTGCGGTGATTTAACGAATCTTTAACGATCATTTAGGTATATAGATAAATAAGAGTTTCTTGCTTCAAATATGGCAGATTTGAATGGCACCTTTTTGAACTTTCTTTTCCAATAGTATGGAATGCAGGTCAACAGCCTTATAGCTGGGAGCAACATTAACTTGTTTGATTGTTCTTAATTATCAACACAGAAGGAAAAGAAGGGCGCCATTGTTTTGGAAGCCTCTGGTTCTTAACTTTCTACACTGCCCATTCAACCATGGAAACTTTGAATTTCAACTTAGAAGCTGCAAAAGATTCAGAAGCCAGCAGCAGCCAAGAAGATAATCCTGATCACTCCAACACCGCCACTACCACCTCTTCTTCCTGCCCTCCAAGCTCAAGTAAAGCTGTCGTTGCTGATACGACGCCCATTTCGCTTGACTTGACACTTCGGTTTAACTCCACTGATGCCGAGTTGAATGGCGATATCGAGATCCATGGTGAAACAAGTAGTAACAAACCATCTTCTGCAACGATGCCAAGAGTTTTCTCTTGCAATTACTGTCGGCGCAAGTTCTACAGCTCGCAGGCGCTCGGTGGGCATCAAAACGCACACAAAAGAGAGAGGACGATGGCTAAACGTGTGACCCGGATGGGAATGTTCTTTGATCGGTACAGAAGTCTGGCTTCTCTGCCGCTGCATGGCTCAGCCCTTAGGTCCCTTGGCATTGAAGCTCATGGTGCATTCCACCAAGCAGTTCTAACTTCAGATCAGAGGCCTTACAATCCTGGTAGGAGCGTCGGAGCAAAATTTGAGCAGAGCTCGTTTGGATTCCCGACATTTGTCGAGGAGTACGATGATGATGTCGTGGGATTTTGGCCAGGAAGTTTCAAGCAGGTGGCTGCCAAAGTTGACAGCAGTTTAGGTCCCATGAAAACCACAACTCAAAGTTCAAATTCAGAGTTTGGAAAAACAATGCCTCCACCAAGAACAGAAGCATCATCACCTGATCTCACGTTGAAACTTTAGTAAGTAAATTTTCCTCTTTGATGCCTTCTCCTTGATGTATCAACTTTTGTAAAGTGGGATGTGTTTGCCATTGTCTGCCATTTTTTAGTGGCTCTAAGTTTGAATATTGAATAAATCTTCAATTTTTTTTTTTTGCCCATTACCTTCAATATCAAGTTTAACATAATTTTGATCCTTTGATTCCTTTTACTTTCCAGTTTTTGTCCATGAATTCAAAATGCTTCCGTTCTAATCTCTTTCATCATTTGGATGATTGAAATAATGCTTCTTCTGTCACATCACTCGATGTAACGTAAAGTTGGCGTTTCAACTGAATAATTTGTAAACAGAGATTCGATCATCCTGAGTGTGACAGTATTTGGTTGGTATGTTGATTTATGAGAGTGAACTTAAACTACTATTATGTGACATGAAAGTGACTGGTGAGTTGAGGAATTTGCTGAGGAAGAACAGTGACAACATATTCTTATTATCACTTATTTGCACTTAAAATGATATCAAACTGCTTCTATGCGCTGACTCGATAATCTCTTAAATCTATAGAACCTTAAGTTGGGTTTCACTATCAATTTGACTTTTTGGATTGTCGGATAAAGTTATTCTATATGATATGAATGTCGTTGGTAGGAATTAATACTAACATATAATATAATCCAGTTCATGAAGTTAAGTCGCTCAGAGTTATGAATCTAATTCGGATTTCTTTTTTGAGTTTGTCGAGGTAGAATACGAACCAGATTATCCTAACAGATGAGAGGGATGTTTTGATGAGATTTTTTTTTCTTTTTTTCTTCGATTCAACTAATCTTACATATTTTGTCAAACCGAACATAATTCAAGTAGTTAAGATACTTATTTCTGACTAAGAAGCCATGAGTTCGAACCCTCACCCCACGTGTTGTATCAAAAAAAAAACCCAATCTCACATATTTTAATGAGTTGAGATTTATATTAACTAATATTAAAAATGAAATTCCATTTTAAACGATAAGAATATTAAAAATGGAATTCCATTTACAGAGAATATTTATTGGAAATGGGGACATGTCGGCCGGGACATGAACGACAGGATGGCGGCCAATGAATTATATTGACGAAATTGCCCTTCCCACCACTCCACTAGATCTAAATACACGTGTCTTTTTTCCTCATCTATTTTTAAGTGAATTTCAAATTATAGTTTTAGTTCCTTTATTTTGACTTTTCGAATTAGTTCTATTTTTTGGTTTATAATTTAGGTGTTCCTTGGATTATTTTTTTCAATTTAATTTTCTACTTTTTAAAATAAAATTTTGGTTAAAATATATTTTACTAATTATTATTATTTTTTAAAAATGGCATGCATGATATAATTGGTACTATTTTTTCTTAATTTTTAAATCAAAACTAATTTGTCAAGTAAAGTTCAATAAAAGTTTTGAAATGCAAATTCCCACCCATTTAAACTAGAAAAAAAAAATATCATTCTACCACAATTCTTAAAATATTTCGAAATTTTGGAAGTCATCGGACAAGTCTTGAATTACATTATTATTATTATTATTGTAAAGCAACCTATCCACAAAATAAGCAAACAACCCTTTTCCAATCCAAATTCAAATGTGATTTAATCATACATTCATCAATATAGCTAAACTACAATATATATTCCTTTTATCTCAAAGATTGAACCATTATATTCCTAAAGATATAGAAAATGAATGGTTGCAAAATAAGTACGTGGTTTATCTATTATAGTTCAAGAATAGTAGTAAGATGGAGTTAGGAATATAATAAAAATAGGCTAATACAAATAAGGTTTAAATATTATTCTGTTCTATATAATTTTAGTATTTATTTTTTTGACGTCCTTTAAAAAAGATTCATTTTGGTTCTTATATTTTCTATTTGTTAACTGTTTTACTTTAAATATTTATAAAGAATTGATTTTTTAGTCCATTTATTTTATTATCGGTCTATTATTTTTGAAATCCAGCAATAATTTCTTATCGAAGAATATAGATTTTGCGGTAACATTTTACAAATAAAACTAAAATGAATACAGAATTAAAAAGAACATTTTAAACTGCAAAACTCCAAAACTAAATAGCATTTAACGTACAAATAACTGCGGTAGAAAGTTAATAAAGCTGATGACAGACAAGACAAGTTTTCTTCCATAAAAAACATGTGAAAAAGTAATCGGCAAGCGATTGAATGGAGAGATTTATTTATTATTTTTATTTTTTTCAAAACCGTGTTGACTCTCGTAGCAATCAAAATTCTCATTTTGGCATAGACTTTTTTTCCATTGAAACGTGTTGTTTTACAGATTACAAGTGGCAATCCGTGATTGGCTCTGTTTTCTTTTTCATTCTTTAATGTATATAAAGAAGAATCAATAATGGAGAGCATTTGAAGAAATAAAACGATGCTACTTTCTTCTTTGCCTTTTGTTTAATGGATATAATCATTTAATTAGGATATCAACGGACAATAAACGGATAATGTGAGCCCAAAGAACAAAAAGCAAAAAAACAATGTTAATGCCTCTCTCTTTTTATTATGTACCGCGATTTCTATACTACTCTCATCTCATTTATATTATGGTATGTGTAATCTTATTTTAGAAATAAAATAAAATGGACGCCACATAATTTTTTAAAATAAAAAGCTTACGTATTATTCTCTCCCTCATAAATTGCATTCTCTCTCGYCTGTTCTTATTTATATTTTCAATAAAATAAAGTGGACCCACATTTTTATTTGTAGATTTTTCTCCCTTACAAAATTATGGTTTTATTAAATATCTTTTTTTTTTNTTTTTTATCATGATGCTTACAAATAACAAATAAAATTTAATTATAAAATTTCATATAAAACAAAAAAAATATTTAATTATTTCAAAATAAAGTTACAAATAAAAAAGAATATATATAATGGGTAACAATTAAAATCTAATTATAATAACAATTAAATAGGACAAAATAATTTTTTTAACAATAAAATAACATATCAAAATGGTCAACCAATAAAATCAAATTATAATATCCATTAGACAATAAAAATATTTAATTATTTATTTTAAAATAAATTTCTAAATAAAAAGAAAATATCAATAACGAACAACTTTGAACTGCAAATATTCTTTAAACGAAAAAATAATTTAAATAAAAATGATAGAAGATGAAAAAAACGAACGGATTTAGTTAGAAAAGAGCAAAACCTATAGATGAACCGAGGTGTAGAGAGAAATGTGAAGTTATTGTAAAAATATTTAAATAAAAATGATAGATGATGAAGAAATGAAAGGAAAAAATAAAAGATAAATGACATTTTCTATAAATTATAAATAATAATAATGGAGATACAAGGTATCTTAAGAGAGGGAGAGTGTGTTACAAAAGGAGGAAGAATATTTTTTTTAGTACATGTGGGGTGAGGGATCGAACTTACAATCTCAATCTCTTTGAGATATATACAAATTTTCGTTTAGTTATGTTAACTTTGGCAGAAAGAATGTATTTTAAGAGAGAGAATGTAATTTTTTATTTTTGAGAATTTAGAGAGAATGTAATTTAGGAGGAGGAGAGAATGTAAGTTACGAGGGAGAGAGACATGAACTTTTTTCATTTTAAAATTATGTGAGATCCACTTTATTTTATTTCTAAAATAAGATTATATATGACATAATGTGGATGGGAGTTCATACTACGGTAGGACTAGAAATTTTTGCTTTATGTACTATTACTTATTACCACGTACGATGAACGTTGTACTTGTTTATTTAATTAAATTAGTATAAACTATATTTATGTTGACAATTAATTTTAGTTTTTTTTCAATAGAACAAATATAGGGATAGAGGATTGAACTTCTGATTTTTAAGAAAGAAGCATGCCTTAGACCGTATTATGTTTATGTTGGTGCAATWAATTTTAATTTATATGTTAAAAATCGTATCAAATATAAAATATGTATCACACCAATCATTAATTATTGTTTTATATCTTGTTAAAAATTAAATTAATTTATGTATTTCAAATCTGACCATGTTCTTTGATAATTTTTTTTACCATGCTTTATCATTCATTTCATCAAAATCTCCTTAATTAATTATACTTAAAAAAAACCTCCTTAAATATTATTAGTATATGTTTTAATTTTCTTATGCATTTTCTCTCTCTTGAAATGAATTGCTTTCCCCTGAAAGAAATTTCTGTGGAAATGAGGGGAAAGGTCAAATTTATAACGGAAAGAAAGGAAACAATTATGAAACTTTTTGCCTTTTAAACTTTTATATTCTATAAATAAATATAATTATCTAAAAAATATTTAATTATAAACTTAATTTATCTACATAGAAACAAAATATTTTACAATCTGGCTTTTCACATTTCGTTTATTTAATTTTTATAAATGCAGGTAAATTTCGTTATCTACTACATTTTTAACGAATGTTAAATAAGATTTTATTATTTAATGTATCAATAAAAAAAAGATAAGTATTTTTATATTTTCACTTTGAAAATGTAATTTTACTTAATTTGGGCCCTTGTTTTTTCGATTGTTTTGTTTGTTTATTAAAAATCCTAAAGATTTCAAGCTGAATTTTCTTTTTTTTCCCTTCTCTTTTTCTTTTTGAAAATAGAGAAAACAAAAAATTAGGAACAAAAGGAAATAATAATCAAGAAAATTATCAATTAGATTTTTTATTTTGATTTACGTGTTTGAGAAACTTGAATTTGTGCAGTATGAAATCAGAAGTTTACAAAGCAGGTATGTTGGATGTAGATTTCAGCGTCACATGATAGGTAACGAGCAGATGCAAAATGTGACATGGAACAACATAAAGAAATAAGCCAAGTATACACATCTCGACTCATTCCCTTACCGAGCCGATTATCTTCAGTGGTCGAACCAAACAAGCTTGCTCACGATTGCATTCTCATGCTATTGGCTGAGTTAATTAGCTTACCTCAACTCGGTCACACCTCCGACATACTCCACGACAACACGCTGCGTTTCACGGTAACCTTAAAGAGCCGTTAAAGCCTTGTCGGGAACTCTGTCGGGGGCTTCGCCTATAAATAGAATCATTTCGTTCATTTTGAGGTACGCGAACATTTCGATTCTCTCTTGATTCTAGTTCAGACTTTCACTGACTTTGACATCAGAGTGCTCACTCTGTTTTGCAGGTCTGCTACTCGACGTTTGAAACTCATTGTCCAGCTCATCTAGTCCGAGGTGACGTTCGCGGAGTTGGTYAATTTCTTGATTCAACATTT
>NW_019104528.1:483685-510081 GCF_001995035.1 Momordica charantia
CCGCGCTGAACCGATTCGTTTCAAGGTCCACTGATAAGTGCCTCCCGTTCTTCAAGGTGCTGATGAAGAGGGAAAATTTTGGTTGGACACCAGAGTGCCAGGTGGCTTTTAACCAACTCAAAGACTACTTCGGCTCGGCTCCACTACTGGCCAAGCCACTTCCGGGTGACAAGCTGATAATGTATCTTACGGCGTTCGAGAGAGCCGTCAGTTCGGTGCTTCTCAAAGAGGAGCAAGGTCAGCAACATCCTGTGTATTATACCAGTAAGTCGTTGACCTACGTAGAGACCTGATATTCGTGTATCGAGAAGCTAGCCTTAGCACTCGTTACCGCAGCCTGCCAGCTATGCCCCTACTTCCAGGCGCACCACGTGACAGTACTGACCAACTTCCTCCTAAGGCAAATCTTTCACAAGTCGGAGACCTCAGGGCGGCTCATGAAGTGGGCCCTGGAACTCAGCGAGTATAACATTGGTTTTGAGCCCCGGACGACGATGAAAGGACAAGCAGCAGCCGACTTTATTGGCTAGCTGACCCCACATAGGCCCGGGGCCGACGACTGAGCCTAGTGGACTCTTTATGTCGACGGTTGCTCCAACGACAAAGGTTGCAGAGCTGGTATGCTCCTGCTCGGTCCAGATGACCTGAGGTTCGAGTACGCGCTTCGGTTCAGCTTCAGAGTCTCAAATAATAGAGCATAGTATGAGGCCTTGATTGTGGGGTTATGGGTTGTGAGAGGAATGAGAGTGAATCACCTCCTCATCCTTAGTGACTTGCAACTCATTGTTAATCAAATTAATGACGAGTACCAAGCGAAAGACGGCCGCATGGAGCTTTACCTGAGTAAGGAGAAGGAGCTACTCAGCCAATTCCAAGAATGCGTAGTTCGTCAAGTCCCCAGGTCAGAAAATTTGAATGCCGACGCGCTAGCCCGATTAGCCTCGGTATACGAGACCGAACTCCCACACTCGATTCTAGTGGAAAGGCTCAATGAACGCTCCATTAATCACGTCGAGCTGATGGACGTCGAGCCGACCACTCCCACGTGGATGGATCTTATCAGGGACTACTTGAATTGAAAAATCCCTAAGAATCGAGTCGAGGCAAGGAACTTGGGCCGCAGGGCCGCCCATTAAGTCATCCAACAGGGGAAGCTCTATAAGCGGGGCTTTTCACTCCCTCTTCTCAGGTGCCTTGACTCAGACGAAGCCGAATACGTTATGAGTGAGGTTCACGAAGGAGTGTGTGGAGACCATTTGGGAGGTCGGTCCATGGCATTCAAGATAATTAGGCAAGGCTATTATTGGCTCAGCCTAGACCGCGACGTGAAGCAATTCATCAAAAAATGCGACAAGTGCCACCATACCGCATTGACCTCCCAAACTGCTCACCCCCATATCTAGTCCCTGGCCTTTTACCCAATGGGGCCTGGACCTCATCGGACCCCTCTCTACCGGTAAAGGGCAAGTCAACCACGCAATCGTGGCGTCTCTACCGGTAAAGGGTAGGTCAACCACGCAATCATGGCGACAGACTACTTCACCAAATGGATCGAAGTGGAGCCCTTGGCAAAGATAACCGAGCAGAACATTACTAACTTTGTATGGAAGAACATAGTTTGTCGGTGCTACAAACCCTATGCCCTGATTACTGACAACGACAAACAGTTCTACAACGCCCACTTTAGCAAATTCTGCGACGACCTCAGCATCAAGCATTTCAGCTCGTCCCTTGCTCATCCTTAGGCTAATGCGTAGGTTGAGGCCATCAACAAGATCATAAAGCGTGGGTTAAAGACGAAGCTTGAGGCGCTGAAGGGCCGCTGGGCCGAGGAACTTCCAGAGGTCCTCTGGTCGTTCTGAACCACGACCCCGAGGATTAAATGGAGAGTTCAAACTTGTGTTTGGCTCAAAAGCAGTTGTACCAGTGGAGATCGGCCTACCAACGTTGAGGGTTTAAAACTTCGACCAAGTGGCAAATGACGACGCATTCCTGCTTAACATGGAACTCCTAGAGGAAAAAACGCACTCAGACCTAGCTTCGCTGAGCCGAGTACCAAAATCGAATGGCTCCGTACCACAACGCTAGAGTCATGCCACGGTCGTTCAAGCTAGGGAACCTTGTCCTCAAAAAGGTTCTGGCCCATGTGAGGGCTCTGGAGCCAAACTGGTCAAGCCCGTTCAAGGTTCGYGGGGTAGTTCAGTCCGGCACACACATCATCACCGACCTGAACGACAACAAACTACCTCACCTATGGAATGCTCAGCATCTATGTGTTTATTACCAATAAATGTAAGACAATCTAAGTGTAACTAGGTTGTATGCAATATTAATAAACACCGATCYGTTCTTATCTAAGTTTACCTCGTCTGCCTGAGCTAAACTTAAATGGGGCCGAGCTATGATATCAGATTTGAAAGTGAGACCAATTCACCGATCGGCTCGGATCATACTCCCCCCATTAACTAGTTGCGTTATTATTATAAAAAAAAGATTTTTTTTATATATACACATTAAGCAATCAAGCAAGTCAGTTTGGCAAATAGTGGAGTTGAGTAGAAACAAAATTTTTTTTCATTCACTTACAAAGTGTGGCTGAGGCATGTAGAGCTCAACCATTACAAAACTGAGCCGAAGCAATATCGCTCCGACTCAACGAGACTTTGCAAAGAAAAAAAGAGAGAAGAGATGATAATAGCTATCAGGTGAGGTGCGTCACGCTCCGACGTTCGGATCGTTCTG
The DNA here is from genome assembly GCF_001995035.1 of Momordica charantia. Next base: position 486,428 of record NW_019104528.1, read on the forward strand.
TCCATCCATCTGACTCGCAACTCGAACCTCCTCATCGTCCTCGACCTCCAGCTCGGCCTCATAATCCTGATACACTAAAGTGATGTCCAACTCAGGTGCCAGCTTTCTCACGGCATCAGTGGCGAATGCCTTCACCAMCTCATTAAACTATGACATAACCTTTATTGTGTTTTCTAAGTCGGCGTAAGTCGACCATTTCTTTTGGTGTTCARCTTCCTTCGCCACCAGGTCAACCTCGGCCTTCAGTCGCAGATCCGTTTCATTTTTTACTCAAGCCTCAGCGTCTTTCACGTCAAGACGGGCTCAGGTCAGGTGGTTCTCTAGTGTAGTACGCTTATTTTCTTCCACTACCTTTTCTGCCTTCAACTTAGCCAACTCAGCCATCAGCGCCTCTATAGTCTTGGCGGCTCGCGCTCCCGAAAAAGGTTGATCTTCCTTGGGGTAAGCTCCTTGCTTATTAAAGGCCGGTGCAGCACACAATAAAATGGAGGTCGGCCAGCTGGTCTATCTGAGCCTGCACGTAGTCAACATGCTTTTCTAGGAATGTTCCCTCGCTCTGCTTTAGTGACCAAGCTGTTTTGTTGTGGACAGCCGTGACAACACTCTCTCGAAGGGCACTCTTTGAGAAGCTGAACTTGAAAGGGTAGTCGAAGTCCCATTTTGGAGTAGAAATAGGAACCTCTTCTTCTGACGTGATGTGGATAGGAGCAGGAGGAGACCGAGATGAAGCCTCGTCCGACCTGCGCGTTCGCTGACCTGAGTGTTGCCCCTTTTGGTTAGACCCAGAAGGAGTTGAAGCCAGCGTCTATAATGGCTCCACTAGGAGGGGCAGCGAAGATCTAGCCTAAGCACGTGCCCCCTGAGCCGAGGTTCCCTCACCTTTAGGCCTTTTCTCAGCGTGGCTGGTGGTAGGAGCATCTCCGGTGTGCTTTTTGCTCAGAGAGTTGAAGAACTTCTACACCATTTTGTCAAGTCTAGTCGCTCGGTTCGGTTCAAGGAGGATAGGCCGTACTTGTGCAAGTTCACCTCGTCCAAGATCCCTTCATGCCAAATCCTTTCATAACACTCTACGTGCTCTTTGATCTCCGCCGAAACCTGGCTGATCCGAGGAGCGGGACGAGGTACAGCTGTGTACATAAAGAGGAGGTTAGTTTAAATCAAAAGGACCACAGGTGAAACCTAAAATCCCTATTCCAGGACTGACTCGAGGTAAACATACCTAACTCCCCAAACTCGCTAGGGACTTGGCAGAAAGGCTCTYCATCCCTAGTGATGAGCCACTCGCCCGAGACGAGGAACCATTTGTCCCACCAGTGTTTATTGGTCGAAGGGGAATCAACGATCTTATAGAAGGAATTCTGAGCCGATATAAAGTACCGACTCAGATACTCCTTGTAAGGCTTGATTATGTGCGTGACAAAGAACTGACCTACGGTTAGGAGACGGTCTTCATCACCCGAGCTGAAGCTCCACCAGGCGAACCACAATCCAAGGAGAGTGGCCCTCCCATTAGGTGCTAGTTGAGCTGGGGCCAAGTTGGTGGCAGAGAAAAAYATTTGGATAAAGGGGTGAAGAGGAATTCGAACCCCACGGTCGAACATTTGATGGTAGAAACCAACCCACCCAAGAGAAGGGTTATCTTGACTTTCATCTACCTGAGGCAGCCTCATTAGGATCTTGTCAGGAATTCTAAATTCTTCCCTAAATTTGGATAGGTCAGACTCTCTAAAAATTGAAGGAGGAGGCTCAGACACAAGATTAGGTCTACATGAGGTGGTGACCTCATCCAAGTTCGACTCGGTGAGGTTAGGATTGGTTTCGTCTAAGGTTGGTCCGTCCCCATAGAGATCTAGGTCTATGCTAGAAACCGGCACACTATCCTCACGGCTTGTGCAAGCTCGGATAATTGCCCCCCCCCCCAGACTCGATGACGAAGTCATGCTACAGAATTAAAAATGCAAAAGAAACACCTGATGACTGACCTAAAGGCAAGTTCTGAACCGAAGTGATTTGAAGGTTGAGAGAGTCTTGGGAAACTTGAGTAAAAGCAGAAGAAAGGAAAGAGTTGGAGCTGCCTATTTATAGAAAAGGGCAACTTCATCTCAGCCATTCATGCAATTTGAATCTGACGGTCACGATTTGATCCCGTCAGAAAGACAGCTAATGATGATGTCATCTTACGTCAGCCCTACCTGAAAACTCGTCACCTTTAACGACGAACCAGGTCAGCCTTCCACTTCAACCATGACACTAAGCTGARCCGACGTTGCGCCACAGCACAGTGGGGGCCAATGTTGGAGGTAGATTTCAGCGTACACATGGTAGGTGACAAGTGGATGCAAAATTTGACAAGTGGATGCAAAATGTGACACGTGGCTCATAGATTCATTCCACAGAGAAGCCAAGTATACACATCTCGGCTCATTCCCTTGACCGAGTCAATTATCTTCAGTGGCCGAGCCGAACAAGCTTGCTCACGATCGCGGAGTTGATCAATTTCTTGATTCAACAAAATATTTGGTAGATTAATTAATAGAATTAAATCTAAGTGCGTAAAATATGAGTTTATGCAAATACAGTAGAATTAATCCTATAGCTTGGAATAAGTAAACTTACGTATCAAATACCACAAAAATTCAATTTTTAAGACTAATGCATTTTTATGTTGCTCAAACATTTTGAGATCCTTTTTTTAATAGGACTACAATTAAAAAAAATTAATTTAAACAGTTCTTTAATTTTTAAAAAAATAGAAAAAATATATATTCTCTGTATTTTTCTCCCTAAAAAAATAGACAAAAATAGTGGTGATGGGGTTTTGGACAGAGGCTAGCAGATATAATTTGGTATTTTGAAATTATTTAGTTCTGTGTTTTGATCAAGTTATAGTTCAAATTTTATCTAAATATTATTTGAAATCTATGTTAGTCATTATTATTATTTTTATTTTTAATTACAACTTGAAATATGGTCTACCTGTTTTTAAATCTGAGAGCAAATTCTAATTTATGTGAGGTAATTTAAATACTATTTTGATTCTTTCTTTTTTTTTTTTAATTATTTTGGTATCTATACATTCACTTTGGTCTTTATATTTTTAGCTCTTGTCCATTTAGCACTTGTATTTTTATAACGTCTATTTTCGTGTCATTGTATTGAACTGGTTTTTATTTTGTTGAGAGGAAAATGACTTTAATTAATTGAAGTGGATGCCACTAGTACTACAGATTGAGAGGTTTTACATCTAATAGAAGACATCAGCCAAGAAAGATTTTTTCTTTTTTATTATCATTATAACAAGTGGGGGTGAGGAATTCGAGTTCTAACCTATTAGTCAGAGGCAAGTATCAATTACGGCTGAACTAAGCTATAGCAGAAATTGCTTACCACAAGTATACGGGCCAAGTTTTAATATAGTTGGTAAGTCAATACTGATGTCGTCCTCTGGATTGGATTTTTAGCAAGTACCATAGATACAATCGTTCAATTTTATTTAAAGAATTGAATCAAATGAGAGAGTATATATGAAAGTAAACAAACATTTAACAGAAAAGAGAAAGTCAATGGTAGGAAAGGTCATAAGAATTCTATTCACCTATTGAATCTATGAACCAATTATTTAATTACGCAAGAATGAATGAATTATTTATTCTATAGGCCAAGATCTCTCAAATCTCACGTGCCTCTCTCGAGTGCAAGCTACTTCTCTTTACTAATTAAGAAACCAATATCTCTATCTAGTTTTAATAACAATGTAAAGGATTTAATGAATTAGTCTTTTAACGACCTCTAAAGTACTTCTAAATTTTCTGATCTTAAAACYCCTTTAGTTATGCATCTCAGTTCTAACTCTAAACCACCTCTCCCAAACGTAAAGATTCTAAATCTAAGATTAATTAATCTATGACCAGTAGATTAAAGACATGAAATATCGAGAAACACAAATAAAATATTCAAATGCATTCAATCAAGCGAATCAAACAATTAATCCATAAAGTTTAATGGCTACATCAATCCCTTAGATAAGAGGTTTAGCTACTCATGTTCAATGTAAAACAATAAAATTACAATGAGAAGTCCATAAAAAAACTAGAAGAATCACAAGGGAGAGGAGAAGAAACTAAATCCAGCATGTCAATCGTCCGTCCCTAAAGCGACCTTCACGATCCCGAGTCTTGAGAATCTCTTTTCTAAGCTTTTCGATCGTCTCGTTGCCCTCCAAATGGGCCAAAAAGGTAAATTGCCAAAAAAGCTCTATAAAATTTCTCCTCTTCGACGCCTAAACAACCCTATTATCTTATAAAAAAAATGGCACGACAGCATTGAGATGCTATAAATGAGATTGAGATGCTAGAAGTTGCAGTGTTGAGATGCTCTGGATAGCATTGAGACGCCACACAGTGTCAAGACACTATACATAGAATTGAGACACTACTACATATTCTTCAAGTACGCTTTAAGTTCATAGCATTGAGACGCTACAAACAGCGTCTCAATGATATCTCCTCGTGTTTTAGGCTCCAATCTTTGTTGTGTACTCTTCTTTAGTCACTTTGACTCCGATTTTTCTCTCAATTTAATCCAATAATGTTTCGTTTCTTCCCGATTGTCAATTCCTGCAAAATATATCTTATGTACGTAAACCTATCGTAAAGAAATGAAAACTAACAAATAACTCTCTTATAAATCTAATGAAACCTAATTCATTCAAGCTCATGTCAACTAATAGTTAATATTGACCGGAAATAATACAAAGAATATGGTTTTGCTGACAGAACTATGAACAAAGCCACATTCAATAGTCACCATTATATTAAAAAAGTTTTAATATAAAAAACTATGGAGATGGAGACTTTATAGTAAACAAACAATTTTGAGTAATAAATATGTTAATGTATAGTGGTAGAGTACATATGCTATGCTCCAATGGAATTAGAATAAAGTGGGGAAGACTTTTGTGGAGTGGGGGTGGTTTTTATTGACATCAATTAAGTTTTTTATTGACTATTTCTTCAATTGGGTAATTAAGAAAATAAGAAGAATTGGAAGGTCAATTATGAAAATCAAGCACAATATCTAGTCCTATAATCAATGGATGTGGCATCTAACGAATTAATAGCTTTTGATCTTTTAAAATTAAATTTCCAAACAAATAAGGTCAAATACAACTCATGATCACATTAAACAAAACACTCCATCTTCAAAATAAGATTAAAGTTTTAATTTAATCTTTTATATATTTTTTTTTAATATCACAAAATATTATAACTCACTGATGATTAATGATCTTACGTGAGGAAAAAAAAACTCACAAAAATTTATTATAGATATAGACTATTTCTCTCCAAACCAATTAATTTTAAGAGGAAATTCTATGAATATGAATAATTGAAACTGATAAAATGATGGTGTGCATAAATAATAATAAATTATTGAGTTGGAAATATCTTTTCTTTCTTTCTTTATTTGTTTAAATAAATATCTTTTCGTTATTTGATTAAACAAACTAGTCACTCGTATAATATAATGTAAAACTTACCAAACTAATACCTTTATTGAAAATAATTACGAAAATATAATTGTGGAACCACCCTATAAAATAAAGAGTATTTCCATCGTATATAATAATTGAATGAAATATGAGGTAAAAGTTAAATAGTTATCAATCATGATACGAAAAAATTGTTAGTTTTTTTTTTAATTTGACAATGTCCAAATACTCAAGAAATTTCAAATTCATGAACGTTTTAATTAAAAGTCAAAAGGTTTATTATCACATTTAATAGGACAAAGCTAAGTTGTTGTTGGGAATTTAATTATATCATTTTCAAAAGTATGACCAAGTAGTTGTATGGAAAATTAAAAGAAACAGGAATTTCACACAAAGTTCGGTGTCCCCAATATTTAAAAAGAAAGAACGGTGCGTTTGGTCAATTTCAAACCCTAGACCATCTATTTATTAATAGTTATTTAATATAACATAAATTGTGATAAATATCTTTTATTTAACATTTGTTATTTGGTAAATTAAATCTGAAATTAGCCACATCCTTCTCTCTTTCTTTAACACAAAGTTGATTATTTTGATTCTTATATTTTGAGTATTTTAAAAGTCATTAAATTTTATTTGAAAATTATTTTAGTCACTTGTCATTTTAACTTTTAAATAATATAAATCTAAACTCATTTTAAATCTACACTTGTCGTACCGGTATACAGTGCGGCACTCAAAATACTTTTTTATATAAACATTTATCCATCATATGCGTATAAAACATATGTCAATTGGTTAAAATATTTTCTAAACTAAAACAATTGGAGAATCGAATCTCCACCTTCACATGTTTTTTAACTAAACAAAATGCCTAGATTAATTAATAGGATAGATAAGTAATACTAATATGATTTTTAGGTAAAGTTTAGGGAAAAAAAAAATAACTTAGGAAGATTTATATAAAAAAAATTCGAAGGATTAGAATATATTATAAGATCGTCGAAGTGAGTATAGCTCAGTGCTAATTAACATATATTTCCAATCAAGAGATTGTGAGTTCAATCCCTACCTCGCATATTGTACTAATTAATATATATATATATATATATATATATATATTAATTAAGGCTTGGTTCCTGATTTAAAAAAGTATTTTTTTGGCACTAAGAAAACAAAACATCATTTTGTCATTTTTTGAAAAAAATATATATTATTTTAGATATTAGATCAGTATTTATTAAAAAAAAGAACTAAGGTACAAAACGCGTTTTTATTGTATTTGAAAATATGAAAATGGAAATGGATTCACAACCCTTGGGTTGAAACTTCCATTTTAAAAAGGTCTAGAAATTGTTGTTTTTCTTCTTTTGTTAGTTTGTTTTAGGAAAAAAAAAACAATTTAAGTAAATTGTTATTAATTATAAATTTTAAAATTGAGGCAATTTGTTGGGGGAAATTGAAAATTGAAAAGAGGGAGTTTTGACTTTTGATTTGGCATCTTTTGGAAGCTTCGCTTGTCGGTCACTCCAACATTATCCATCCTTATCACATTTATTAACTTTTCATATTTTAGCCCAAAAATATTAGTACATTCTAAAATTGTTATTCCTTTTTCCTTCAATTTTTTTTCATGTGAAAAATGTTCTTTTTAATCCCATTTTTCATTTTTCAAAAATAAATTACGCCATTTTCATTTTATTTATGAACGTCGTAAGGGCAATTCAGGAATCTAAGAAAAGCAAACTTATCAGATTAAGAAAAATATTTTGTACTAAAAGAAGATTAATCAATTTTAAAATCATTTTAAAAAAGGGTTAAAGTTTTCTTTATAGTAAAATATATCTTAAACCATCCACTATTCCCCAGTTTTATATTTCCATGAAGTAGAAAAAGGATAGGCCATATGTATCAAGTTATRAGATTATTTATGGGAGAAGAATAAGGGATAAGTCGTAAATCATAAATCGTTATTTCGGGATGAAGGTATCCCACTGTCCGAGGCATGACACTTCATCTTCATTGATGATTAAACTACACCTAAGTCTCTGTTTGAGCTCGGTTCTTTGTAAAGATTGAGCTGAAGAATCCTACAAGCAATCGTCAGTAACTGTTTGTAATTATAGTCCAGATCTTCAGTCGAAAATTTGCAATAGTGGAAACCAACCAGCAAGTGGGAYCCACCAATCTACGCCTACAAATATCGAAATTCATTCTATATGTAAATACGCAATTCTAATTGCACGTCTCAACGACCTCAGAAGACCATTATTGACTTGAGCCTCAAAGACTTTTATCTTCTCTATGCAATTAGCTTAGTAAATTGGTGCGTGTTCAGTAGAGGAATTGGAATTCAGCATAAAACTAAATTGACTAATATTTACCAGATTCAACTGAAAAAAGAAAAAAAAAATTACAAAGTACACTTTTTCCTTTTTTTTTTCCTCACAAATAATATAAAATAGTCTACTTGACCACAACTAATAGGTGCAAATAATTCATTATTGGTTTAGAATATGTTTTTTTCCTCACATAATCATGACATTAACTTGGGAAAAATAAAACGCTTACCAAAATAAATTGACTTATTGAGTACAAAGAGTAGAGCATGTAATTCAAAATTTAAATGTACAAAATGAAGGAAGGAATTTATTACAAGAAAAAAAAAAGGTACGTTTTTTAGGTCAGTGTTTTTGTTTGAAGGAAAAACGCGGCGAAAGTGGAGGTTGCAAATGGGAGTTTCATTTCAATTTCATCATCATCGTCTTCATCTTCATCTTCATCTTCATCCCTGAAGAATCCAGGAAAAAGAGAGATCTCTGTAATTCTGAACAAGTCAAGGGCTATTTCCGTAATTCGGAAGACCCAGTAAAAGCAGTCGCCGTCTTTGTATGAAAACGCTTGACATTTTCGCTGTTGCCCGTTGCGAGGACTCAACACTTGGGGGAGAAACAACCCAAAAATCCTCAATCCCCCAACATTCAACGCCCTCTTCTCTCCGTCGATTCGCCGGTGAGGCATGTTCGAGGGCAAGGATCTCGCCTCCGACGGCGACAACTCTCAGACCAAGCTTCTGCGCCATGTTTCCGACCGGAAGAGGGAATTTTCTGATGCCAAATCTGGGTTCTCCGATGGGTTGCATCCCAAATCCGCGAGAATCGGGAATTCCGGCTCTCAGGAACTGACTCTCAGCTACCTCTGTGAGAATTCCAAGCTGGGTTCCGCTTCGGCTTCGGCTACGGCTTCCCCCGAGAAAGAGGTTCTTCCAGGGAAGGGTTTCGCGGCTTCCTTCGAGAAAGGTAGTTATAAAGGTAAAGAAGTTTTGTTTTCTGAGAATTGTAGCGAGGATGATAAATGGGTCGAGAGGGATTTCCTGAATTTGAACTCGAATAGGGGAAATCACTCCAAGCGAGAGCTGGAGGAGGAGATTGAGAGGGAGAATCGGGGGAAGAAGCCGAAGCTCGAGACGCTTAATCTTTCTTTAGCTTTACCAGAAGTCTCACTTTCTCTTACTGCTTCTAATGCGCTCCAAAATGAAGATCCTCCCCCGGTTCGATCCAAGCCCTGTAGGAGCCTTCAATCTTTGGCACCATCGATGAATAATACCCAAACTACGTGTTCTAACGATTTCACTGCTGCTTCGCTTTCCTATTCCTACTCCCACCAATTCTCCCACAACCCCAGTTGCTCCCTGACGCGAAATTCGACTGAGAATTTTGAGTATTCAGTTGGGAGAGACGACCATATCTGGAATTGTGGAGAGGGAACTAATGGGTCTGTTCATAGCAGGTTCAAACCATTAGGGGATGGGGTTGCCTTATCAAATCATGGGGGTGGACTTAATTCTTTGTTGCAGGGCAATCGCCCTTTGAACAAGGAGTTATGTAATAACTCCGAAGAGCACTCCTTTTTTCCGTCTGAACTTCCGGCGAGACCGAGAATGGAGGTGAAGTCAGGAAATTCGATTGGAAGGGGATCGGAAAATTTAAAGGGGCTAGAGGGTGTTGCTAGGCCGGAGAGGATTCTTCGTGAAATAGTCTCAGAATCGATCTCGGTCATGTCTCAGATAGTTCAGGAGCTTCCCGATGAAACGCTTGCATCAATCAAAGATCACTTGAAAGATCTGATTGCGACGCCTGACAAGAGAGATGAATTATTGTCTCTCCAAAAGCGGCTTGAGSGCAGATCTGATCTCACTAAGGAGACTCTTTCGAAGTGTCACAAAGTCCAGTTAGAAATTCTAGTTGCAGTGAAGATGGGGCTCGCAAGTTTCATCTCCGGGAAAAGCAGGTGTTCCATTGCTGAGCTTGTGGACATTTTCTTGTTTCTGAAATGCAGGAACTGCAAGAGTGTAATCCCGGTTGACGACTGTGACTGCAAAATCTGCTCGGCCAACAAGGGGTTTTGCAGCTCATGTATGTGCCCCATCTGTTTGAACTTTGATTGTGCAAACAATACTTGTAGTTGGGTCGGTTGCGACGTCTGCTCCCATTGGTGCCATGCTGCTTGTGGGATTGAGAAGAATCTCATCCGACCCGGTCCGAGCCTCAAAGGTCCTTCAGGGACAACCGAGATGCAGTTCCACTGCATTGCTTGCAATCATGCCTCAGAGATGTTTGGATTTGTGAAGGATGTTTTTGTGTATTGTGCAAAGGACTGGGGTCTAGAAACTTTGATGAAGGAGCTTGAGTGTGTGAAGAGGATCTTCATTGGAAGTGATGACTACAAAGGTAAGGATTTGTATATTAAAGCTGCTCAAATGCTGGCCAAGCTCGAGAGGAAAGCACTTGCTCCTTGGGAAGCCTGCAATACCATTCTTGAATACTTCAATTGTAAGTCTGAAAACTCTTTCGTGTTCCTTTTCCATTCTAATCTTTTGCCTAAATTCGATTATTTAATATGTGTTTGTAAGAAAAATAGATGTTAATCTATTTTGTGCTCTCCTGAATATTCAATCTGACTGTTTGCATAAAACATGAAGTTCTTTAATATTTATGTGAATCATTTGTTGGCTTTTTGTTGTATCTGTTTCTTGTTCATTTGTATCTTTTTGCTCCTGTAATGGCCACCGCTTTTCTTACTCACTTTTTGTGGTTTCGTGATGAGTTTTGTTTTTGAATGATTCAAGGAAACATATTGTTTTCAATGTAACTAATCAGTGCCTTACGCACTAGCTCGTCAATTTTGAGTTGATTGTTTATTTTTTCTGAATGAGTGCATTTTTTAAATGTTCTATATGCAAGTGTCAAATGAACTTTTAATATAACATAAATGAAAAGCACAAGTATTGGAAGAATATCTGCTGCTTTATATCCATTTTCTGACATAGCTGTTGAATGTCTTTATTTTCCTCAGTGAAAGAGTGCTATTTGTATTTGTTGCAGCCATTTCATAATCTATGAGAATAATCAGAATGGTTCTTGTCGAAAAAAACCAGGTTTTATGGTCATCATCTGTGAATCTTTGCAGCACATAGTAGTTTTTTGCCTTCTGAAATACAGTCTGTGCCATATTAGTTCGATTTGTTTGTATATATGCTTTATATTTATGACATAACATATTTGCTCTTCTCTTAGTTCAAACATCGAAGTAAAATGACACTCTGTCAGGTTTTGGGTCGGATTTCCGGAAATGGGGAAAAGATCAGTAGGATATATCAAGTTCTTGATCAAAGTAGAATGTTTCTTTAACGGTCATATGTTTTAGAGATGAAACCAGAGAGTTCTGGATCTTAAAGGAAGGTTACAAGCTTCTTGTTTCTTTTGGCTTGCCTTTTCAGATGTGCGTAGCGTCTATGTGTGTGTTGAATGCTTGCTGTTTTACATGTTGATAAAACCATCTTCTTCTTGGATAATCTGTTTTGGAGGAGTTAATTTCCATGGTGATTAGAATATCGACTCGAAATCGTTACATACATATGCTCTTTTTTATTATTGAATTCGTTTTCGTCTCGTTCTTTTAAGATTATTTTGGTATTATGCATTTTGGTGTTCCTGCATACTGATACTAACAGAATCGTTGGACTTGGTTCTCAGATGGCACGTCGGAGATTTCAACGTCAGGCGTATTCTCAGAGAAGTTGGGACCAATCGATACGACCAGCCTTGCAAAGGATGGGATGTCACATCCTCAATCGAGTTCCTTACCATCGACATACACCATGCAGAAAAACACCCCATCAAGGCCACATCATGACATGATTTCCAGCGATCTTCGACGGAACGATCTCAAAGCTTCCATCACCAGCAACATGAACGCAGACGACGAGTTCCAATTCAGGACATTGGCAAAGAAAGAGGGCGTCGAGAGCTTGGAAAGCATCGTGAGGATCAAGAAAGCAGAGGCAGGAATGTTCCAAAACAAGGCGGATGAGGCACGGAGGGAGGCGGAACGACTGAGACAAATAATCATTGCAAAGACGGAGAAACTAGATGAGGAGTACGCGGAGAAGATCGGGAAGCTGTGCCTGAAAGAGGCGGAAGACAGGCGGATGAAGAAGGTGGAGGAGCTGAAGGCAATGGAGAACTCTCAAATAGATTATTACAACATGAAGATGAGAATGCAGAAGGAGATAGGTGGATTGTTGGAGAGGATGGAAGTGACAAAAAAGCAAATAGTGTGAGGTGAGGGGCATGTGTTTATTTCTAACTTGATTTTTGTGAAGGTTTAGCAATAATGTTGACTGTATTAAGGATTATATTGCAATATGTTGTGTTTGTTTATTGTTTAAGATCGCAATAGGCAGTGATTGGGAAGCTCAATCCTGATCGATTCTCTCTTGTCAAAAGTTACAAAAGTTTTCTCATTCTTCTGATTTCTTTTCTGTTCCTGCATTAGCATTAATGTAAAGTGAAACACCCCCCACCCCCTGGATCTTTAATTTAGTCTCTCTCTATCTCGATCTCTTAACGGTTCTCCTCTATCTTTCAAAGGGGCTTGGAGCAGTCYCGTTGGTAAGAACATGGAGTCTTGTAGTATCACACATCATGAAGTCTTTGTGTTCTGTCTTTGTGTTCTAAATAGAATGCATTTAGTTTTGAGAACACCTAGTTATGATTATGATAAATGTAATCTTTTCAATTGATGGTTGAGCAATTAACCCATCTTTTTAAGTCATGAGATCACACAAACAAATATTTCCACACTCCAAAAAAGATCAAGAAGCTAGAAAAGATGAGGCAAAAAGAATAAGAACAAAAAAGAACTAGAGCGGGATATTGGGGTGCYTAGCAAAACCGACAACGATGTTGATGGAGATGCCAAAGAGGAGGACAAAGAAAGCAGTGAAGTTGAGGAGACGAGACTCATGGTTAGCTACCAATTTGAGAGAAGTAGCCTTCTGAGATAGACCAGTCAAKGCTGTGCATATTATCATCAGCAGCAGAGCCCTTCCCCCACTGATGTGCCATGGCAGCAGCTTGGCTTTTGTACTTGCCTCTGCTCCTGGAAACAAGAATGTACACAGCCCCAAAACCCACTGCCAACAACCCAATGTAGATCACAATAAAACAAAATAATGAAACCTACAAACTCAATGCCCAATTGGGTCAGATTATTATACCTGCAAGCCATAAAGGGAGAAGGTGACAATGCCAATCCATGAATGCAAACTAAACATATCTTCCAAGTTCACCAAATCATGAAACTTGAAAGCAGCGTTTATCCCAGCAATTCCCATGCAAATGGCTACCAAATGCAGCCCCATGTGAGTTATTTTCCTCGCCATCTTATCTGCCCTCACTGTCTTGAAGGCCATCATTGCTGCTCAAACCCAAATGGTTATGTTTTCACAGTTTCTTTTCTTTTTTTCAGTCAACATTGAATCTTAAAACACAAGTTAAATGAATTCGAGTTGGCTCTACCTTCCCCGGACACGAACACGAAACCGAGGAGCATGAAGAACGGGTGGCACTGCCAAAAACAAACCCCTCCAATGTCAATTCCTCTGGTATATCTATATCATATTAGTGGTATATGTGTTAAAAGAACTKATATTTGAGATTTGGAGGTGTTCTGATGAGTTTAGTTGGATTGGATTAAAAGACTATTTTGATCCAACCCAATTATTTGATTTGCAAACTTGATCCGAAATTYCAATAACTCTTACTAGATGATGGACCTAATTCAACCCGACTATAAAATATGGACTGAGATGATCTGAATCATCGAGTGATTAACCCAACTTATAAAGTTTTAATTTATTTGAACTCAACCTAATAAAATTTAGAACACGAATCTACACATAATAGGGAATGAGAAAGAGTGAATGAAATCTTACATTGAAGACGAGGTTGGGATTGGGAGAATCGTAGCCGAGCCCGCCACGATAATGCAGCAGCCAAACAAGCAGAAGAATGCAGGCTGTGACACCAAAAATATGTGCCATGATTGTTACTGCAGATGCAGTGTGCCTAAAACTTGCCCTCTCCATGGTGTCCATTATTGGCTGCTGAACTTCTCAGCTTCCTTTTGTTCTTAATACTTCTTCTTCATCTTCTTATATATATATATATATATATATAGAGKTTTTTTTAGAGAGAGGGAGTAGTAAATATTGTAATATAATGTTGCTTGAAGAGCTGGGTTTGGAATTGTGAGTTTGGAAAACTTGGAGCTTTGGCAAAGCATAAGAAAAATCAATCTAAGAGAGAGAGAATGATATAAAGTTTAAGACTTTTAAAAAATTTTCTTACGACAGACTTCAACTGATTATATCAGATAAAGAAAAAGTGGTTCTTATTACGAGTGAATAGAATTTTTTAGTACCACAATATACATGGGGTTGGAGATTTGAAGCCACAACTTTTCGAGAATATATGTTTTAATTATCAGTTGAGCTACGTTCAGATCGACAAGAACAAATTAATTCTCTCTTCTAATTCAGGTAAGTCCAATGGTTCAGATTGGGCCTTTTTGATATCTGTTTTGAATTTGGTAGAAGGAAGAGGAAGCTAAATTTAAGGTGCCAAAGATGGAAAAGGTAGGAAGGCTCTCTTTATCTTTCTTTYTGGCTCTTTGAAGAAAGAGGCATCAACAAAAGCAATTCAATTAAATTCATGCTCTTGTTTTAAGACCAAGAAAAATAGATAAAGAAATCAATTCAACTGATCTTTTAGTAACTAATTCTTTGGTCCGGTAAATTGGCAAATTGTCCCTCGTCACTACCATATTAAATTATATACTTCTTTTTGTTTATACAGGGTGTGTCAATTTGTTCACAAGAAATTTCTTAGAACTGAAATTTTAAGTAAATAAACTTGATATAATTTCTAATATATAATATTTTGATACTTATTCTCGAGTAAGAATTTTGATTTGATGGCTSATGAGTTTGTTTACGTATAAATGAGGTTGGCCCCACAACTTTTAGCTTGTCAAGGATTTTCAAAGGTTTCAGTTTGAGGTTGTAGCTTTGATGAAGGGTYTTAAGTAGGCACTTCTTGTTAATGATTATGACTTTGAGTTCTTGGATTCCTTTGTGGGTAGGGTTTTTGTGAGCCTTGTACATGTGAGTTTGGGCTTGGTTGGCTTTCGGTCCAATTGACACATGGCACAATATGACTCGACTCATCAAATGGCTTGTGACATTATTTGATTATCCAATCGATCTTGAGACGCATATTAATTTGTAATTGACCCCGAATATAATAATATGTAATTTCGTCATTAATTTAAAATAATGACACGACAATTGATGATTGATCAAAATTTATCATTCAACAACTACGAAAAAAAGTTATGAGTTTGTATGTTCTATTTGACTGACTATGTTAGTTGATTATATTAAAGTGATTCACGGGTAACAACAAAGAAAATGTGTTGGGTTTTTAGGTAGGTTAAAAATAGTTTATAAGTCTCTTATCTTTKGGTAGAAAATGTAAATCATCTTGACCTGTTGAATTATACTCAGTTGGCAAGTTTAATCAAACATTAGATACTAAATTAAAACAAAATGCAAATCAAGAAATCAAATTAAAAATTTTAATTCATATCATCAAATTGAAACTATACTCAATGATTTGACAAAAATTGATAATTTAATCATGAATAATTGAAAACCAAGATTTTTCAAACAAATAAAAGAATATTATTGTTCACCCCATGGGAAGTGGCCCTTTACAACTTGGCAAATAAAATGAGAGCCCAAGAAGCTCAACTAAACAAATGAACAATCCACATTGGGCCAAGTATCCAACCCATATCACATTGGACCATGGAAAAAAAAAAGACACCAAAAAAGTCCAATTAACACAACCTAAGTACATTACAAAATTACCTAATCACCCCTAAGTACATTACTCTACCTTTTCCCATATCAAGAAAGAAGGAAAAAAAAACACATAAAAAAATTTGCTGGTGGCTACGAAGTTACAACCGCGACAGAAAATGAATACTATATATATATATATATATATATATATATATTACATGAACTCTTTTGTTATAGGCTTTATTGAACCGACTATGGGGTAAGTAAGAGATAATATAATGTTACAATAACATCGTTGCGTTGTACGTCGAAGGATGGATGTTTTTTACCTAGATAACTTTATTTTTGTAATTCATAGTAAGCTCCACAACCCCATAGACTTACAATAAAAATAAATAAGGTAGCCCTAGGCCTACAAAAGAAGGGTTCACCAAAAACCCTAATATATTGCRTAGGCTTTTTTCCATTCCATTGAATATTTGCTCATTTTGACCATACACAGAGGTCACTACTTTTCACTTTGCTTAGCCATTTATGACCTCTCTTTAATAATATATGGCTAAGCTCCTTTTTGTCACATTTTTTTTTAACTTGAAATGAATATATACCATGCTACTTACTTTTTTTACTTTTATTTTGATGATGRAAAAAACTATGTGGTCGGGTGTCAGATTTGAATTTATAAAGTTGAATCTTAAGACATCAAATATTTGTAAACAATTGTATGAGATTAAAGACCAAGCATGTATACATGAGACAAGATGGATTCCTTTTATATAATATTGAATAAGACATTATACAAAAGTCTTTCACTTCTTTGATCATACAACAATAGCTTTTAATGGTTCCGATTAATGAGTTTGTCAACATGATCAACTTAGCTTAGCAGTAATTAATACTTGTCTCTGACCAAAAAATCATGAGTTTGAATCTTCCCACCCTACTGTTAGTTATAAATTCATTTCACTCTTGTTAAAATTAAAACATGAAAGATATAATATATTCTAAATTATATAATATTGTTAAATAATCATTCAACAAAATTTATAACATATATGCTAATAAATTAATTAATATTATTTTAGATTGAACTAAACATATCACTAAATACGTTGGAACAATTTTTCAAACTGAGATTTGAATTTTCAAATCTACTATCAAATACATATCTGAAAATAGGAGATACAACATTTTTTTTTTAATTGAATCTCTTGTTCTTACATTTATATATTCAAATCACGAACCATATACTTATTTATTTTACAAGGGAAAGTGAAAATATTTATAAAACTAAAAAATAAAATTAAAAAAAAAAACCTTTTGAATGTGTAGAAGAAAAGTAAAGATAATTAGTGGCTATGATTCGTTCAACCATTTCGAGCATGTCTTCTTCCCTCTCTCTCTCTCGCTAAAAATGGTGCACTTGATGTATAATATTTATATGTAATTATTACAATTTTGGTATTTCAATTTTTTTTTTCTATACACTATAGTGGCTCTCCATAAGGCAGTGTGCAATCTTTCCCTCTTTTTCCTCATAATTGAAGCCAAGATTACATAAATTTGGTTTAAATATTATTCTTGCTTTCCAAATTTTGTTTATTTATTATTTTATCTTATTTTCTTTATAATTTTTTATGTATAATGATTTAGTGTCTACCCATGGCATGAATTCATGAAAGACATCTTAATAAAAAAAATTGATATATACTCATTTTTTTCCATCTATATGATAATTAAGTAAATATTTGTAGGTAGAGGTAAAACTTATGGATTAATAATACATAACATTTAAGAGTTGAAAGATTAAAATAAAATATTTGAGAGTTTAGACGTCAAAATAAGATAAATTATTTGTTGACTTGAAATTATTCACTTTTCTTCTTCTTTTCAACTGTTCTCTTAGTCTTGGCTTATGGCTTGTTAGACAAGTTTAGTTTAGTTGAAGAACATGAATTCCATTTGGGATCTAATTATTTGTAGAAGAAAAAATAATATTGAATTGATAATATTTTTAAAATGGTTAAAAGTGATAATTAAAATAATTTTCTTGCTCTTCATGAACCCTTCAAAATCATTTAAAAAAATGTCTATGGATTAGTTCGACATCTCAATCTAGGTACCTCCCTCATTCATTTAATCAAAAATAAAACCTCATCTTTCAAGCACTTCAATAATAGCATTAAAATGCTGAAAAAATGGTGGCACCTTATTAAAAATCTAAACAAATCATAATTTTATATATTATAMTATGTGGTTTAAAAATTTTGCAAATCACATCCATCACTATATAGATTTTGAAATCTAATTAAAAATCGCATTCATCTATTAATTAAGCTGGTTAGCTTCGAATAAAATGATATAATTTGTCGAATATGAGTTTTTCTTATAACTTTTGTCTCAATATAGTTTTTTTATTTTATTTTATTTTTAATGAAAGTTAAAAAAAAAAAGGATAGATTTAATAATGGAAAAGAGATTCTATATGATAAATAATAGAAGGTTTAGTTAGCCTTCTAGAGCACTAGGGGAAGCTTAGATTGTAAGCAAAAGAAACAATAATAAATTTTTCTTAAAAAGAATTAATGAAAGCTTTTTATTTATTTATTTAAAAAATTATTATTTAATTTTTGTTGCTAATTAAGAAACAAAAAGGTGAAGAACAGCTGTTTTCCAACTTTTCCAATGAATGAATGAATAAAACAGAAGAGAAGATCAAGCTGTGTGTTGCTGTTTTACTTTCTCTTCCTTGAAACAACTCTTCCCATTCTCTAATTATTGCTTCCAATTACTTTTCCAATATCATTATTAACCTAAATAAATTTAATTGTCTCCATTTCACACACTTTGGTTTAATGTTGATATAAATTTCAATTTTGTGTCCCAAGTGTTTTTTTCAATTTAAAAAAAKTATCTAACAAGAGAAGAGCCTATTAGTATTAAGTCTGATCTATCTTTTTAAAATTAAGTGACCTATTAAATATAATATTGAAAGATTATGAATCAGACTTGTAATTTAACCATGTATATATATTTTAAGCCTTATTTTTTAGAATTGTCCACTGTATTTAGGTTTAGAGATTGGATAGCCTAAATTTGTTCTTTTATCTTAAATCATGCAATATGAAATTGAATTTTGTGTCTAACTACCCTTTAAATTTTAAAAAATATATAAGAAGTGAGCGAACTATTAGAGACACGAAATTGGAAGTTCTGCAACCTAAATAGACTCTTTTTAAAATTATGCAACCTATTAAATAATATTAAAAATACAGGAAACAAACTTGTAACCTAACTAAACTTAAAAAAAAAAAAATCTGTATTTAGGTTGGGAAAATGAGTAGTGGAAGATTTTTTTCTTAAATTACCTGAAATGAAAATTTAATGGTAAAAATTAGAGTGGATTGTTGCGGAGGTTTTAAGGATTAAAATATAAAAACTTCACATAACAAGAACTCAAAGTTGAGATACTAGGATATAAGATTTGAACATGATTACTACAATTAAGTCTATATAATTGCAACTTTCATACATGAAAATCAACATTCAAGAGGGTTGCTTATAAATTAGAGGACTTCTATCTAACTTTATATATATATATATATATATATATATATATATTTTGTTGATAGATTATGCTATAGCATAATTAAGGTAAATAGATGTTTTTTTTTCGAGTACAAGATGTGAGGGTGGAGAACGAGCTTACAATCTCTTGATTGGAGATATATGTCCATTACCGCTGATTTTTAGTGAAAATAAATCAATAGTAACTAAAATAGAATATGTTAAATATTAGAAATCCTTTTTATTTTTTTGTGCAAGTTGTTTGAATATTCCTTTGTAATTATATGTATATTTGGCCCACCTAGTTTGTGCTGTGTAGCTATGATTTCAAAAATCCATGCCAAAAAGAAGGATTGAAAGGGGCAATATTGATCCCATTAGTCATTGGGAATCATTTTCTTACAGTTGTTTTTGAGGTAGACTCATTATATATTAAATATCTCTCTTTTAATTATATATATATATTCATCATCTTTAATAATTAATTAAAAACAATCTCAAATCATTACTCTAAAGTCAACATGTAATTTGGCATATTGTGAAGCCACACATAATTTTGGCTCTTAAAATCATTTAAGAAAAAGACCGGACAAAACATCAATTAAATTTAGTAACCAATTTCATGTCAAATTATRCGGAAMAAGATATGTAACAAAAGTAAGTCGCCTTGAATTTAACTCAAGTGATTAAATCACCTATTYTCGATCAAAGTATCGGTGAATTTGAATCTACGCCTTATATATTGTTGTACTAAAAGAAAAAAGTTGTATGCAGTCCGATTTATTGATTTCATATCTCAAATATACTCTTATTATTATATTCAKAAGTCCCCAGAACATATTCGAAGAAAAATACTACATTTAAATTAAATTTTAATCGAAAAATGTTATTAAAAGAAGTCATCAATGATGTTGTATATGTATTGCTTGATAATGAGATATTATAAAATATCAATGCACCCATTATTTCAGCTGAAATGAAGGTTTCCTTTTTTGAGGTGGAAAAGTTGTATTATTAACTTGTGTGCAATATATGAATTATAGGGTGGAAGCCATGCATTTATATAGATCATATCACCATATTTAATTAATATAAATTGGAAATGTTGAGATATTAGGTGATCAGATTTGGAGGCTTTAATTAAGGATTTTTTGAGATATTATTTTATCATATGGATTTGATAAAAAATTTGAAAATTGAATCTCAATTTTAAAAATTATTCAAGCTGGTACCATATTTGTAAATATTGAACTCAATCTAAAATATTATTAATTACATGTTTTAATTTTAACAAAAATGAATTCAATATGTAATAGGAAATAACATATTTATATCAAAGTTTTAATCCTAAAACAAGAAACATAATCTGGCTGATTGCCGGTGGTTTGCATAATTTAATTTCTGTTTAGTATTATAGCCATGAATTTAAGGTCCTAATTGARATAAAAATGGAAAAGAATTCATAACTATGTAATGAAATTAAAATTTACAATATAATATTGTATTCACTATTTTTTATAATTGTAATTGGAACAACTCTATATTTAGTTSAAGAACAAGTAGAGGCGAGAATTCGAAACTATGAAATTTTGGTCAATAACATATGTCATAACAGTAACAAGTTGAGATATGTTCCAGATTGATTAAATCAAAATAATTATTTTAACGTTGTCATTAGAGGGATGAAGTAATGAAAATAATTCAATCATTAATATATAATTTATTTTTCATAATATTATATCACAGATAACCTGAGAAAATTCAAACCTAGACTACACCAAGGAAGATGTAGGTTATGATATATGATCATTTGAGATCCCAGACCAATGATTAACCAAAAAATAGAAAGATTAAAAAGACGATATAAGATTGAGAATTTGGAGAAGAATGGAAATGGGGGAGAAGGGCAAGCATGGGAATTAAGGGAAGTAGAGAAACAAGTAAGAAAAAGAACCCCACAAACATATGTTTTTCCAAGCGACAGATAATTATGCAATAAAAACATTATTGAATTTGGTCTTTAAATTTTGTTGAGGGTGGGGGACTACCTTTGGATTAGGACATGTATGTTTTTAGATAGACACAATCTCCCCTTTGCTGAATCAGCACTTTTCATTATTTAACATCACCCTTTCTCTCCGTCTAAAAGCCAATATAATCCCTCAACAACCTTTTCCCCAATCCTTCCATTTCCAATTTCTTGTCATTATTCAACTCTCTAATCTCGTTCAATGTTTGACTCACAGTTTAAATATTTCTGTCTCGTAATTTTTTTGGTCTACCCAGACTTTATTTTAGTTTACGGTATTTCTCTCTAGCTATCATATTAATGATGGTTCGATTTGACAAGATCCAATTGATTTGATGTTTTATCTAAACTTAAAGTTTTTCTATCTCACAATTRTATATCATGGTCGATATATGTCCCTCTAACTAACGTATTGGTGATAATTTAGTTAGACAAGATCCACTTTGATTTGACCTTCTTATTTATCCTCTATCTCAACTTCTAGTTTGATTTGATATTTTATCTATCCCCATCTAAATTYGGGGGCTTATGGTTTTACTAAAGATAATAAGGCCAAATTAGTTTTGCATATATGRCGATGAGAGTTACATTGTTAGGATAAATTTTAGCCTTTTACYTGTAAAAATCCTAGCCAATTGAGAGAGACACCTGGGATTCCAAAATGTGAGGTCGAGTTTGACTCCCTCCGAGCCATAAGCTTATAATAAACAGAGAGTTCAASATTCAAAATGAAGATGGAACACGAATTGTTGACACATGAATGACCTTGAAGAATAACTCGAGGTTTCTTCCTATCTAGCTATTAATTTGGCAAGTAGAAATATTTGATTATATAGCTCATGTGACATTTTAATTTCATGAGAACTACAAAGTTCATTAAAAAATGTGTATATATATCTTTCTATCTCACGTAATCTTTGTTAAAATTTCTCTATCTATTTCAGTTTGGTCTCTCAATTTTCATCCTTCTTAATTAATCATTTTATTTTCAAGGTTTTGGCCTTTCAACTTTTCATAAAAATCTATTTTTCTCTCCCACTATTAAAATTTTGCAATGTATGCACTCGAGACCTCACATGACACTACGTGCATGTGTGTTTTAAATTAAATAGTTACCCTATTAAATATATTAAAAAAATGAGTGGATTAAAATTTACGTTAAATACAACACAAGTATGTACCTATCAGATTATAATAAATAAATATATAAGAACTAAAAAAAGCTTTAAAAGGTGAATTATTAGAAAGAAAAGAAAAAAAAAAGAGAACTTGATATCAGATCTCATGTCAATCATGTACATTATTTGGAATGCAAGCAACTAAATATACTTTTTTTTCTCTTCAATATTATCTCTTTAAAAGAATAATAAACATTTGGTAATATAATATCCATGGCCCTATCATGTGTCTTGATCTTATGCTTTGTGTATTTTCAATGTCGGAAATAAAGATGGATAAAGTGGGCCATTTTCCGAATCCCAAGGTATTTTTGTACCAATCACTAGACAACATTCAGAAATATAATTTTACAAATTGGTACGAAGGAAACTTTGGAACCCCACCCATGAATAATACTAAGTTTTAAATCTTTAATATTCTAAAAAATATATTTTTCTTTTTAAGTTCAAAAACCACGCACGGTGGAAATTTGGACATCAACTTTTTAGTTGAAAATATGTCTCTTAGTTTAAATCTTATTCTCATGGCTAAACTTTTCTATTTCTTTTTTGTTAGGTCTCTAAAATTTTGTTAAGAAGACTTAAAAGGTAAAAATGCATTTTGTTTAATTTGAATTACTTGATAATGTGCAGATGAAATATAAACAAATACTTGAAACCACATGTGATATAGGTTAATTAGGTGTGTCGTGATTTCTAAAATGAATACATGTTTACGTTACAAAATTAATGATAAGGACTCAAAATAATTTTATGTAAAATTGAGAGATTAAAATAGAATGCTGGAAAATTGGAGGACAAACAGTACTATTGAGATATTGTCCACTGAAGCAAAATACTTTGGTTTGAGTCTGAATAGTTGTGTTTACACACGGATTTCAAAAAAAAAAAAAAAGAGGACAAATATAACATTTGAAAGTTTAAGAATCAAAACAAAATAAGTAAGATAGGTGAAAACCTAAACACTCGAATTGAATCCCATAACCTCTTGTTCTTTTTTTTATACTTAATTTTTTGTTTTTATCATTGAACTTCCAAATATTTCGTCTACGTCTATTTACTTTGCTTAAATTTGGCATAATAATTATTTTAATTCTTAAGGTTTATTTTTATTATTTTTTTAATACAAATCTATATCGATTTAGAAACCTAATTCATAACCTTTTTAAATTTTTACTC
>NW_019104528.1:510136-536266 GCF_001995035.1 Momordica charantia
TTATATCATTAGGATTTTATAATAAGGTGTAGAGCATCGTCTAAGATTGAATAAGTTGGTTTAATCCTAAATCTGAAAAAAAAAAATATATTAGATAGTGGCTTGATGTTGAAACCGTAAAAGAATGGTTAATAATTTGATCTGGGACCAGTTAAAATTTTGGTAGAAAAAAATATTTGTTAGGGGTTAGCTCCTGAGAGAGGAAAAAAAAWTGTAGTCAATTAGGTTTATTAAAGGGTGTGTTGTGGGGAGAGGAGGAATTTTTGAATCACAATAAGAATTTTTTATTTATTTATTTTTTACYACAACGTGTTGAGGAGGAGATTCAAACCTACAATCTCTTGRCTATGGCAAAAGTTTTTTATTTAATTCTTATTTCTTGACATGATTACATTTCTACCGCTTCTTTAATTATTTAGGTAAATTACATGTCATTAGACTCATTATTAGTGAATTAAATTTTGTGGCGGTCTTTATTAGATTGTATATATTAGGTGCCCGTTGAATATTTTCTTGTTAGGTTTTGGGTGTTGATTTAATTGTTTTTGCATTAAAATAATGTTGCGTTAAAATCAAGAAAAAAATTTAATTTTGCAAGCAATTCTATTCCCTCTTCTAGTATTCGCATATATGATCCTACATAATCTATGAATGATATTAATAACGTTTTATCAATTGAGTTATATTTAAGTTTGCACTTCAAACCTATTAATGTCACTTCAAATATACTTATTTCAACCAATTTGAACATAACTCTCAAGTATTTATGACATAATATATTTTAAAATATAGATGTAGAAATTTCAGGCCTACCTTATTAAACTAAATTATAATAAATCAAAATAGTCATTTGGAGACATATATACCCTTTTATGTAAATGAACTAGACACATTTGTAAGTTAAATGTTTATAAATAATTAATAAAATTCAAAATAATATTTTATACATAATTCAAGAAGTAAAACAAAATGTTCAAAATTTAGTCATAAAATATGATTAGTTTATATCACAAAGAAACAAAGTCGTTAACATTGCTGGGAGGCAAACTGCGAATGACTGACCTGTTCAAACGAAATCAAGCATCCCGACTTAACAGGTTCGAGTCGAGTACTTGGGTAAAAACAAAAACGCTCACGACTTCCATTTCAAGATATGGAAATATCTGGTGAAATGCACGAACCAAAGGTTCAAGAGATGGACCTAGTGCGAGCAAAGAAGTATCCGATGGGACGGATAGCTACTTCTTTGACTACTATAAATACTTCTCCCTTCCACCACTCTACGTATGAAAATCTGTCTAAAGCTGATCTTTGAATTCCTAACTAACTTGGGTGTTGGAATGACCCACCTATTTTTGTAGGTATCTCTAAAGGAATTTGCACCAAGTTATTAGTACCAACTTCATAGGTCATCCTCCGTGCCTCAGTCAAATTTTCGCATCAACAAAAATAATTAAAACATTTATAACATTTTTTTAAGTTAAATATTCAAACTATAGCTCCTATATTTATAATGTATGTTGTTTGGGGAGAAAAAAAAATACTAATGATAACAAATTTGTAATTTAGTGTGTAAAAAAAAGAGAAAAATTTTAAAGTGCCCTCATGGAAATTGGCCGTGACCCGCGTACTAACTGTAAAAACGATAACGCCAAATTCCGCCAGTCGGCACCGCATGTCCGCCGCCGACCACGCTGATGGTCGGCCTAACGTGGCCGGCGATTTACGGTACACGTCACACCACTGAATATACGCCGCCTACCCATTAGTCTACCGACACGTGGCTAAATGTTTCTTCGTGGGTGCCATCTCCTTACTTTAATAAATCGACTCTCAGAAAAGAAAAACTAGTTTTTTATTATATGTCAGCCAAACATCCCCTAAGCCCTAACATATATATAAATATTATTAAAAAAAAAAAAGGCAATGTCAGAGAATTTGTTTTTTAGAAATTGTATTTAAAAAAAAAAGTGTTGTCTTTTCTGTTAATAAAAAAGGACGGAGAAGTTATTTTTATTTTCTTTATTATTGTTTGTGGCTGAAATTATATATACGGTAATTAAAATAATATTTCTTTTGGAAATTTGTATTATTTTACCCTTAATGGAAGACAAGGGCATCTTTTATGTACAAAATAGGACGATATTTTTGGTAGAACGTAATCTATTTAGAGATTCCAAAGTTAATAAAATTATTTGAAATTTCATTCTTTTAACTAGAGCATCAAAACTACCTACATATTTATTAATATTTTTCTCCACAAATCAGATGGTATTTTATATATATATATATATCTCATTCCTAATTTAGTGCAGAAAAATGATGTGACATGTAACTTAATTTGTAACTAGTTTTGTATAATTATTTTAAAAAAATTGTTTTTACTGTGAATTGACCATATTTGTCCCTTCAAAGATTGCAGTAGCCTGGAGAAATATACTTTGAGGAATTTTCACTTTAGATAGTGTTTTTGTTCCTGAAACTTTTGCCCAATTTGGCAATTTTCACTCTTTGATTTTACCCCCTTGAACTTCTATTCATTTTCATTTTACTCAATTACTTATGGTTATTTGACTTTTTGTTAAAATTTCATTTAATACATGTGATAAAGATAAAGTGATGCCGTATCATGAAACAAATTAAAAAAATCTAGTAAGGGGAAGCTTGGATTTATTAAAATTTTATAACTAGAATTTTGGTTTAAGAAATATCTACATGAATAAAATTTTAGGATTTGTTGGATAACCATTTTAGTTTTGAAAATAAGCTTCTAAACCCTATTTTAATCGTCTATAATTATATTTGTTTTTGTCATCTACTTTAGACAAAAATATTTTACAAATATCTAAGCCAATGTTTAAAAACTAAAAAAAAGGCACTTTTTAGAAAAAAAAAATATCATGGATTGGTAATTGGTCCAAGGAGCTAAGAAAATTCAAAAGAATTTAGAGTGAAGGTCAAATAAGTTCAAATTATCCCATAATTGTCACCTATCTAAGATTTGGTATCCATGTCGATTCACGTAAATTGACAAACACTCACGGATATAAAAAAAAAAAACTTAAAACTTTTAAAAAAGTTGCTTTATAGTTCAAATTTACTTTGACAACTCGATTATGTTTTTTTTAGTTCAACAATATTGATGACAGAAGTACGTATATTAAGCGAAGAAGGAAGGGACCTCCCCTCTTAATTCATTGTAATTCAAAAAGCATATATAAAATAAATCGCAAAATTTTATTTTAAAAAGATAATATACCTAAAAAGTTAGCATGTAAAATTTTGCCCCGTCCCAGAAAAATTACAGTTCCACCCTTAATCGAGGGTGTAGACCAAACTTTCAATTTCAAAAAAATAATTGATGTCTTATTTATTAAACTATGCTCGAATTGAGAAATTAAATTTTCAGTTAATGGAGGAAGCAAAGTAAAAAAAAATTTAAGACCAAAACGGCAAATCTACCCTCTCGCATGCAGTTAGTTGTTTTTGTGACTAACAACGAAACTGTTATTCATAATAATATGTGAGAACTTTATGAGTATTTAAAAAATACAAGGATTTAAATCTTAAATAAATTGATTTTTTCAGTTGAAACAAAGTATCGGTAATGATCATAATGTTCTGAAGTGGTCAAAATAAAGGAAAAGTCAAAAAGGTAAAATCAAACGGAACTGAAAGTCAAGATAAAGTCTTAAATGTGCCATAAATTTTCACAGCTAAATTAGACAATCTAACCCATTATTTGGACCAACTCATTTGACTTACCATTTCCATATTTCTCATCTACATAATCATTTAAATCCACACAAAATATATATATACATATATGTAAATAAATAAAGTTCTAACTCAAACCTAACTCGAGTTACAGATATCTGATTAAATCATTTAATTACGTTTTTCTAATCTTTCATCAATGACAGCAACCATTTTTATAATTATAAATAAATTAAAAGTCCACATGAACAAAATTGATACACAAATATGTGAAAGATATAATTTAGATAGAATATTCCTTTTATAAAATGTGTAATTGAACATATGTAGCCATAATAAAAGTATCAAATAGTGAAGATATAGAATAAAAATATAAGAAATAAATACTAGTGATCTCTTTAAAACAAATATTTGAAAGATTGCATAAACTAATTAGGCAACACCAACGATAATAAACAAATATATATATATATATATATATTTGTAAAAAAATTCACTTTCATCATAAACATAAATGTGACCAGATGTATCAATTTTTTACTTATCAAATTGCATCTTTAGACTTTTAAAAATATTAAAATTTTTACCTTTTGATAAGGAAGAACCATTAAAAAAAAGTTATCAGATGTGTTCGTGAATTAAAAACATATTTTTGGAATACCACGTTAGATCTTTGTTTGATTGAAATTGGTGAATTTTGACATAATTATTTGGGGCTGGTTTGGTTTTTAAAAAACATGGCTGTTTGATAACTAATCCAATTTTCTGTTTTTTTTGTTTTTCAAAAACCATTTTAAAATTCTACATAAATTTCAAAAAACAAGTTTTTGTTTTTCAAAATATCAACTTTTTTTCTTCCTCATATTTATCTCTAAAAAAATTATTTCTCATTCTAAAATTTTTTTATTTCTAAAATTTCTTTCTATAAACTTTATTTTTCTAACTCTAAAATTTTCATATTTTGAATGATTATTATTATTCGTCTTTCTCTAAATTTTTATGTATTTTCGTTTTTTTCTCTACAGTTTCATTTCTCTGACTAAAAATTTAATATTTTTTCTAACTTTTTTCTCTCTAAAATTTCATATTTTGTAACTTTTCTTTCTCTTCGTAATCTATTTTTTCCTCTGAAAATTATATTTTATTTTCTCGTTCAATTTTCTTTCACGGTAACTTTTATTTATCTTCATATTTATTTATTTTCTCTAAAAATTATATTTTGAATCTTGTTTTTATCTCTAAATTTGTTTCCACTGTACTTTTTCTCCTTCTTTATAATTTTTTTATTTATTTAATATATTTTTTCCTCTCGATTTTATTCTTTTTCTCCAAAATTTTTCTCTTTTTTGTCTTTAACTTTTATTTCACTATTTTATCTCTAAATCTTTTTATTTATCTCTCTAAAATTTATCTTCCAAAAGTTTATTTACATCTTCATGTCTCTACGCGGGATGACAAAAATTTCTGTAGGGTCGGGTCCTAAAAACAGGAAATACATGTTCCAACCTCGTCTCGTCCCCGATTCCATTTTTTAAATAATTAATATATATTTATTACAATTTTTCATGCATAAACTCTAAAAATAATTAAAAACAATTATAAAATTGATAATTTTTCTCGAGAACATCTCTCAGACCCAAGAACGAGGTGGAGACGGAGACTAAAAATTTTCAGGAGCACGAGAATAGGGGAGAACATCCTCACTCGCACCCACACCATTGTCAGCTCTACTTTACATAAAATTTTCTCTCTCTAATATGTATTTTCAATTTTGTAACTTTTTAAAAACAAAAAACAAAAAATGGTTATCTGAAAACTAAAAACCAAAAATAAGAAAAATCCAAAACCAATAAAAAGGTTATCAAACATATCCTTATGATTTTGAGTTTGATCCCATTTAATTTTTTGCAACATTTGATTTAATAGAAATTATTGAGAAATTACTTTGAATCAGCAAAAATTAAATAGATGGTAAAAATCGTAACACATGTCATCTAAATTCAAGGTCAAATTTTAAAAAATTAAAAGTTTATAATCAAAATTGATATGACAAGTTAAAAATTGATATTTTGGCAAAAATATTTTAATCAATTTTGTGTGTATATAATATTCAGCCACCCGTGGGTCTGTAGTGCAACCACCAGTAAAAAATGCATTAGGCGCACGATAGTGTAAAGAACCTCAATATGAATAACGTGCGCCTAGAAGCGTGGGCCCGGGATGGCGGCATACGCTTGTGACCTTGACCTTCCCCATGCACGTGCACGATTTCCTAAGAAGATTAAATAAAACGGTTTTTTCTTTTCCTAAACAAAATTAGAAAATTAAAATTCATTAGCTTCTTTTAGCGCGTGAACGGTGGAGCCCACTAACGACGACTGGGGTTAAAAAAATACGGTAACTGCTTTCTCGACGGACGTTACCCACGCGACGGTTAGTCCGCCGAAATGGCTTTTCACAAATTAACGGTGATTAACTCCACGATCGACGGCGCCAACTCCGCTGTCACGCGGCGACAAAATCTCTCTCTCTCTCTCTCCCTCTGTCCTTTCTTCCTCGGAGAAATGTATTTAAAAGAAAATATAATTATTTATTTATATTTCTGAAAATTCGGTGGCTTTTAGATACTTGGTGGGCCCCCGCGGCCCATCATCAACTTGTTCATGGTGGATACATTTTCCTAGTTTTAAATATATATATATTTATTTATTTATTTACTCTCCATTTTTATTCATTTTAGTTACTTTTAAAATACTTATTTTTGTATTTCTAAATTTTATTTATTTTAATAGAGTATTTTTAAAACGTTAGTCTTGATCCTATATTTTAAAAAATGTGATGCTGAAATTTTGATCAAAATAAATGAGATCAAAATAGTTATTTTCTAAAATTATATAGACAAAAAAAAACATCGTGAAAGTACCTGGCCTATAGGGATTTTTAATTTCTATTCATCTTTTAAACAATCATAAATTACCAAAATTTAAGTTTTTCTAAAATACAGCGTTTATAATATTTAGCACATACCTCCAATGGTGCATCCAAAAATTATATTCCTGTGAAGGGGTAAGGTTTGGAAATTGAAATAACATATCATATATGGGTTACCTAGCAATAAAATATTCCATTAAAGTTCGAACCCCACCTCTAAAACGTTGTACCCAAAAAAATTAGAATTACTTTTTAGTCATATTCAATTAGAATTTTTATTAGAATAAATATTTAATATATGTAAAATTCTTGTTTGAAAAAAATATTATACAAATGAATCGGTGTATTAAATATAATTTATTAGGTACTATAGAAAATATTGATTACACTCTAAAAGAAAAATGATCGGGAGGTAGCAAAATTTAGAGATGTTTATGCAGTAAATAGGGTAAGGTCAAATTTTGTCGAGGTATGACAAGTGGAATAGCTTGAGCATTCAATCAATGAATTACCTACATAAGACGAGCAAATATTTCGACGCTCAAGTCAGTTTAAGTTCGACCTTAATAAGGAGTTCCAGATAGAATTTGATACCTAATGTAGGAGTGAGATCCTCTAATTATAGGTAGGGGAACGATAGGCCATCAGATAGGCAGTTACGTGTGTTGGTCTGAAGGTCAGACGAGTGAGTGCTTGAGCTCAAACCTAGTTGAAGGTCGTGCTGTTGGGACGAGTCGAGGGCTTTTCATGTGAATTGGTCCACCTGGTGCTTTTTCTGTCCTCCACGTAGCAAATTTTCTCCCTCCAACAAAAGATGAGGACGTGGGTTCTTCCAAAATCAAGAAATGCATTACCTACAAGATTTAAAATGTCAATATTAATGATAATATTGAGATCTCAATTTTATAAAAAGATATAGAAATATGATCTTTACAAGATTTCTAAAAAATAATAAAAATGATTTAAATTAAAAAAAAGTATTTCATCATCTTAAAATAAGTTAAAAAGATTTTATGTATGTACTAATAATATTTTATTGATATTTTTTGCAATTCATTTCTTAAATCAATATTGAACCTATAAAACATGCAAATAATTACATCTGGACAAAATTTTAAATATCGTATTTTTCGATCCTTTATTCATTTAAAATAGAGATTTCTCGAACCCCACCGAAAAAATTGACACTTCGAGTCTCAATTCCCATCCTCCCTTCCATTATGTCATCTTTAGAAGTGACAAATTTTCTGCAATTTGTATTTTTTTTTCAAGTCAAATTTAAAATAATTATAAATTAAAAGATTTTACTAAATTCTGAAAGGGATGGTATTTCCGGGACAATGAGAGAGATGTCATCTTCGCAATATTATTATTATTATTTTGTTATATTTTCTGACACAAGCTGCCCAATCTTCTAATTCTGTTCCACTTTATTACTATAATCGTAATTATTTTATTTTTAATATATTTTCTACTAATTGCAATTTTTATATTCT
This sequence comes from Momordica charantia, assembly GCF_001995035.1. Next base: position 518,281 of record NW_019104528.1, read on the forward strand.
TTTTGGGGTTATAGAAGTAAGTTTTGCTATATTTAAACTAATTATTTTTTTTTATACAACACGTAGAGGTGAGAGTTCGAATTCATACTTCCTAATTGGAGATATGTGTCTTGATCATTTAAGCTAGGTTCGATTTGACATATTTAAACTAATTATTAGAGATTGGGTGATACATTTCTCCATCAATATGTTTGAAACTGAAATAGAGAAGAAAATAAAAAATAATTTTTAGTGTTCTAGTTTTATATGTTTAAAGTATTTTATTTTCATCACTAAACCATGCATATAAATATATTTAATCATAATCATTAAATTTTATGGGAAAAAATATATCTTTTACCTATTCTATCAATGTTGACTCTAAACTTTTAATTTCTTCGAATTAAATCTTAGATTTACATAATTGTTGCAATTTTTACACACTATTCAAATTCTACTAATTCCCCCATTAATTTTAACTATATATATAAACTCCAAAACTTCACTAATTTAATGAAAATCATGAACCATATTTAAAAAAGGAAAAAAGATCATGAGTTAGGTGACATACAATTTTTTTGATATATACAATTAAAAAAACTAATCAACCTGATAAAAATAGCTTAATGGTTAAGATGTCCAGGCTAGCAAATGACACACTAATTTCACGAGACAATTGTCTGCTCCCACAACATTTGGTTACCAAGAAAACTCATAGGACATTAAATCCTATATAAGTGAACATTACAGTTTGAATCCATTCTCCTTAAATTCTTTAGAATTTACATTAGTCCCTCCAAACCAAATATGCAAACCCATAGAAAATTCTTAAAAATGATAAAAATAAATCCTTTTCAACCCTTACTTAAGACACTCTAACAAAATTTAACCATAACATGAGATCCTCTTATTATTTCAAGCCCTTCAAGACACCTGATAAACCTTTCGCGTATTTGTTGTTGGAATTTTTTAATAAAATTAAATTTTGATAAAAATAAAGAAACACAACTTTTCGTAATACGATGTGTCTTTGTAAATGATACAACCTTATATGAAAGGATATGTTATTTATCAAAAGACATAATCTTATATGAAAAGATGTGACTTGCCACAGATAATATAAATTGTGGTTTCTTTCCAGTTTTGCAAAATGAAAATTATTCCCTCAATTTTTCCTTCATTTTTACTCTATACGATTACTTAAATACTAAGGTTCGTTGAGTCCTGTGCGTGAACTGCTGCATTAAGAGGTTGGTAAATTCATCCTATCATAGGAGATAATTGTTCATGAAATCTTGAATGCCATAGAGGGAATAAAATTGTTAAGGAAACAATACTACTTTGGATTCGAATTGTTTAACTTTGTGTTTCTTTAATTCCTCTACCTATTTTCTCTAACATTTATCAAGTATAACATATATACAGAGTACTGTGACTTCAGATATGCATATTAAAATACTAATGTAAATATATTTATAAATCGTATGAGTCGGTCAAAACAGTTCAGAGTATAATTTTAATTTTCGAAATATTACTTACCTCCTCAAAATTAAAGGTTCATCGAAAATTAAGAAAAAATAGTTGAAGTGGGTTTTGGGTAAATAGTTCTTTAAGTCGGATGATAACACTAATGTTCGAAAAAGATATTTTTAACATTTAGGATTGAATTTTTTTTTTTGAAATTTAGATGTAAAAAAGGGAAAGAAAATCATTAATTGGTAGGCTCCGTCCACGTAGGAGCGCATGTACAGTTTGAAAGGGTAAATGAAAGGCGCCGAATTTTAGATGGTCCCACGCGATGCTCGTTAAAGCTTTTCCACCAATCACTAAAATCCCACTTTTGCCCCCTTCTCCCACCCATATTTACCAAACTGCCACTGCCACATTCAATTTCATCCATTTAAATTCCACTATTTTAAATTATCTTTTAATTTCACTCCCATCACATTCTCCACAAACTAATTAATGAGCTCAATAAAGTCCATTGAAATATAATTAAAAGAGATAAGTGGATTATTCAGTTTTCTATACCGCATCTGTTCTAAAAAATATTAAATAAAATTCAACCAATAAAATATTTTAAATTTACTCAAAATTCTAACTCTGAAAATACTCGAATTTTTCAATTTTTTTGTATTGCTAAAAACAAGAATAAAATTTATTATTTATTTGATGATATTATTGATCTACTTTTTGTTGGAAATAGAAAATTGATATTTTTAACAAATAAAATAAAATAGAAAAAGGAGAAAAGAAACTGAATTGGGATTTGGACTTTGGAGAGTGGCTGTGGGGCGGTTGCCTGATGATGGACGCAACTAGTTGATTCCTTTTTTGTTTTTTTTTTTCTGGGAAAAAATTATTATTATTATGTATTTATTTATTTATTTATATAAAAAAAAGCAGAACCACTTTTCAATAACCAGAAAGGCGTTGTTTGAAAATTAATTGTATATTATACCTAATGATACATGCTTTGTATTGTAGTGCTTCTCTTTAATTTAATTTGATCTTTTAATTTAAAATTGCAATTATTACAATATTTGCCACTTTATCCAACTTTCAAGCTTTGAGAGTCTTGTCTTTTTCTTAAAAAAAAAAAAACTTTGAAATTCTTGCATTTTTTTTCCAAAGCATTGAAATTGGGATAAAGTGCCCAAAATTAGTTGTAAAAATGGCATTCTTCTATTTGTTGGAGTTATTATTATTATTATTATTTTTTAATGCGGTGGAAAGATATGACTTGTGTTTGGACCTTAAAAAAATAAAAAAATATCTAAAAATAAAATTAAAATTTAGATTAAGATAGACCATGTAATTGCCAACATAACCTTAACTCGACCCCTTACTCCTTCAAAATCTACGTAATTTCGAAAATGCTTTTTTTATATAAAAAAAGAGAGAAATGAGAAATAAAACAGTTACCAAAATTTTATACCTAAAAAAACTAAAGACAAGAAACAATAAAATGAAGATTAGGAAACAGACCTATGAAATTCAACATCAATCTCATAACCTATCAATTCAAATTTATTTTATTTGAGTATCTATTCTATATTCTTTTTCTCAACTAACGAGTTAGATAATCTAAACCATTTATAAATATGATTATAAATTATTCTTTATTTTTTTAAAACAACAGCTGTCTTTAGAAGGAAAAATGCATGTGTTACACAAATGACCAAATTCGTGTATTAATACCTTGAGTAATGTAAAGATTAAAAGAATATATATCGTAATTTTTCTACTAATTTAATTATTACTTTTGGGGGGAAGGAATTATAATCAGAATTATTCATTTATTAAATAAAAAGAATCTTGCATGGGACAAAAACATTCAGTCAGACTAATAACTGTTGAAATTTGTTGAACAGAAATATTAAAAAAAAATGGGGGAGAAAGAAAATAATAACAATATATAAGATGGAAATTATGGAATTAAATTAAAGAGAAGGAATTAAAATTAAGAAAATTCCCTCTGAAATTTGTCTACATAAGAACGGCTCAACAGCTTCTGCTCTCTGCTCTGCTGTGGCCTTTCTTTTCCCTTGTCTCTCTTCACATTAACCACTTTTGGCTCTCCCTCTCTCTCTTTCGCTCATAGCTGTAGAGAATCAGAGATATATTCCACAGCCTTCTCTCTCATCCCCTGAATTTGAAATACCCCAAAAGAGAGAAGAAAGGGGAAACGATTAGGACCATGGGATTCTCTCGCATTCACCTTCTATTTGCTTGTTTTCTCTGTCTGTTCGCCATTTTTGCTTCTGGGTCTCGAAGGAATTTCCCAATACTTGACTTTGAAGAAGGCTATAGCCCCCTTTTTGGCGATGACAATCTTGTGCTTCTCAAGGATGGGAAATCTGTTCATCTTCATCTCGATGAGAGGACTGGTGGGGGAACAAAGCTCTTCTTATTTAATGGGGTTTCGATGGATTTGAATATTCTGTTTCTGTTTCTAATTCTTCTGATTTTTGTTCTTCTCTGTTTTACTTTCAGGCTCTGGGTTTGTGTCTCAGGACCTTTACCTTCATGGGTTTTTCAGTGCTTCCATTAAGCTGCCTTCTGATTACACTGCTGGAGTTGTGGTTGCCTTTTATGTGAGTTTCTTCCAACAAAAATGAAACTGTGTATTTCTTCAGGCTTCTTTGGGCTGTTTTAGAGCTTAATATTATCAGTGGTCCAAGTATTTTTCACGTTCTTGTTATGGTTATGGTTGTGGTTTTTTNCCACTCGACTTCCTTCTCTTCTTGTTTGATTCATGATTGTTCAATCAGCTTGGATGAGAAAAGAAAAGAGGGGGAAAATTTGATCGAGTTTTGTGGTTGCAGATGTCAAATGGGGACATGTTTGCCAAGAACCATGATGAGATAGATTTTGAGTTCTTGGGGAATATCAGAGGCAAAGATTGGAGGATTCAGACCAATATTTATGGGAATGGAAGCACAAGCATAGGCAGGGAAGAAAGATATGGACTCTGGTTTGACCCATCTGAAGATTTCCATCAATACAGCATCCTCTGGACTGAATCTCTTATCATGTAAGCCCTTCTTCTTCAGAACCATAATATATTCATTCCAATCCTTTGTTATTCAGAATCAGAAGCTGTTTCTTGTTTGTTATGTGTATATATATATTTTACTCTCTTTAGGGGATTTGAAGTGATGCCTCTGTAATGGCACAGCATTTAGAGCTTCTTAAATCTTCCCTTTTTGGGAAAAGGGGTGGATTCTGGACTTTTCCTTTAAAACTGAGTCCCTTGTTTTGTGAAACCACTTTTCCCATTCCAACAGGATAAAGGGGCTGTTTGGGTTTCCTGTGAAAGAAGATGAAAAGAACCAAAAAAAAAAAGAAAAAAAAAGAGAGGAAAAAAAATGCCAGTTGAATTTTGAAGATTACAAGAGAAACATGTGATTGGATTGGACCCAGGAGGGTGTGCTGTTGACTGCTGCTAAACAATTTTCTTGGGAAGCCAATACAAATTTTTTTTCATTTCATTCAAAAAATTCTTTTCTTTTCTTTTTTGTTTTTGTCTTGACAAGTTGTAAATATTTCTGAAAATCACTGTGATTAGGAAGGGTTGGATTTTCTGCCTCCTTCTAGAATAGGAAAGATCAGAAGTTATATTTCATGGCTGCAGTTCATGTCTACAAACATATTCATCATGTTTTAGACAAGTTCCTAAAAAGTATTTACAGATTGGTTGTGATTTTACTTTTGAATGTAGATTTTATGTGGACAATGTTCCCATTAGAGAGGTGAAGAGAACAGCAAATATGGGTGGTGACTTCCCTTCTAAACCAATGACTTTGTATGCCACAATATGGGATGGATCTACTTGGGCTACCAATGGAGGCAAATACAAAGTCAACTACAAATACGCGCCTTATATCGCCGAATTCTCTGACTTCATCCTCCACGGCTGTGCTGTCGACCCGACCGAGCAGTCCTCGACCAGCTGCGATCACTCCCAAAAATCTGAACCAATCCCTTCTGGTATCACACCATCTCAAAGAGCCAAAATGGAGAGCCTCAGAAAGAAGCACTTGACATACTCCTATTGCTACGACCGCATCCGCTACAAGGCCCCTCCTCCAGAGTGTGTGATCAACCCCGAAGAGGCTGAACGACTCCGAGTCTTCGACCCTGTCACGTTCGGTAAAGGAAGGCGCCATCACGGGAAAAGCCACCACCACAGCCACCCAAGCCAGGCAGAATCCGCTTCTGCTTGAGCCATTTTCTTTTCTTGTGTATAGACGACAGCCGAGGTCAGTCGATAGATTTCTTGAGGGTGATTGGAAGGGGAAGAAGAAGAAGAAGGTGCCATAGCATAGGAGAGATATCCACATTGAAGAGCATCTGTATAGTTCTTTTTTGTTCACATCACATCACACGTTTTTATTAGATTCTTGGTTTTCTGATTATTACTACATATTCACTGCTATATTGATTGGCATTGTTGTTTGGTTTCACACCATTGAATTTGCTTCCAGATTTGTGTACTATTTTATTACACCCTCAAAGATTTGAATAAACAAAAAAAGCAAAAAAGATTCAGCATTTAGTATTTGTTTGCTTTGTTGGTTGCCATTGTTGCTAAGTTGAAGGTTGTTTGTGTGGAGGGGAATTCCATGGTGGCAGAGGAGAGAGCCAAGTTGTGAGAACTTTAAGGAGAAAATGTCCAAATGAAAATATTATAGAGAGTTTTGTTTGTAGGGTCGAAGATGGTGAGGGAGTTGTCATGTTGCAGAAAGCTTCTTCTGGTTTTTGTGTTTTTTAAAATTCAGTTTCCATTGGAATCCAAAGTGGGAGCAGATGGATTCTGCAGTATGTTTTAAGGCTCAAGTTTCAGAATGAATGTTGAATTTGGAAGAAATATATACTCAAAAAGGGGATTGTGGGAAAATATTTGTATTAGTTTTCTGGTTTTGTTGAACTTAATAATCGTTTCATCCGCTTTAGTTATACTCAGAATTAGCTTTTAATTTCATAGTTATGTTATTATATATATATAATATCACTGTTAGGAGATAACTCAAATTAATGAACTTGAATTTGTATTTATGTATTTAGTGTTCAATTTATAATGTATAATCATCTAATTAATTACCTCAAAAATGAACTTTAAATTGAGGGCTTGTGAGCATATTCTCGAATCAATGAGTTTGTGTCTTCTAAAGATTTTTGGAATCTTCGGCTTAGAGTATTGAAGAATCCTTGAAGTCTTCGACTTTACGCTTGTGAAGTTATTCGGTTTGCTTGATGATATTCGCAGCTTGAATAATTACTTTCCAAAAATTGTGATTGGTCCAAGATATAATTTTAAATTTGTGACGTGACTGACATTTAAGAATTGGCTAAAATTTCTCCTTCAACAATTACTTTACAAAAATTGTCAATCTAAACATAGCTCAACTAATTAAAATATATATATAAAAAATTTGTAGGTTCGAATTTCTACTCTATGTTATCGTACTTAACAAAAGGGAAAAATAAACATTAATTTTGAAATTGCACTTCCTAAGACCTTTGTATTGATATATCATAATTTTGCTCTTAATATATATATTATTTTTTTAATTCGGTCTAAATTTTTACAATTCTTAATTACGTGGTTTAAGTTTTTTAAATTAAGTTCTTCATTGTTAATGATCATTAAAAAAAAAAAAAAACTGGTGGTTAAGACATGGGTGGTGGGTATTGTTCCCAATGAGTTCGTATTGAGTATTGAACTGAAAAAAAAGAATCAATTAAAAAATCTTAGAACACATCTAAGGAATGATTAGAAACAAAATTGAAAAATAGCATATAACACCAAAAATGAAATTCTATATATAATTTATAATAAATCAATAAAGAGTTCAAAATATCTTTCTTTTCTTTTTTATTTTCTTTGTCAAAAAAAGTGAAAGTACATAGATTTGAGCTCTAATTGAGTAAAAGTTCAATATAGATAAGAAAAACATGCCCATTATTTTAAAAGTTTGGAATTATTATTTAAGTAAAATATATTCTTAAGTTAAAAATCACGGATGCCTGTATAATTAAACAAAATTAGAAAAATAATAGTTTAAATCAACAAAAAAACAATTTTTTTAATATCAAAATTCATGCACCCCTATAATAGAGAACAAGATAAAATATATTGTGAAAAAGTGGGGGGTAGGGGTAGAATTGGAAATTGGGTGAAGGACAGGGGATTCCTATTTGTGTGGGATTAGGTTGACAAGACATTAGTTTACTAAAAAACCATTTTCAGGAATCTTCACCAAACTCACCTAACTTCAATCATCTCTATAATTCCTCTTTTTTTTTTCTTTACCCAATTTGAAAACTCTTATTTTTGTCTAACTTTAACATGTTATGTTAAATTGTTTAGTGTTAGTGGTCCAATTTTGGATAATTCTTAATTTTTTTTAAAAGAATTTGATTAAGTTAAGAGAGAAGGAGACGCCAACATAAGCCTAACTAACAGTAATTGACAGCTCTTTCTTTTGAGGATAGAGGTTCCATCTCATACTCCCAATTTATTGTATAAAAAAAAAGAAGGTAACTATGAATTGAACCATTTTTTTCATAAGTCAATGCATTTCCAAAGAGAAAATAAAAATCCTTTTCTTCTAATCAATTTTTCTTGTTATCTTAATTTAGTGAAAGCACGTAATTATAGTACATAGTAACATAATTTGGATTTGGTTTGTTAAAAATATTTCTTAGGTTAATTTTTTTTTAATTAAAAGATTTGGCGGAGTAGATTTTTTTTTTATAGCTTAGGGGTTTTAGTGTTATCATATCCATGAATTTTAGAGCTTAATCTTATGAACACGATGCAACACTAATTAGTTAATAATTTTCTAAAAGCCAATTAATAGCATTTTATAAAGGGTAATTTAGGTGACTAGCTAAAATTTAACATCTCTTATAAAAAAAAATGGCTAATGGCTAATAGTACCACATTTTCCATAAATAGCAAAACTACTTTTTTAGACGATTTAAAATTTTGATGGCTTTCTAATTTTACCCTTAAATCTATTTTTATCCTTTCTCATCTAAAACCACCTAACATATGTTAGATTTGAACAACATCTCCTCTTCCCATATTTAAGGGATTTGATTGATTTCATTTTATATGACCATCATTTAAATTTTAGTCTCAAAGTGATCTCTCATTCTTCCAAGTTTTCCTTCTACAACGATTTGATTGACAATATTACTCAAGATGGACGATGTTTCATTCTTCCAAGCTCTTTTGCTATAACGACTGATTAAGTCTCATCATTTCAAGCTCTCCACTCTGCAATAGTGAATTCTGTACTAATGACATTTTTATATGATGGTAGTTGAGACTACAACAAATCACTCGGACCATAACTTTTAAGCTGTTTGAGATCAATGATGTGAAAGCACGAAAATCTATTTTAGTATCTGTAATAGACCACTGTAGATATTGATATTGACCTCCAAAATGCAAACCACTGTAGATACCGACATGACCCCAGAAATGGAAGTGCGATATCGGTGAGGACTATATAGATATTGACATTTACCCAATAAATGGAAGTATGACTCAGTGTAGACCACAACTCACCATCAACTTCCAAGTAATTATACGTGTATCTATTGATATATAGAATGTGCATATGTTATTACTGTTTGACAAAACGACTTGACGTGACAAGGTATGTTTGATTTGATTTGATTTCAAAGTTGTATGGACTCATTAAATACATTTACCCCTCCCACCTAGAATTTTTAAATTTTAGATTTTAGATTTTAACTTAGAAATTTATAAATTTTAAACCTTAGTCCAATTTTGAATAATTTTTTATTTATCCACTCTCAAGGTATACTTTCAATTTTTAAATTAATTAGATTTAGTTGTTTAAATTTGATTATTTGTTTTTGCAAGTTGTACCAAATAAAATCCCATATATAGTTATAGGGTAGTTATAGGGGTATATTTGTCTAAAATAATATTTAAGATTCTAAAAAATATGTCATTTAGTCATTTATAAATGTTTGACCATTTTTTAAAACGTCTTAATTTATTTTGGTCATTCCTACCCTCGCCCTTTTTATAAAACTCAATTTCGTTTGAATAAATCCATACTTTGAAATGCAGGGAGTTTGAAAATTGAGTGCAGGGACAAAGTTGGAACACTGGAAAAAAATAACAATAAGTTGGGGTAGTTTAAGAAGGCTAATTTTGGGAATGTATAAGATAGGTGGAGAAAAATGTAAATATTATGGTTAAATCAAAACATATGCAGGCCCAAGCCCAAGCCCAAATTCAAGTCCAAAGAAGAGAGATGTGGACTTGAATATTTGATGTTATGCTGGGCCACATCTTTATATCCACAGCCCAAAAAAGAATGTGTCAAGTATCTAAAAAATATGTGATTTTCTTAAGAGATCCAAGAAATTCAATTTTATAATATTTATGTTATAGTATTTAGAAAGATTACTCAAAAAACTATTGTTTAATAGAGAGCTTCCTCATTTCCTATGCTAAACCAAACAAGAGATTACAATGAGAAGTTCTATACACTCATCYTCCACATGAATGTCGAATTTGAAAACCATGGATTCAACGAAAAATAGACTTGGCATTCCAAATTTTAGTTTTCAGTGTTGTTGAATGTGTTTGGTAGTACATTTAAAAATTAGTTCTCGTAAAAAAGTGACACTAAAGTATACCAAAAAAATAGTGAAATTACCTCGTAAACTAGTTGAATCTCAAATATTATTACTAACTTATTAACACAATATGTTATATAATACTTAATTTAATTTTAATAAAAAATTAAATGAGTTTATAACATAAAACGGTAACTTCGTCAAAGTTTTATTTAATTTTTCTTTGTAATTCTATATTTTCAAATTTAAAATTTAAAATCTATAAAATACTAAAAAAAACATGTTGTTTTTCAGAAATTTCACATATAGTTTGGATGAACAATTCTGAAAAACAAAGACTTATTGAATCTAAAAAGAATAAACATAAAATTTAAATTGCATATACCCATTATAAAAAGGTCATAAATACATGGATAGGGTAACACATATATATACTAATAATTGGGGGAGAGAATTAAGAATATGTTGTGTTCAAATGGAAGAGTGAAGAAGTTGGTTGGAAGAGGTCCACTGGTGCAAGACATTGCCAAAGACGTCAAAGAAGACAAATTTTGCTTGTGATTCAGTGATTTCCAGTGACATAAACCCTTGCCCGTCATAGTAGAACTTCAGCTCCTTTGGATCCATCCAATTTATGTCATCTCTCCATGCCTTTGATCCTCCCCCACTTGTGAAAAATTGCAGTGGGCTGCATCCACAAACCCCAAATAAAATAAAATAAAAAATCCCCCCAAAATTACTTTCATTCAAGTAAAAAGAGAGTGAAATACGATGTGACGGGTGGTCACGAGTTTACGATGTCAATATTTTTGTTTTCTGGTCTGCAATTATTAATTGTAAACTATTGAGGTAGGTAGGTTTAATTTTGAAATTATTAGACTCTATAGATATTATAAATCAAAATGAAACATGTTTTTTTTTCCCTTAATTTACAGGTCACTGTGACTTATAAAGAAAGGGCACATACCTGTTAATGCTGCTTATGTGTTGCAAGCAGTGGTCATGCCCATTAATATAGAAATCCACTTTATTTTCCTGCCATGTTTTTAAACATAATTTCAATGGAGTAAAAAAATTAAAGTGAAACAAGCATGGAACCGAAGCTACACAAACTAAAATGAATCTCGCCAAGTTAATCCAATTTATAAGAGAAAAGATTTTGGTAGAGACCTCAAGAATGGGAAGAAGTTGGTGGAGTAGCTCTTGAGTATCACCATGTTGTCCAGCACTTTTGATTGTGTGATGTCCCACAACAATCTTCCATTTTGCATTTGAATCCTTTAGTGCTGAATCCACATCCTATTTCATTTTTCATTCAAAAAACTTTATTAATAATAATAATAATAATAATAATAAAGTTTTAGATTAAATTAAAAAAGAAAAAAACTACCAAGTATGTGAAAATTTTGAGAAAATATTGGATGAAGTGAATTTTTACAGCTATGTTATCCAATGAGTAGACAACTTGACGATTTAGTGGAGTAATATAATTTGGACTATTTACTTAACTTGAATTGATAAGCTGACATAACTTCAATTTTCAACTATTAAATTTTGAATAATAACTCTACGCTTTAAGTAGCTTTCAAGATGGTTTAGTTTGGCGTGGAGCCTATAAATTGATTCATGATGTTTTCTAAGCTAAAAATAATGAAAGCTTCAAAGCTAGAGAGGAAGACATACAACTACTTGTTTGGTGGCGGTTTTATTATTATACATTCAAAAACATATATTTTAATTTTTTTTTATCTTAAAAAGTTGGCTAAGATTTAAGAAATAAAAAGAATAAAAAACTAATAAATTAACTTATTTTAAAATAAGAAAAAGACCATTTAGGAAGATATTTATAATTAATTTAAAAAAAGAACACTAACCTTGAGAAGGCTAGAAAGGTAATTTTGCCTAGGCAAAATACCCTTCCAATCATAGACTGCGTCCTCAGGGTGTATAAAATACTTGTTCACCAAGGGGGTTGTGTCCACAAAGAAGAACTCCACAATTTCTACAAATATCAATATATATATTAATTATATTACTTATTATTTCTTCAAAATTTAATTACCCTTAAATTTTAATGTGGTGCTTTTTTTTTTTATCATCTTGGCAAAAATATCGCAATTACAATAATAATTAATAAGTTAAATGCTTTTCATTTACCTGTATCGACAATAAAAGATCTCAAGCAAATCCATCTATTGTCCAGTTTTCTTATAATTGGACTCAATTGAGCTTCAACGTCTCCTCTATAATCATGGTTGCCCAAAACTGCCAAAAAAAAAGTCTTAATTTAATTAATAATAATTTTAAAAATAATATTTGGATAAAAGGGTTTTAATTTACCTGTGTACCACTCCTTTTGCAAGCTTGGTGCAGTGTATATTTTGGAAAATGACTCTTCAAATGCTGGATCATCGGTACCCTTCAGTCCATTCTTGTAAAAGTTATCGCCAGTGGAAATTACAAAATCGACCTCCAATTTTTCTCCAATGATCCCCATCTACAAAATTGGTAAAAAAAAAATTATAAGTAAGAGATGGCAAGAGTACATTTAAAAAAAAAATTATTATTGCATAAAAACACTTTTGCTTCCTTATTTGCTTTTCAATATTTTCTGAAATTCTAAAATTAGAAAAGATCATTTTAAAAAAATATATTTGATTCTATTCTATCTTTTGGAAATATTTTTCTTGGAAAAAAGAAAAGATCAAATTATTAAAGTAAAGATAATATTGTTTTTTCTTTGCTTAAAGACAAAAGAAATTGGTACACGCCACTCAACATTCCTTGTTCATCCTTAGCTTAAACGAGAGCATGATTGATATAACATACCTCAAAAATAAAACAAAAAAGATTAAAAAAGTCAATATAATAAAAATATGCAATATGATATGTTCACCGTAATATTAATATTAGACCGTTGATTCTTGAATCAAAATCCTGATGTTTATAATGTGATCGTGTTACCAATTACATAACGATCAAAATTGTGATCTTAAATTTCATCGTAATGTTATTTGAAATTGTGGTAGTTATACATCATATCAAGCATGGTCCTAAAGCCTCGATCTCGTAACTCGAATTTACCACATCAGTCCGAGTCATTTTTTCTTCCACTATTTTATCTTTTCTTCTTTTTTTGTTTTCTTTGTAATTTTTTTTAAATTAAATTTTTGATTGATGGGAATTTATTGAGCATTGCCGTATTGGCCCACCTGTCTGAAAATTAGATTCCCAGGAATATCTTCTTCCCATTTGGAATAATGCTTGGAATCGGAATTATACCTTCAGTTTATTCTCTTTTATTATTTTATTATTATTATTCTTTTTACCGATATAAATTTTGTTGAAGAATAATTAACACATGTATTTAACCTAGAGATAAATGAGTTTAAATCTCTCCATCTCTATTTATTGTACTAAAAAATTTAATTTTTTTAATATATAAAAATTTGCACGATTTTAGTCAATAAAATATTATAAATATTGTCGAAGTATCTTTTTTACCAATTGAATATAATTAAATTTGTTAAGATATTGATAACTTAAAAACTTTGAATTTCCTCAATTTTACATTTATAATGCATTACCCATTTTTATATATTCTTACAAAAAATATCAATACTTTTATGAAAAAGCCATGACTTACTTTTTAATTTACATCGTTATTTTTATTAATTAATATTTTTTTCTGATAAATATAGTACAGTATCTTTGTTATGCTAAATTTTGTCCTTTTTTCATTTTTTTGTTTCTTATACTTTTTGTTTGAGATGTGTGTGATTAGTTTTATATAACTTTTGGAAAAATTCAGGGAAAAAAAAGAAACTTTACTTTCTCATTTTGAATTTTAAGAATATATCGAATGAACTCTAAACAGTTTCTAAAAGAAACAAAGAAAGTATATATTATGAAATTAAAATTCTTGTTGCAAGTTATTAGAAACACAAATTTGAAAAGATGAAACATTCAAGTAAATTTTTTTTTCTTTCCATTAAAATATACAAAAAAAAAACCTGTTGTTGTTATTATTATTCTGAGAGGAAGAGAATTTATTATTAAACCAATATTTTAAAAAAAGATCAGTAATTAAATATTTGTACCGTTTTCATTACAGTTACGAGTTAAAATTTTCGCTCATACTTTGTAATGCCAAAACGAACATAGTTCAACAGTTATTGATATATATTTCAAACTGTGAATTCGATGTCCCATCCTACCCGTTGTATTAAAAAAAAGACTTTATGATCGTAATACTAAAAAGACATACGAGATTATTAAAAAGAAAAAAGAAAAAGGAAAATGATTGCAGAGATCAGAGAATGAATTTGACCTGAACTGCGACTTGAGATTGGTTGTAAGCTCCTCTTCTTCCCCAGTCTCCGACGACGAGAAGGGCGAGAGAGCCGTCGTCTTTGGGCGGATGGAGGAGGCGGTGAAGCTCGGCGGTGGAGAAAACGACGCCGCTTAAGGCAAAAGCCACGCACAGAACAAACCCGAAGCTCACACGGCCGGCGTCCATGGCGGAAAATGGAGCAACAAAAGAAACCGAGCGAGTACCAAAGCTTAGCTTTTCGCTTTAATAATGCATTTATATAACGTACGCCACAGAAATCCTTTTACTTTTCCGAACCCGAACCCGAACCCGAAACTGAAATCGGCCGCTTTTGGGTGATAAAAGTAATTAAAATTTACTACTTTTTATTTTCAATCAAAATATCATTTTGAATATCTTTACTTTGGTAATGTTGGTTTTGGTTATTGTATTTTAAAATTTACTATTTTAGTTCCTTAATTTTTTTTGTAAATAAGTAGGGAGATTATTCGAATGACCTTTTGATGAGAGATGAGTACGTGCTAATTACCGCTGAAATAATTTAATTATTTTTCTGTCATAGTTTCAACACGACATTATGTTCCATATATTTCTTCAAATATAATCCTGACTTTTTTTATTAAAGTGTTTCTATTATGGATATAGTTTATATTAAAATTTAAAAAATATGGATTAAAATGATTATTTTTAAAAAGGACATGAATTGACCAAATCGAATATTTTGAAAATATAGGGAGTAAAATGAATCGAAAGTTTAAATATATGACCAAATTAGTATTTTAATGTTTAATAATTAATATGTCGCAGTTACTTTGCTTCCCGTATTTTTATCAACATCTAAATTTTAAATTCTAATCTCAATTTCATATATAAATTGAGGGGTGTTCATGGGATGAGATACTTTTTAAACTCAATTCTTCGGTTGGTAAATTTATTTACTTTAAGCAATTCTTATTAAATAATGAATTCAAGCAACTCAGTCTAACCATGAAATATTTAGATTTGGATGGTATATTTTTTACATATTTTCTAACGTTGAATCAATATCTCTAAATCAATGTTTATTTATATGATGAAAAATTACAATGAAAAACTTAAAACATTAAATTTAAAGTTGGCGTAGAATAAATAATCTATAAGAAATTATTGAATAAAATAAAATAAAATGAAAACAAACATAAAAAAGAAAATCCATGTATCATTTTATAGTGAGTAAAATATATGATTTTAAAATTAATAATTAAGTTCAGGTTGGTCGTAAACTCTTGAACCGAACCCAATCCATATTTTTTATTTATTTAAAATCAATCTAACCTATTTTTGAACTCACCCAAAATGGTTTTGATAGGGTTATTTATTTATTTTTAAATTATCAAGTAATCTTTTAAACATTCTTACGCTAGACATTTGAAAGTTTAGGAATTAAAATAAAAAACCTCAAAATCGATGAGCCAAAATGGAATTTAAACTTAAATTTAATGATAAAAAATTAGTGTGACTTTTTTTTTGTTATACAAAAGTCGAAACACCATCTCCTTTAATTTAGGGGTAGTTTGTTCCATGGAAATACAAGATTCTCGTGACATAGATTTACACGTTTGTTTTAGGATAATGTAAGATTCCCGAGTATCCTAGCCCATACAGAATATAGTTTTGGATGTCCTTTTGAAACACAGAGTTTACAAGATTTCCGTGCTGAGGGTGTCCACTTTTTTACATTTTTGTCCTTCATTTTTTTCTCTACATATTTTCTTCCATCAATTTTTCTAATTTTCCTCTTAAAAAAATTATTTTTTTAATTTATAATAAAAATAAATTAATATACTAATCGTCTAATAAACAATTTCATGCTATTAATTATATTTATACATTAGATTTACATGTAAAATAAACTGCAATTAAATTATATAATATATTCATTTATTTTTAATATTTTGAAGAAACAACATTACTAATAATATTTATTATCGTAATAAAATTGGACACGAAAACCAAAACTTATATTGATATAATTTATAAAAATACAGTGACTGGAGTTGGAACAAATAATTGATGGGATGGGATATATTGTCATATCGAGTGTTTATCGCAAAATATCATATCGTAATTTATTTATTATTATTATTATTATTTTGAAGAAAGAATACGATATTATAAAATGTCAAAAAAAGAAAAAAAACGATATATTATAATTGGAATCATTATGTCGATTCAGTACATCCGATACACAGAGGCAACTTTTTATTTTTATTTATTCTTCCTATTTTCTCTCTCTATAAACTTTTGTACTTCTATCAAATATTTTTTTATTATATCATTGATATAAAGTGTAAACCGAAATTTCTATATATCACTAAAAGCTTAGTTGATAAAATATAAAAAATATCAATAATATAAATCCACAATATTAATATTAACATTAACTTATCTAAAAATAGTAAATTGTTTATTTGTTAATTTGGTCGTGCTTATTACCTTCCATACGAATACAACCGTAAATGGTAAATCAGATTATAAGCCACGTGGTGGACCATCTGTGTAACAAAAGTGAAATTAAAAGATATCATAATAATTGTGACAAATCGTGCCCTGTGAAGGAGGCTCCACTTGGATTAGAATGCGATGTCTAATTTGACCCGGGGTTCCACAACTTTATTCACGAGATCAATGCAATAAATTCAAGTTAAATTATAGCTCAACTTCAATTTTCATACAAATTCAAGCATAGTATTAAATCTAAATTGAGAACCATCCATGATTTGTTTGGTAATATTCACTACAAGAATTTCAAGTTTCAGCGACGAATGAAATCGTCGTCGAAAGCAACATTTTCGTCGTCGAAGGTCTTCGGCGACGAAATTCGGTCGTCGCCGAAGATATTTTCGGCGACGAATTGGCGACAACTGAATTTTCGTCGTCGAAAACATCATCGGCGACGAAAGTCGATTTCGTCGCTGATGAAATATTCGGCGACAAAATGTAATTTCGTCGCCGAAACTCTCATCGGCGACGAAAATTGTTTTTTCGTCGCCGAATATCCTTCTTTTGGCTACATTTTTTTCCCTTTTTTCCCTTTTTTCTCTTCCCTTTTTTCCTGTATAAATCCGAATCCCTGTTTTTTTCTTCCTTTTTTTCCGGTATAAATTCGAAATTTTCTTAACACCTTAACCATGAACCAAATTTCATTGCAAAAGTCATAATAGTTACAAATATTTGTTTTACAATAATACAAATTTACCAACATACTCTAAAATGTCTCAAACTTAAACAATTTAAACATATACTAAACGATTACATCTTACAAAGTTTGTTCATAAAATTTGATCAARTTTCCAAAATCTTTCCATARAGGGATCGAACAAACCTGAAAAWTTAAATGAAAAATAAACTTATATTAGCAAAATAATTTATCTTTTTCTTAAAACTAATTTAAAAGTCATAAAAAGATCTATCTCACTCCACAAGCATGTTTTAACTCAAACTAGAGATTAAAAGTTAACTCACCACATCTATTAAAAGTTAACAAACTTTTATTCTAAC
>NW_019104528.1:540565-558873 GCF_001995035.1 Momordica charantia
GCGAAAAAATGGCAGCTTTTTTGCCGCCTAACCTTTGGCGACGAATTTAAAATTCGTCGCTGATGCTCCCCTTTCGGCGACGATGTATAAAAGTCGTCGCTGAAAGGTACAACTTTCAACGACGATTTGTAAAAGTCGTCGCCGAAAGTCAGCCAAGATTGGACTTTCGGAGACGAAAACTGATTTCGTCTCCGAAAGTGTCCACTTTCGGTGACGAAATTAGATTTCGTTGCTGAAAGAGTCACTTTCGGGGACGAAATTAAATTTCGTCGTTGAAAGTGTTCACTTTCAGCGACGAAAGACTTATTTCGTCTCCGAAAGTGAACACTTTCGGAGACGAAACTACATTTCGTCGTCGAAAGTGACATTAGGCGACGAAAACTGATTTCGTCTCCGAAAGTTCAAGTTTCAGCGACGAAATGTAGTTTAGTCGCTGAAGGTCACTTTTGGCAACGAAATAAATGTCGTCGTCAAACATTTCGTGGCCGAAAATTGAAATTCTTGTAGTGATTCTTCTTATTTTTTTTGAGAAACAAACTTATTTGATAATCTCATCTTGAAAACTACAAAAATAGTTTTTGTTTTTTAAATAGTTATATAAACAACATTAATTTTCGTAATAGGTATTTAGTTTGTTGGCTCATGCAACCTCGTCCTGCAATCCAGAATTCTCTTTGACGGCCCAGTTCAAATCTTAAAATAACATTAATTTTTTAAATATTTTTTATTTATTAAATTAAAATATTTTGAAAATTTATTCTTTTTAGTACTAACCTATATTTTATAGCAAATATAGTTATATTATAAATTATATTTTCTTTAATGAATTATATTCTTAGAACATATATATCATATCTTCTTCTATTATGTCTACTCAATTTTATTTTAATGAAAAATAAAAATAATTCAATATAAGTTAAGACATAGCCTAACGGTAATTGACATCTGTCTTTGACTACGAGGTCATGAGTTCGAATCTCTCACCCTCACTTGATGTACTCAAATAAATAAAAAAAAACCAGAGTTAAGACCTTTATCCTTGGTTAGGAGGCCGTTGGGGTTCGAATCTCACTCCACGAGTTGTAATAAAGAAACTAAAAAAGAGAATGTATCCCGTGAGGTAGCCATTGTTAGGGTACTTAGAAGAAAAGATAGTCATTGTAGAGTAATATCTTGAGTGAGATGTCTGTTGTAGTATTCCAACTATACTAAAACCGGTTGGACGTAGTTCCAAGATTGGTATAATTCTCATGGTGTTAAGCTTTTCTCTTCATATCTTTTATTCATTTGTTATTGTTACTTACCTATCCGGTTTAACTTTTGGAATGAGAAAATCAAATAATTTCTATTTGAAAAACTTACAGGAGAATCAATTGATCTATATTTTTTCCCACCAATGAAAAATAGGAAACAAGAACATTATCAAACGGGCCTTCAATATTCTCCATTAATTGATCAGGTGTTTATAGATATACTTGTTAGATATACAATATATGAAATATTAAATTTACCCAACCCATCAGCTTAAACTTTTGGGTTGAGTAACATGGTTCTAGAGAGGGAGGTCATGTGCTCGAATTCAATACTCTGCCTCAACTAAAGATCGGGAGGTAGTATATTATTTTTGGACTTCCAGCACTACAAAAATCAAGGCTTTCAACTACGAAATTTCGTCGCTAAAAGGCATATTTTGTCGCTGAAGGTTATTAGCGACGCAAATATTTTTGTCGCAATCTCTGTCGCTGAAAGAGAGTCATTGAAGACTTTAAGCGACAAAAATGAGCCTTCGTTGCAAATTTGCGACGAAAACACGCTTTCGTCGCATATACGACGAAAATGTGATTTATTTCGTTGCACATGAATTTCTGCGACGAAAATTTATTTTCGTCGCACATGTACTTTTGCGACGAAAATGCTTTTCGTCGCAAGTTGACATCGAGGTCTTTTGCTTTTGTCGCACCTACACCTTGTTTCGACATATTCACATTTTCGTGACTTTTTAAATTTTATTTTATTTACATTAATTTTCCTTATTTGCAAACCTGAATTTTCATATCAATCAACACAATGTCTAAACAACCTCAAGATTCGTCGCGAGATTTAAAAATTTCAAATTGCTAAAGTTAATAATATAAATTTCATTATTTAACAATATATATCAATCAAAACATTTACAAGTTTCTAGAAATAAAAACAACTTAATTAGAGTATAAAAATATAGAATGAAATTTCTGAAATAAAAACAACTAAATGTCTACCTAAATTTACAAATAACATTCTCCATCTCCATTCGAACCAAGGTTACAAAATATGTTTCCACCATCATTGCATCATGCATCAATCCTGTACAAAAAATTGCATCAATTATTGTTTTAGAATAACTATGAAAGCCTACATAGTAATTGTAACGCCCGATTAGAATGAATCGATACCACATATGAATGAGAGGGTTTCTGAGACCCTAGAAAGTATGGTTAAGAAAGCTTAAAAGAAATAATAGTTATTACCTATATTAACAAGACGTACCTTCCTTTTCGATAACTCAATCGTAAGAACTCCAAAGTTAAGCGTGTTTGACCTGGAGCAATCTTCGACTGGTGACCTCCTAGTTGCTTTACTGCCTAAAATACTTTGACGAAGGACGACGGTTGGAGGTGGTAGGGATTCCGGTGGGCAATATTGTGGAAGTTGGGGTGGCACCACCACCCTCAACCTTGAGGTCTGTCGCCTGTGGCTACGGGGTGTGCCCTTCGTACCAGTAACGTGCGTTCCATGCTATTCTTACGTACGGTATGTAATCGTTTGTGGTCATATCCTTCTACCTGAGCGGACAGGTGTCATGCTCGATGGCTTCGGCTGGTGGTATGTAACCACACGTGATCCCGCGCTTTCCGAAAGCTTCAGTTTTTATAAAAATGCCTAAACCATCAATTTTCAAATTGTATCATTATAATATCACATATATGATAACCATAACAATAAAATAATTACCAAAGTGAGTAGATGCCTGAGTTCATCCTCATGTCCATATATTGCACTAAAATGAGAAAAAAAAACCATAAAATAATTATGAGGTTTCAATATCGAAAACATCTGTATATAATTATTTAAATAAAATCCTAGTGAAATATACAAATTATAAAATTTATCCTAGCCTAATTTAATGGAGTTGGAAAATTAAGATAGAAATGGAACTATGTTACCAAATTCAAAGATGATATATTTTCTTCACATTTCTACATTATTTGCAACTTAGCCTAATCCAACCTTGTTTAAAAATTATTTTAGTTCTTGTATTTTGACTTTTATTTATTTTAATTTTTAGATTCAAAATATTCATATTGTTCCTGTAATTTCAACTTTTGTTCATTTTAATCATTGTACTTTGAAAACTTTGGTCCATCTACCTTTAAAAATTAATCAATTTGGTTCCTATTTACAAAATGTAATAAATAAATGAAACGAAAATGAAAATAAAGAGACCAAAATAGTAACCTCTTAAATATAAGGATCAACGTTTCAAAAATACAAAATTTAAAATAAACCAAAGCAGAAAATACATGCATCAAAATAAAATACTATTCAAATTTCAAGTCTAAATCGAACAAAAACAATAATATTATAATATTAAACACATTGGTATACTTGGGTTGAAACCTATTCTTAAACATACCTTTATTATATGGTTCTTAAAAAATTGGATATAATAAAATATACTTGGGGAGAGAGAAAAGTATTTAGATGGATTTCAACCTAGCTAAGCGAAAAAAAAGCAATGTTCAATGTACACAAAATTAAATTAAATTAAATTAAAAGAAAGGGCAATGTTCAAATTGAAAACGGCAATGGAATTTTCTTCTTTTTGAAATTTATTTTCTTGTGAAATTGAAACATTCTACAATAATCATCATGGAGCAAGTTATTTCTTATTTCGTCAAGAGTTCAATTTCATTGGTGAAGAAATATGCCAACCCCATTATAAAATTATAAGTAATATTATCTTAGATGATATTGATTATGGTTTTAATGTAATAAAAATAAGTTTTTTGGCCAAAAGTTTACTTATTTTATAATATATTTTGTAAACATGTTTTCGAAATCGCTGACAAATCAAGAAAACTTGGAAAAACAATTTTTAAATGCGTCTTTCTTTATCATCATCATTATTATAATTTCTATAAAAACTGAATGAGTCAATTAATCCCCCACCGAAATTGGTTGGAAGTTTCTTCCTAGGTAGCCACCTTACAATTAATGGACACGTCACTTCTTTTGCTGCTAGTTGTTAGAATTATTAATTCACACAAAAATTTGAAGTTTTTCTTTTTCTTCTAAGCATGACAAATAATTTACGGAAGGGTCGAAATATTATTTTAGTTTATGTAATTTTAGGTTTCACTGAAAGGTATATTTAGATATATATATTTTTAATTTCAATTTATTTTAGTTTTTGTACCTTTAAAAGAGGATTATTTTTATTTTTATCTCACCTATTTTTATCATATCAATTTTAACATATTATCTTCTTTGGTCTGAGATTTTTGGGTGAAATCAAAAGCAATGAAGATGAGAAAATATGTTTTAATATATTTATAACTAGGTTGTTTTTTTTTTATTATTTTACAACCAAAATATTATTTATTTTATTAGTATTTTGACTATTTTGAATATATAAGTAAAAATATAGATCCACATCCATCTACATCGGTAACAAAAAAAATGTTTTATAAAAAAAATTAGAAAAAACATATCGGTTCAATTTGTAAAAAAAATATACAAACAATTTTTTTAGTACAATATACAGGGTGAGAAATCGAATTCACAACTCTTGGTTGGAGATATATGTTAATTATCGGTGAACATAATACTAATTATCGCGGAACTATTTTCGCGGGGACGAAAAAAAACCAACATATGTAATAGAACATAAAAATTGAAAAAAAAAATACTTAAACTTGTCACAACGATAAAAAAGAAAATAACCCTAAAAAATTGAAAGCCATACCAACACAAATTAAATTTACTACTATTATGTAATTTTTGGAAAAATACATTATTAAAAAAAAAATCTTTAGAGCAAAAGAAAAAAGAAAAAAAGAAAAAAAGAAAAAAAAATCATTAGAGGATGGAGAGGGAAATTGCCTGCATTATTCAGCGGGAAGTTCCAAGTCTCGTCTTTTGATCTCAACTTGAAACGCCAAGCCAAAGATTTACTTGGATCCTAATTTTTTATTTTGGTCTCTGTGTTTTTTTATGCGTAAGATGTCTCATAAATCTTTCCTTTTTTGGACAACAAATTTTTAATTTTGTTGTTTGTATTTTTATGCTTAAGATGTCTCGTAAATCTTTCTTTTTTAGTACAACATATTTTTTATTTTACTCTGTGTTTTGTGCTTAAGTTCGTATTTAAGACTTTGATGGGTTCTTTAAAGTCTAAGAATTCCCTAAATTGAAAGTCCAAAATAAGTGACGGATGTAATTTCTATATATCTTATTCTTTTAGAAAAGGAATATCATATTATAATTGGAATCATTGTGTCCATTCGGTACATATCCATAAATTTGGAACTATGCAGTGCAGGCAGATGCAAGCTTTTATTTTTTGCTATATTTTAAATTGTCTTTGCGATGTGAGAGCAAGAGGAGGATGACACAGACAAATGAACTCATAGGGCACAACAACAAATCATATTTATTCTCTTTATTTTATGCTAAATAACTGTGCCATGTGAGGCAGCTCCCACTTTCAATCTCTTTCTTTATTACAAATTCAGTACAATCGGTTCATTGGGATTGGATTGGAATGCCTATCTTTTGGGTCCCACAACATTTCTTTTTCTTTTATGGGATCCAATGTAACAAATTCATATTAAATCTTTACCTAAGTTATAACTCTAACTTTAATCTTCTAACTCTCTTACATTTTCAGTAAATTTTTTTTTATTTCTAAATAATTTTTGTGAATAAAATATTGGATCAACATGATTTCATGAAAAAGTTATAATTTCCACAACAGAAAGAATCTCTACGTGAAATTCACAAGGTCGGTGAAAGTTTTTTGGGAAAAAAAGGAATAATAATAAAATATTTATATACGAAGTTTCAGAACATAAGTTTCCACAATGAAAATATCTATATACAATTTATCCCAATCGAAAATAAGGATGGGGAGGGAATGAGTTCAAATTTCATGATGACCACCTACTTTATGAATTAGTAATTTCTATTTGTTTCCCGACATCAAATATTGTAGGATCAGACGATTGTCTCATGAAATTAATCGAGGTGCGCATAAGCTGGCCCGGACAACTCACTGATATAAGAAAAAAACACTAGTCTGATTGGATGAAGTTGTAAATTAGGATAGAAATAGACCTACCATACCAAATTTAAAGATAATTAAAAATTGATCCTTCTACTTTTGGCATTAATTAAATATAATTTTGATCTTTTGTACTTATGGAATTAGTTCATTTTTGTCTTTGTCTTCTCAACTTTTTTTTTTTTNATTTGATTCTTATTTGTAAAATTTTAACACAAAACTTATACACAATGAAAACCCTTTAATATAAATATTTATGAGACTATATTTAAAGAAATTTAGTGAGTAAAATATCATGCTTAAATTATAATCGAAAGAAATAAGATAAAAATAAAAATGAAGCAACCAAAATCATAACTTTTTGAAAGTACAAAGAAATAGATATTTTGAAAGTACAATAACTAAGATGAATAGAATTTGAAAGTATTAAAATGAAAATTTTGAAGATACGATGACTAAAATAAATCAAAGTCGAAAGTATAATGGACCAAAATAGTATTTAAACATTTTTTAAATACCTTATAAAACGTGAATTAGAAAATTGTCCATCAACCAACAAATAAATTATGAATCAATACCTGTAAAAAAAGAGTGTATCATAAGAAAACTCATAGCTAGAGTATAAAAAGATGAGTCCTAATTTAAGGTGTTAATTAATTGAATCGCTAATTCAAGTGTAGAGTATAAAATAATGTACCACTGGTTCAAGTGTAAGGTTTAAATGGATTAAATTTAAAAGTTAAAATTGACTAAGTAACTTAAGTACATCGATAAAATTTGAACTTTTATTTTTAATTTAAGCGTCGATGTTGATGTCTAGTTAACCACTTGAATTATGCTTGAGTTGAGATGTTCTCTCAAATTTTAGTTTTTCATATTTAATTTTAATTGTTTTAGACTAAAAACAATTTTAGATAAAATACAATGTTACACACTTATAAAAATAATACTGCAAAAATCCATGTAAAAAATGGTTAATATGTGTGTTAAATATTTGGTTAATCTAAGCTAAAAGTTGCACATAGTACATACAAATAAGAGAACATAAATCTCACATCTCCTAACTCGTTTATTTGTCCATTGTTTAGATTTTGATTACTGAGTACTTTATCTCTTTTGTTGACCATGATCGATAAATTCACAGTTAATTATTTAAGAAAAATTATATGATTCTACATTTCTTTGTCTTAGTTATCAAATATTTAATGATGACCAGTACGAGATAGATCATCATCAATCAAGTCTTAATTCCTTAAGAAAATAAAACTTATTTTTGGCTCGTTGATTAGTCTAAGTAGATACTCGGGTTTAAGGTAATACAAACATAGCTTAGTGGTAATTGACATGCATTCACTCATTCTCTTGAGGTCCAAGGTTTAAACCGCATGTCCCAATTTGTTGTACTAAACAAAACAATTGTATTTAGTAATCTTTTCATTTTTTATTTGTTTTTTATTTTTAGTTTTTGAATAATAGACTTGTTTGCATTTCAGTTTTTGCTTTCTATTTTTCGAAAATGATTTAAAAAATTCTAAGTAAATTTCAACAATAATAATAATAAAAAAGAGTTTCTGAAAACATATTTATGTTTAAAAAAAGTTAATTTATTTTATTCTAATGTTAATTTTTTCCCTATATATCTCTTTCTAACAGATTTTTCTATCTTTAAAATTGTTTACTCTTTGAATTTGTCTTGATAGAGAATTTATCTCTCCACCACTTTTATCTATTGAATATTTACTTTTACTTTTATCTCTCTAAATTTTTTTAATCTTCAACATATTTTTATTTTTCTCTCTCTCCCGTTTTAACCCATCTTTCTCAATTTCTCTCGAAAAATTTTATATTTTATCAACATTTTCGTCCTATAAAATTTCGCCCACTGTGACAATTTTATCTCTCACTATCATTTTTTTTCTCTCTTTTTAATTTCTCATTATTTATTTCTCTACCATGTTTGTTTGCTCTCAAAGTTGTGTCTCTCAATTTATCTTTTTGTCTCCGACTTTTTCTCTCTAAAATTTTTAGGCCAAGGGATTAGATTTCATATATAATCAAATCCGTGGGCTACTATAGTTAACTTTTTTCGTGGTGTTGTTGAAAGCAAATTTAAAAAAAGACCTCACTTTTCAAAGCAATTCCCAACTCACACTATGACAGAGGAGATGTCGTGAAGATCTAGGAGTGTGAGCAGTATGAGCTGAAAGGCTCTCATACTCTTTTGGAGAGCAGTGGCATAGATGACAAACAAACCTGACCTCTATCTATGGTTGTAGAAGCAGTGCCTAGGAAAGATCATGGTTCTCACATTCTTCTCTAATTTTTAAATCTCTAATGTTTCTTTCTATTTCTCTAACTAATATTCTCTCTCATATATCTCTCACTTGTTAAATATTTTTATACTAATTTTTTTCAAAATTATGAATAAAAAGTTTAATATTTTTAAAATAAATAATTTATATTGGTAAATAATATAAAACCATTTTTTTAATAGTTGATATAAATTTGTTAAACATTTTTATTTAAAAATTAATTAAAATTAATTACCTAAACGAGTAATTTTTCCCGTAAGATTCCATCTCAAATGGTGATTCCTCGACCTCAATCCTAATTCTCCAAATCGGAAAATGGGGTGGGATCCCCATTGGTCCGAGGATGGGGGAGGGCATCCCCACCCTGTCCCTTATCCAACTTTAATTTACTTAGATTTTTTTCTTTCTCGCCTATCTATTAACTTAAAATTTTCTAAGATATATAGAAAATCAAAATAGCCATCAAAACATGTTTATTGTTTTATTTATAAAAACAAAAAAAAGTCATCAAACAAATATGATTTTTGTTTTTAAAAAATAGAACATAAAAAAGAAACCAAAAACTAAACCCATAAATAATAATCAAATAAGATCTTAACTAATAATATTGAACTTTGTTCCTAAAATTAGGAACGACTCCCTAAAATGATTCATATTGATAATTTTTTATAAGACAAAAACCTAAATCATTACTCTATATATATTTTTCAATTGAGTATACTTGAGTAGATAAGACATCGATTACCTATTTTAAAGTCGAATGTTCAGTTTATAACGATGGAAAAGAAAATTGAAGGGAGTCTTTTACCCGTCACAAAAGCATAATAAAGTTTATGTATCCAAGAATTCTACAACTTTAACTAAAAACATGTTCCTTATGTGTATCACAGATCGGAAATCATTGAATCAAGAAAATAAGCCAAAAAAAGACGCAAAGTGAATCCATTGTGGAAAAGTAAAATCACATGTTCATCTTTTACTACTAGA
This sequence comes from Momordica charantia, assembly GCF_001995035.1. Next base: position 550,187 of record NW_019104528.1, read on the forward strand.
TAAATCATGTTTTTGTTGAATTTCTTCTCTATTGAAGGGCCGACTTTTCTCTAGTGACATGAGAAAAATGATATGAGGTGCAATCGTTCCAAGGATAAAGACCATATAACCGCTAATCAATTATTTGTAAAGTTTTCATATTTCTAATTAATCCCTTATCAAACTATAAAAAATATATATATTATCTCACGGTAGCCATATACAACCGAATTAGAAATATTGATATCAATCAAAATATTGACATCTCAATTTATGAAATTGTTGTTGGAAAATACGATAAAATGTCAATGTGAATAGTTATTTCTAAAAAAATCATAAAAATGAAAAATCATAAAACATTATTTAATTTAATAAATAGATATTTTATCTTTCTTTTTTTAAACAAAGTGAAAACTCTTATTAATATTATGTTTATATTAATAATATTTTATTTATATTTTTAAAAAAATTAGACAATTATATATATATATATATATATATATATATATATATATATATATATTCTCTTACTCGTATGAATTTGTGACTTCAAATATATCATCCCACAGTGGACAAACTTCGTTGAGCGGATCGTGCTTAGTAATACTTGAGTGGGTCCCACACATCGACTCCTATATAAATAGGTGAATAGAATTCGCACACAAGTATGCGAATTCAATTGATTGTCTTGAAAACTTATCTTGGATTCCACTGACTTGAGCATCACAACTCTTTTCTTTCTTTGTAGGTCTTCTTTGTATTTCTTGGATCCAATTCTCTTAATTAGTTCTTCAAATAGTCTAATTTCACGCTTAAACACTAGGATATATACACCTATTTCATGAGTATATATATATATATATATATACATTACTCCCAAGCCCCATATATATCAATACTAATACTTTATTGGATTACTTTGTTATAGTTCAATTATTGAAAAGAAAATTTTTATTGAAAAGAAGAAAAAAGAAGAAGAATAATGAGTGAAAATTGTGGACGTGGAAGGCGAAAATTATTGATGCAGCTGTGTGCTGTGAGGAGAGTATGGAGAATGGAGAATAAGAAGAAGATGGACAAAATGGACCAATCAGAAAACTTATCTCAAACCTGATTGGCCCTTCATTATTGTTGTCCTATCACCATCACATTAACTTTCCTAAAAGCCTTTGAAAATGGATGATTCAATCTCCCACACCGCCGTGCCATAATTCATTGTTATATACGTACAAACTTTTCGCGAAAAATTATCTCCAATTTATCTATTTGATTGTAAAATTTTGTTGATGTTCTTTGCTCGCAACTTAATCTAGTTTTTAAGTTAACATACTATCAAACTAATTAAGAGATTCATGCGTTTGAATAACCATGCATTAATGTTTTCAAAATTGTAAAATAAAAGAAGAAAAAACTAAGATTCTTCTTTTCTTATAAATAACTTTCAAAATGTCTATTTTAGTTTTATAAATTTTTAGGTTTATGTCAGGTGGGTCTTTTATCTTTTAAAACGTTTATTTTAGTCTTTGGTTTTTTTTTAATTATGACTATTATTTTGTTGTTAATGGTTGACGAATGATTAATAATCTCTGTTTCGAATTTATGTTTTAACGCGCTAACGTAGGATTTAACCCAAAAATATTAGATACAAATGATAGTTTTGAATGTGTTTTGTTTTTTAAAATAGATATATTTTTTATAGAATAGAAGTTTAATTTGTTTGATTTAAAATTTGAAGAAATAAGAAAAAAGAAATAATTAACTAATTAAATACATATTTATGCTTATATTTTAATGAAAAGCAAATGACAAACAATTATCAAACATGTTTTCGTTCTAAAATATCGAATCAAAGTTTTATCATGAACTAACTATGTAAAACTAAAATCAATACATGATAGAATAAGTTTTAATCACGTGGTATAACATGTGTGAGATTGTATTATCATATTTGTTGAATTAATTAAAATACATAAATTTAAAATATATATTTTTTTGTTTGGTTGGCGGATATGGATTCCATATTAAAGAAGTATAGAAAGATGGATTATTATAATTTAGTTTTTAAACTTTTGATATGATGTTTACTTTCAAAGCAGTGCATCAAAATTTATTTTAGTTCGTGTCATTAGTTTTGTAGTCCATGCTATTAATTTTTTCTTTTTTAATATAAATTATTTAATAAAATATGAAGGGATAAACTATTTATTCATTTATTTGATGAACAATTATTTATGTGGATAAATATTTGAAGGTATATATAACATGACAAATGTAGGATTTTAAAATAGGTTTCGTCTTTTTCTTAAATGATTAATAAAAAACTAATTAATGACAAAGGAAAAAATATAGATTTTGTAACATATTACAGGACAGAACTACGAAAGTGGAATAAATAAAATAAATATGTCAATACCCTGAATTCTTGCCACTGTGCCAGGACCTTGTGATGCAATTTAAAATTCTTTTTTATAAAACAAATTTTTTATTTTTTAATTTTGTTAAAAATAATCAATTTGTTTTTTCAAAGATCATTCGTTTATTTCGAGAGTCTTTTCAAAGAAAACATTTTTTTTTTTAACAAATGATATGATATGCAGTGATGTATGGATGGATGAATGTATGACTTTGACTTGTTAGAGTTCAATTTCCACATACTCACATTCTTTTTACAAGTACTTAGCTACATCATGGATGAATAAAACTTCATTGTCATTTTAACATTAGCAAGTCATGAGTCGTTCACTATCTTTCATTCTTAGCAATCTCAAAGAGGACTTCAAAGAAGAAATATGGTTTATTGATAATGCAAAGCAATAGGTCAACGTTGATTTTGATAATCTTGTACACTCATGATTCTAGTACTTCATGTGTTGACCATCTTCTTTTGAAAAATTTAGTGAAGTACAGTTCTCAGTTGAATGACCTACAACTCCTGCATGGTAATCACAGTGGACTTGCGGGTCGTACAACTTTGGATAAGGTGGTCGTAATGGCTTTACAGGTACTGGAGCTAATAGATTACCTTGAAATAATTGGGATAACAACTCGGTATAGGATATTGGGATCGGATAAAAGCTCTCTCGCTTTAGTTGTCTCCGACTACTATGATTGTCAGGTAATGTTGGCAATCTTAGTTGTGTGTCATACTGCTGAGCCAATGAGTTTATGGGTACTGTAGAAGGATTGTATACCACAAGTCCTTGCTGGTGCATCCACTTGCGCTTCGAGATTACTGTCTCGACTTTATTTTTCCTTTTAACAGAGTTTCTATTCGTTTCAGAATGTGGCTTTTTATTAATTAAAGGCAGGGCAGTTGCTCTGTTGCTTTTCCCCATCTTTGAGCATATTCTTTCCCTGCAGTTTCTTCAACATTTCCATTGGTAACATTTTCTTTTTCTTTACCTTTTAAAATATTTGAGTGAATGACCTTCATCTTGGAATGTAAATTCAACCTGACATATTGTAGGAGCTTGTTAGCTTTTCTTGGAAAGCTGAGTTTCATGTGACAGATAATGCTGGGAGAAAGTCTCTGTTGGCTGACAAAGAGGTGGGTCCATCCTAGGTGATGAATTATTATGAGGTTCGAATAAATTATTAGGTTGAGAAATGTCCCCAGCTGTAACAATATACTTTAAGACATTGAAAATTTCTGTGACCTACCCTTGAATCTTATCGATATCTTGTCACATCTTCTTTAGCTCAACATTTTGCACCTCCATAACCTGTTCTTGAATATCTTCTCTCATTTTCTTTAGCTCATTATTCAATTCTTCCATAACCCGTTTATGGATTTTGATTCTAATTTTCTTTAGCTCAGCATTAAATTCTTCCATGTTATGCTGCTTTATGTACATTGTATATAACAAATAGTAAATATGTGGTTATTGAGCTATTTTTTCTAAGAGTGTGTTAATTATGATGTAATGGAGAATGCATAGATTTTGATTTTTTTAAGATAGAAATTGATATGCATGAGACGATGTGCTGCAAATGTTGGATCACAAATTAGGGGAACTTTATGTGAAACAATGCATGCGAATGATGCAAGAGAATAATAAATTTTTTAATTTATGATATAGACATGTAAAAGGATGCAAACAAAAGACAGATATACTTTTTTAATTTATACTATGAACATGCAGAATGATGCATGTGAAGACTATGTTTTTTTTTAATTTATTTTCTTTGAGGAGGAAAAAGATTGTTATCTAAATATGCTACAAATTGCCCCAAGATAAATTAGTACATTCTAACTNTGAGAATTATTGCTAGTATTTTAAGGATATAAAATATGTGTGGCACAACCAAATCAAATCCATATACTTTATGTTTCCAAAAATAAAAAAGAAAACAAAGTTAGATCGATTTTTTTTAATTGATTTTCTTTGAGGAGGAAAAAGATTGTTATCTAAATATGCTACAAATTGCCCCAAGATAAATTAGTACATTCTAACTGCATGCAAATGTAATGGTAGACTCTAATTCACCCTAAGAGAGAGAAACATGAATATGTACATAGAATTAAACTCTAGGGTTATAAAGCTGAATTCCTAAGTTCTCGATAGAAGTAAATAAATTCGAAAGTTTTTTGTGGGCCTACATGGTAAGGTAAATGATTTTTTATTATTTTCCTTTATTTTTTAAAAAAAGTGGTTCATTTAAAACCTTATGGTTAAAACTCTAAATCAATCCTAAACTTTTTTATTAAAACAAACAATATGCCATGAACAACATAACAACCGACATAAATGTAATATGAATATGGTGTGAAATTATGTACTAATACATCCAAAAGGATAATCGCCCCCAAATTTTCCATATGCTTTGGCTGTATGGTCGACTTGAGTGGAGAATTTCATGCGCCTGCATGGGAACCGAAATTCCACGAATGTCACACTATTCAATCTCCGATCTAATTCTAAAAGGTAAAGTCCGGGTAGGAGGCTTGTGAATGTGTGTCAAATGCATGATGATGCAAAATAAAATAATAATACAATTAAATGAAGGAAAAAAAACAAACAAAAAAATGGACCAAAAAACATGTTACAATAGGATAATAAATGACAAAATAGATGGCTTGACTCTCAAATATCCCCAGCAAAGTAGCCAAGATGTTGCAACGTCATCGTGACGCGAAGCGGCCAATGTCATCCCCTAAAGGGTCTCTTTCGAGATAAGGGTTTTGAGTCGTCACCAATCATCTACGATGTATGATTGGTCACCTATTTAAAAACTTGGTCTACGAAAACAGATTTTTGGTTCGGGGGTCGACTGAGCGTAGGGGAGGTGTTAGCACCCTACGACACCCGTTCGAAAACGGTACAACATTTTATCATAAATTATCCTATTATTTTATTTGGTCCAAGGAAAAAAATATTTTTGTGTTTTAATTGAAATGTCTCATGTTATATTAATTCACACCTTGTTATAAGATTTGAATTAATAGGTATGAGTGGCACGAAGGCCGTTAGAAAAATTTTGACACATCGAGAATATTAGAAGGTCCCAATTTCTGTCATTGGAGTTTTCAAAATAATTATTTAGTAAGAAAATAATGATAAATAAAAAAAAGAAATAAAACGAAATCATGGCACACATAAAAACTCAAACTTTTATTGTAGTCGTTAATACCCTAGGCTCTTGCAAATTCTTGCTTTTAACATTATGTCATACAATAGGATACGTACTTAAATTTCTTTTTAAACAACAAAACTTTATACGTAAACTTTGTTTAATAAAAAAAAAGATAAACGGGATCCTTTATTAAAAAGGAAAAAAAATTAAACCTTTAATTTATTTTGAGTTTAAAATTCGTTTTTAATTTTTTTATTTAAAAAAAATCTTATCTCTATAACCAAACTTATTTAAAAAATCTTGCTCATTTTTTTTAAAACTGATTTGACAAATCTTTTATTCTTTTTTTTAAGAAACTTATTTAAAAACAAACAAATGCCTTTATTTTAAAATTCAACCTTTTTTATTTACTTAAAATAAAAACTTAAACTAATTTTATTGTAAAAAAAAAAATCTAAAACTTATTTTAAAAACTCAATTTAAAAGACTTATTTTCTTTTTAAAACTTTAATGTGTAATAAAAAAAACCTTTTTATTTTTATTACAAATTTGAAAGTCCAAAAAATAAACAATAAAAAAAGTTTCAAATCTACAAATTTTTAATTAAAAAAGAATAACCACTTTTCAAATAAAAAAAAATCTCAAAATCAAGCAAAAGCTTCTGAATTCTTCAAAGATCTACTAAATTCCAAAAGAAAACCGTCCATAAATCGACTTCAAAATCTTTAATATTTAAAAAAATACAACTCATAAACACTTCAAAATCAGTAATAAAACAACCCAAAACCTTCCAAAAACCTTCAACTTTCAGCAATGAAAAACATGAAAAATGATCTCATATAATGGGAAAAAAATCGAAAAAAAATACCACAGAAATCACAATTAAATATAAACACACAAACCCCATTTAACTCACCTTACTTACCAATATAATGGAAAACGTAGATTTAATCGCCAAGGTGGAGGGAGATTTTAAGTGAAATGGAGGAAGACGAATGAGGGTGGTGGTGGTGGTTGATTTCTAGAGAGAAAATGAGATGGAGTGGAGAAAAGGGAAAAAAAAAAAACTCTGCTCTGCACTGCACCGGAAAGCAGGGAACAACACGTGGTTAAAGCTTCGACGGAGAAAAGATCAAGTTTGTTTAAAACAAAATCATTTTTAGTTAAAAAAAAATCCTTTATTTATAACAAATTTCTTAAAATAAAACAAGATCATTTTTTTAATTTCTTATTAATAAATAAAAACATTTAAATAAATCTAACATTTTTTAATTTAATTTAATTTAAACTTTATATTAAAACTAATAATGAGGTAAACTTTTGTTATTTTTTAATTCAAATAAAACTTAATAAAGAAAAATACAATAATATAATTTAAAATGTAAAATAAGTCGGATCAATTACGGTGTCTACAAAAAATTTAATGATAAAAAATAAAATAAGTATTAAAAGATTAAGTATCGGAATAAGTTTTTTTTTCCAATAAAATTACATAATTATATTGATAATATTTGGACATATATGAGAATTATTGCTAGTATTTTAAGGATATAAAATATGTGTGGCACAACCAAATCAAATCCATATACTTTATGTTTCCAAAAATAAAAAAGAAAAAAAAAATCAAATCCATATATACAGCCACTAGCCAGTTGCCCCATTGGTTTATTATTCTTATGAGAAAATGCAAAAGAAAATCTGATCTTTTATTTATTGAAGTTTAAAGAATATGATCGGTTATAGGTTGCTTTCGGAGCTGCCACGTGGACCATTTGCTAGGAAACACGTGTCTCGATATCCACTTTAGACCTTTTTCAAGTGATTTTGACTTGCATTTTGAAATATAATGTTTCAAGAGTGATTTTGGACAAATCTAAAACCAATTTATAGGATTTCTGTCAATGATTTGTGGGGTGATTCTCCATCTGAATTTTAGTAACAAAAAAAAATAGTTTAAAATAGTTATTGTTTTAAATTTCAAAATTTGTATTTATATATATTCCACTTTATTTTCACCTTAAAAAATTGAGAAAATTTAATTTTCTTTTTCTAAAATTTTTGTGTCTCCCTATCTTTGTTTATCTTAATTTTGTTTGTTCTGTCTAATTTTTTATCTCCAAAATTTTTTGATCTCTTTCTAAATTTTTAATCTTCATTTTATTTTTGTCTCCAAAATTATTCTTTTTCACCCTCTAAAATTTCTCTTCCGATTATTTGGAGATATATAACATGCACATTTTTTGTGTTTTTTTTTCCAATAAAGAAAAATAATAATAAACAGTTGTTATGATCCGATTCTCGTGGATTGGATAATTGTTTGAGTTTATTTGAAGGGGAAAAAGTAGCTTCAAAAGTCTTTTCAAAAATGTAGTTCATGATTTGGCAAAGATTGGTGTTAACTAGTGTTACTGTTGGATGCCTCCTCTCGTATCTCCAAGAAATATTGAATTATGAAAGAGAATTAAGTTTGTGTGCTTCTCATTTTGCCTCCACTATTTCCAACATCTCCAATATTTCAACCATTTGGTTTATTTTCTAGTTTCTTGGTGGTCTCTTCTTGTAATCTTTCACAGTTTTGTGAAAGAGTTATATTGCTCAGCATCATATACATAATATTCACCTGCAAACGAATGTCCTATGAAGGGATGAGTTTCGACTTGAGGAAAAGCAATCGATCACCGGTAAGGTGGGCTTCGTAAAAATATCAACAAGTTGGGATGAAGTTGAAATAAAACGAAGTGAAATATCCTGATGAGTAACACACTCTCTGTTAAAATGAACATCAATCTCATTACGTTTTTGTTCGATCGTAAAAGATAGGATTTCAAACTAATTAAATAGTTAACGTGTAGTCAGTACACCAAAGCACGAAAGGAATAGCACCCAACACATGGAGATTTTATTAGGAGCTGCCTTAACCAAAATAACTTTGCTAACAGTAGTGGCTAAGGCATGATATCAACTTCAATAGAACTTTAGGATGCCAGTAGTGGTTGATCCATAATTTTACGTCGGCGACAAAAATACATATATACGTAATGAAATATTAATTTTAAACTTGAACTTGATATGTATTGGTTTGCACCTTACACTTATAACTTACAAGTGTTTCAATTTTCACATGTGTGGCAAAT
>NW_019104528.1:559088-586056 GCF_001995035.1 Momordica charantia
GATTACAAGACAATAAATGTATATCAAACAAATCAAATTAGGCTGTGAGACTCAAATATAAAAATATATTTAAAAAAAGAAAAATAATAAAATGCTCCAGCTTAATTCAATACCAAAATTAAAAGATGAGAAGTAAAACCTTCGAACCAAGCCTGAACTGCTTGCTTTGAACCATAAAGAGCTTTAAGAAGTTAACGAACATGGGTTATAGCTTTAGGACCAACAAACTCTTGTGGTTGCTCCATATATACTTCCTCATGACGTTCACCGTGTAAGAAGACCTTCTTTACATCAAGTTGCTAAAGAGACCAACAAAATTTGGCTACCAAACAAAGTATGATCCGAACAAAGGCATAAGTTCCAAGTTCCTTGCTTAAGAAGAAGATGCAATAGAAGGCCAAGAGGCATGAGTACATTGATAGTTATTTAGAGAGACTATAATTACATGAAATGAATCAATGTGCAAAATTTACACTTTTGTCATGAAATAACCCAATTTAAGATGGTACCAATTACTAATTTATCATTATATCATTTTATGTTTACACCTAAATATTAATTATTTTTTAAATTCAAAATTGGTTATTTGGAAGGATATATTTTAAGTCTCTTATTTTATGTCTAATTATACTTTACAAAAATAAAAATGACCAAATCCCTGAAATACTGCCAAAATCCCCAAAATCCTCCATTATTGCAAATTTTGGAAAAAACCATCCTCCTTCCACCATTTCTTCTTCCTATCTTGTTTGCTCTCCTTCCACAAACACCATTGTTTCCGTCCGTTCGAGCTTCTTCTTTGTCGTTGGAGCAGACCGTTATAGCTTCTTCTTCGTCGTCGGTCGCCCGTCGACTGTTCAAGCACTCCGTTTATCCCAAGGCTTGTTTAGTCGCCGATCGGAAGGTCATAGCAAATCCATCGTAAATCAGTGTGTCATCGAATCTGTTCGTTTGTCGCGGGTGGTCAATGAATCTTTGTAGATAACATTGTCATCTGCAAGGGCATTATTATCATACTGTAAGTTCGATGAAGAAATACACTTAGTTATGCTTTTTCTTAGTCCATATTGTGAAAAATTTAAATATGATTTGAGTGGTGCGAAATTTAGATGTGAATTTTTCTATATATGCAGATATAATATATAGTACAACTAAATGCCATTTTAGTAGTTACAGGAACTCAATAGTCGAATATATTTTATATTTATCATATAGGTTTATCTTGTAATGATATTAGATTTATCTTGTAATGGTATTGGATTGCATTTGTTAGCTTAATGTTAATATGAGCCACTCATAATAATGAAGCATGTGTTAGGGTTTCTGAATTTATAGAATAGGTTAATGTTATATGCGGATATAATATGTATCTACACTATATAAATTTATATGAGATTGAGACTTCAATAGTTAAAAGATTATATTCGGATATATTTTGTATCTATTATTAAATACCCAATTGCAAGATACAATCCAGTTCTGTTGCTTTTTGTGCTACTGAAAACTTTTGATGTTATACTTTCTAATATCATTAAATCGTTGGTATATTTTTCAACTATTTTGAATTTGAAATCATGTATAAATCTACACATTAATTAATTTAGAAATTGAATCTTTTTGTAATTAATATACGCTATCTATGTACTAATCTCATTAATACATGAACGAGTGAATTAAGTGATTAAGCAAAAAATTGGTAAGGGGCCACAATAATTAAAAGATTATGTCTACAATTTAGGGATTTAAAAAAGAAAAATAACAATAATAAATATAAATGCAATAAATAAAGGTAAAATTAGTATTATAAAAAAATTCTACGTTCAAAAATCTAAAAGTGTAAAATTGGAAGACTTTAGACATTTGTGAAAATAAGCTAATGAGAAGACATTAACTCAGGAAACAAAGATGAATTTGACTTAGTTATGGGCTTGCTTTTTGGTTGGTTTCATTGTTTGTCTCCGTTGTAAGGCCCAAATGTCCAAAATTTTCCTGAAAACAATGGCTCGCATAAAAGCCCAATTTTCTAAACCTTTCCATATGGCCTAAAAGCCCAAATTCAGATACTCAGAAGTTTCCTGTCATACAATGGCCTTGCTTCTATTTGCTGCTTATAAACTGTTCTTTTTTAATTGTTTTCTTTGTTTTTAATTTTAAAAATAGTGTATGATAGTTGTTTCAATCTTTTTTTCTTTAATTTATTTCTTTAATATTTTTAGTTGAGATCATAATGCATTTAAATCTAGTTTTACTTAAAAAGTATCAATTTATAAACTAATTAACAGTAAAATTAGAAAACACGTAGAAACAACGATATAGTATTTGTATTTGTTCCTATGTTTTGTTTTCAAACTATCTTTAATGTTATATTGATATTTAATTTAAAAATTGTTATAAGATAATTATATAGAATTCTAACGGATTACATTTTATTTATTTTAAGTTATTTGATAAATATTTGTAAAAACAATTGTTATAAATAAATCGTGCCAAATAAAATGTTATTAAAATAAATTAACGAAGTAAAAAAAAAATTGTATTAAATAAGAATTAAAAATTTAGAAGTATACAAAACAATTTTAAAAAATTGATGAGATAGAGATAAAATAAAATTTTAAGAGTTTATTAGTAAATACGGAAGTCAAAAGCTATCCGATTTTGGTAAATTAAAGTTTTACCAAAACACTAAAAACCCATAAATCAATCAAAACATAACCTTAAGATTTTTTTATTTTTTGAAACCTACATTCTGACTCGCAAATTAATACTATGAAAAATTTAGGAAGACTTATATATACTTTTATTAGTCAAAAAATTATTGGGTTGATATTGAAAAAGGACTCCCAAACAATCTCTAAGTAAATGTCTAATACTCTCAAACAAATAAATAAGCGTATAATACAAGATAGAACAATTGATACCAATTTTTAAAAGAAAAATAAAATAGAATCGAATTTTCTTTTATAATAAAATCCGATGATAAGCAAGTTGATATCTTTTCTAACTTTTAATTTTTAATTTATATATTTTAATTATATTCTTTTGTTAGTCAAAATCTAAGATAAAAAGAAAATTATTTTTTCTTGCTATTAATTTTTTTTTCTGACAACCTGAGCTAAATTTAGTGGTAATTGACACATGTCTTTATTAAAAGATCATGAGTTCCCGAAATTTTGGGGACAGAGACAAAGAATCCGTCCTAATATATATATATATAATTTGGGGACAGAGACCAAGTATTTTAATTCTTTAAAAAATATAAAAAAATTTTATGGAATACAGTAAAATTTAATTCAAAGAAAGAAAATTAAAATAGTATTTATTATTATATATAATGATTAATAAAATATTAAATAAGGACGGGGACGAGGCGGGGAGAACTCCCTATCTTCGATTAGGATTTCCGGTTTGACCCCATTCCTAGTCAAATTGGGGATTCCCCGACCCGATCGGGTCAGGTACCCACCGGGATTGGGTCCCGCGGATTTTCTTTCATCCCAAACTATTGTGGTGCATGACTATTAAAGATGATTAATACCACCAATTAATCCAAAGGTTTAAGCGTATGGATTAGGTAAATTTAATATTTACTTATTGGATATCTCACGGCCAACAAGTGGACATTAATATAAACAAGGGATTCAGGGAACTTACCTTAATATTTTTTAGTTTTATTTATTTTATTTGCCTTTGCAAAAATAATATTTTTTGTTTTTTTGTTTTTCGCTTTATTAATGTACTAAAAATAATAATAAATAGCACCCCAAGATCTAGATTCGAACCCTCCTGTGTCTCGAAAGAAAAAGAATAATAATAATAATAAATAAATAGTGTAATTAATACCTCGAGAGTTAAAGTTCCCATTTTTTTAGATCGCTTAAATTTATTTTTAATAGTTGAGTTGTAGCATTTATTTAATAGGACTTTAAGTACTTTTTTAGTTAAATTTTACATGATTTATTGGTTGGTTGANGGAAAACGTAGGTCAAAAAACAGAAAGAGGTTAAAAAATGACACGTTTAGCCAACAAGTTAACTTGCACATTCAATGAACAGTAAATATTGACAAAATTTTAAATCACTGGAGAACATCTCCAAATTGACGATCTCTTCCCCCAACTCGCAACATCAGATTTTGTAAATCTCCCCATTCACCAGTCACACTGTCTCCAAACCATCAGAAAAAAAAAATTTAATTTTAATTTTAATTTTGAAAAGGTATTAATTTGTCATACTAAAAGTTTAAGATTTCACCCACCTAAATTTAATAAAAGAAAGAAAAATTATCAAGATGTGGACTTAATAAGTGGTTCTGGACTTAATTTTTTACTTTTATTAAATTAACAACAGTCGGGAGATTCTGGTATCTAACCAATCTTAGGAATTATTTTTTTTTAGGGAAACAAGACCTTGTTAAAAACAAACACCATGGTGGGTTACGTTTGCAATTTGATTTCTGATTCAACCCCACCCTACTCCAAATTTGATGTACTAAAAAGATTATAGTAATAAATATTCGACCAGTCATGTTTCGTTTGTTGAAGTTCGATAATTTTAAAAGGCTTGCAACATCGACTGAGTGGTCGATCGATTTTGGCTAAAATCAAGCTTCCAACGAGATAGAGACGAAAAACAGCCTCGTGAGACACAGAGAAAAGAAACTTAACCTTAAACAACAAAGAAACTTAACCTTGAACAACGTCTTCCTCTCATTTCTTGAAACTTAATTAACCTTAAAGAGGCCAGTTGTTTCGTGGGAATCAAAGATTCTTGTGAGACGAGTATCTGGATTCCCATATTTGTTTTGTGGTAAATGTAAAATATCCAGGTATCTCGAGATATCTAAATATCTTAAGATGCCGAACATGGGTTTCCATGCTTCCATGTCGATGATATCCTATGTTGATTTTTTTATCTTTCGTTATTTTCTCATATATTTTCTTTTATAAAATTTCTTTGGTTTTTATTTGTAATATAGTTTAAATAAATTAATATACTCATTCACTAATAAACAATTAACTAATATATTTAAAAATAAACTTGAATTAAATTATATAATATTTCTATTTTATTTTAATATTTGGAGTGAATTCTTATGAAGAATATCTTATCATCTTAAATATATAATTTGAAATCAACATTTTTTTAAAGCTTACCTTTGATATTTTTCTTCTTAAAAAGAATATAATATGATAATATAATAAATGAATTTTACCCCACCTAACATTAATTATATAATTGTATATTTTTAAAAATATTAAAGTTAAAAATGAAATTTATATTCAATATTAATTACTTTTAAAAAAAATCTTATATTAATATGAATTCTACCTAATAACGTACAAAAATTAATATATATGTGCAATTGATGTAAAAAAAACCTAAAATATTAAATTAATTTTAAGAAAATCTATTATATAAATGAAAATTATGTTAGATTAATGTACAAATTATATGAATACTCGTAAGGACATTTTTGGAACATTCTACAAATTTAGAACATTCTCATGAATAAATCATGCAAAACAGAGGTGACTATTCAGATATTCTCGGACATCCTTATATATTTTTATACGAAACAAATGTGGCCATGTGAAGATGCCAGACATCTAAAATCCGGACATTTGAAATTTCAGACATCTGAAGATGTCCTGCATTCCCAAAAAACAAACGGCCCCTAAACGACTTTAGTTTTCTCAAGACAATCTTTCAGCTTTAGTTCATTTTGATATCTATACTTTCAAAATATTCCTTTTGGTTCATGTATTTTTAACTTTGGTCATTTTAGTTCGTGTATTTTCAAAATGTTCGTTTAATCAGTGTAATTTTAAAAAATGACTATTCTAGTCCTTATGTTTAAAATTTTGACACACATTCTCCACATAACGGAAATCTTTCAATATAAAATCATGATTACATTTCAAGAAATATATCGAGTGTAACGCGATATTGAAATTATGATAGAAAAAATGAGTTTAAAAATAAAATTAAAAGACCAAAGTGGTTATTTTTTAAAAGTAGAAGACTAAAACGAACATTTTAAAAATACATGGATCAAAATGAACTGATCAAAATAAATATTTTAAAAGGACTTAAAAAAACCAAAATTGGAAGTAGATAAACAAAATTAGTCTTTTTAACATTTTATAAATGTGGTTTTTAGAAAAGTTATATTTATAATTAGATTTATAAAAATTATTTATTGATATGTTTTAAAAAAATGAAGCTACCCGCTCAATTTTTGTTTTATTCATTTTATAAGATTTAAGTGTGTGATACACATTCTCCTCTTTAAATGGGGCTGGTTAAGAATTATGGAATATTATAATTATATATAAAAAAACACAATGAGAGGAAAAATATAAGTTTTTTTTTCACGAAAAAAGTATAAAGTATATTATTGCACATTGAATCCAACCTCCTCTAATTGTATATTAATAAAATATGTATATTAGTAAAATAAAACCTACATTTTGTTAAACGAATATAACTAAGTTGTAAAGACATATAGGACCTTATTAAAAAAAAAAAAAGGATATATAAGACCCGTTTGAAATTGCACAGACCCCAACATCCATGAATTTAAGTATGATAAAATAATTTTTTATTTATGTTTTGAAATAAATTGAAAAAAAATAAAAAAGAATAAACTTGTTTCCATTCCATTGTTTCTAAAATTTCTATACAATTTTGAGAATGTTCCAAAAAAAAAAATCAAAGACAATAAACATAATTAATTGCAAAATATATATAATTCTTAAAAAAATTAAAAATGTAAAAACAATAATGAGTCATAATTTCTCCTTTCCAAACCCCAAATTTAAATCTCCATACCCCACACTTCCATAAACAAAAAATAACTATTAAAGAAACTTATCCTCGTCTAGTGATAACTTTTCCCATTTTATTTTATATTTTTTAAAATAAAAATATGATTTTTAATTAATTAATGTATAATTATAGATGATGTAATATTTTTCTCTTTTTATATGATTGGGTGAAGAAAAAAGTCGCACAATAATTTATTGCCTCTTTCTTTTGAGGTGACCAACCAACCAACTTCAAGAAAATGCATTAATTTTATCAAAATAAGCTATTAAAGAATTTGCTTAATTAACAACAATTATGCACTTTTTTATATTTACTTTGTTAAATTATGCCTCCAAATCCCACTTAATTAGTATAATTAATACTTAATTTCCGAAAGCACCTTTGGATTTTATCACATGCTACGAAGATGAAATAATTTTTTTTAACAATGAAGATTCGAACCCGTGATCACCTTTTAATTGAGATATATAGGTTAACTAGTTGAACTACATTCAAGTTAGCTTCAATTTTAATTTTTTAGGCCGTTTGATTTTAATTAAAATAAATATGGAATAATTTGATTGATTTAGAAAGGAAATTAAATATTCATTCTCCAATGACATGTTCACAACAAAAAACGTCGAGAGACAAAGAAGATCTGAGAGATGATGAAACTCTCCACCTCTACAATCAAAGTTTTGAAATCTTGGGAACTCACTAAGTTTTTGTATTTTTACTTTAATATTGTGTTGCAGTTCATTTATACTCAGCCTAATTAATATATATATATATATATATATATATATATATATATATATATATATATTCTAATTTTTCAATATAGCAACTAAAATGAGAAGATTATTTGGGTAAAGTTGTGTGCCGCAATAAAATAAACCTAAATTTATGAGTTTCTAATGGATTGGATTATTTTTCCCTCTCTTCATGTGAATTGGACTTTGGAGAGAGATGTGCTCTATTTTCCTCTCTCATTTTTTAATTTCTACATATAAATATACCTTCTCTCCTAAATAAAGTCAATTCACATATTTTTTGTTTTTTTTTTTAATTTTAAAATTAAACTCTTTCACATACTCCTATAAATGTCACCGAGATTTTAATAGTTAAATAATTTCTGAAAATAAAAGTATAAAAATATATTAACATTTAAAATTTAAATGAATTCATATATTCACAAATGTAAAAATTTTAAAAATGAAAATATTCAATATAAAAAATTTTTAATTTATTTATAAAGTTAATTATAAAATTGACGACTTTATTTTTAATTCTAATTATTAATAACATTTCAAAAGTTTTAAAATTTTAGTAATTATTGCAACTCTCTCCAACTTCTATAACTATATAAATACCTTTTCGTCAATTTTTTTCTACAAAAAAATTTATTTCTTCTCCTCTCAAGTGTTTTTTTCTTCCTCCATCAATCCTTTTTCCTAAATTCTAGATTTAATGTGTGTAGAGCATACATAATAACCTAACACACTAATATTTTTGTAGAAATCGGAATATAGTGATATATATCTAAGACCTATTATAACACTCTTATATTAACATGGAAGACTGTGGTGGTTCAAGAAAATAATCTCAGGGATACCTATCCCTCATTTAGATACATTTGAAGTTATTTTATGATTAAAAAATATGTTTATGTGACGCTCAGGTAGAGAGTAGGGATATATGGATCAATCGGTACCAGATCCGGATAGAGTAGAGGTACATAGATATACTGGTATCACTTTCGAATGGGAGACATCCTGAGATCATGGAAGCATGGTTAAGAAATTCTTAAAAAAAATTGATAAGGCATGCAGTGCACGTGTTATAAACTAGTTAATACTAAAAATTTTAGCATCATGAATAGCTTAATTGGTTAAGTACCTGTCATCACGTCAAACCACACCTTCCTATATTGTACTTAAAACCCAAAACTAATTTTTTTAAAAATATATATAAATTAACCTTTAAAAACGAACTTTCAAGCAACTCTCTATTCTGTCCTTTTTTTTCCACGGTTCCACTAAGAAAATAGAAAAGAATTTTAAAATGATTGCAAGTGGACTTCCTCATTCTAGATTCTACCATTGGCATCATTTTGTCTTCTGTCTTTTTTTTTTTTCATACGCAAAAATAATAATAGGTATTATTATTATAACTTATCTTCATTTCTTCCAATAGGCATAATTGAGAAAATATAAATTTAATAGTATTAACTTTCTCTCTTTCTTATTTATCTATTTTGTAACTTTAAAACCAAAACAAAATTGTCAAGTTGAAAAGCATAGATATATTAAATTGGCTAAGACATCTGTAGATTTTTTAAAAACCCAAAATAAAATTATATTTATTAGACTTATTTCATAATTATTTTATTTTTAATTAAAATAAAGTTGAATTTATTATCAATATTTATGCGTAGTTCTATCTTAAAATCAATTAACAATTAGAGGAGCTAGTCCATTTATATTATAATATTTTTATCTTTTTCAACGTGGGATTCCTTAATATTTATAACACTTTATTTTTTTTAACATGATTTTAAAACTTCAAAGATAAAAATAAAAGAAAAAAGAAATAGAATTCTTAGAATTTTTTCTTCCTATTCAATCTAGCTAAAATTTTCATTTTTTAAAGAATAAAATAAATAAATAAATGAAATGTGTATTCAATGAGCTTAAAAAATTTTAGTTTTATTTTAGCTTTTCATTTTCAAATCCACGACTAAGAATAAAACAAACTACTCGCTACTTCTTAAAAATTCAAGACAATATTTCACCATTAATAAAATATAGTTGTATCAATAAGACTATGTAATATGATATTTGACATACCATATTTATAAGTTTATAACTACCGAAACAATTAGAAAATTAATGCAACTATACATTTGGATAATTGGGAATATTTATTTATATTGATTACGGTTGGACTAAGGAGAATACTTTTATGAGCATATTTTCCAAGGTGCACAGAATATTTTTAAAAAATCTAAATCTAAATGCAATCAATCAACCAATGAATTAATTTATTTTTATTTGAAAACAATTTTTTTATTAAAAAAATATGAGAGTGGAGATAAAGATATGTCACATTCCCCCATTTGCACTTATGATTAAGAAAATCCAAACACTACATCCCATTGGTGATTTGGGGGTTTTTTGTCTCTTATCACATCGAACAAATTGGCAATCAAATTTTATTAAAAATGCCCAAGTGGTTTATTATTATTATTTTTATATGTCATTTAGTTTATTGGAATTATTTTAAGTATATTGTAAAAAAGACATTTCTTTTTTATATTAAGATTTGAGACTACAAATGTTAGGTTGGATACTGTTCCTATGTCACCATACTTTATGTTCCATTACATGACAACAAAATAAATAAAATTTAAAAAATAAAATTTCTTTTTTCTTTTTTTTTTTTTACTTTTATTTTGCCAACCAACTTGGTTTGTTCATTAATATATTTAAAATTAATTAGTTACTTTGAATAAACATATAACTATGATTGTAGTATATTAATAATTTTTGTAGTGAAATTGTTTAGGAATGATGTTAAAACAATGTTAAATTTACTTTTCAATATAGAAAAATAATTTGGTCGGTGAGGTTTTTAAAAGTTGTTTTTACTTGTTCAATTTATTTTTTAGAAGAAGAGCCTTAAGATATTCTTAATGATAATAAAAAGGGACCACAAATGATTAAATTTAAGTCCATATACATGAGTAGTAATGGGTAATTGGTAATGGGTAATTGGTAAGTAGTGGAAGGGAATTATTTTTATAATATAATTGATTATATATATATATATATAAATTCGAGAATCGATGTCATGTGACTTTGCCTATTAGATCTCTATAATTGAGGAGCATCCAATATTGTAATCGGCGTTGCGGCACTCATTATTCTGAGGTGGGGGAGCCCCAGCTACGTACCCTATGAGATTCGAATCAGGAAGGGGATATACCTATTTGGTCACAAACCGACTACACCACCAACTGGTTGATTAAACATATTATAAAAACGACCCTTTCTAGAAACCACATTCAAAAGCATCCAAATCAACTTTGGAATTGTTAAATTGAATGCTTAGTGCATAACATAATGCTTAATGCATGACTTGTTGTGAGGAATGAGTATAACTTTTATGATCTACTATCTACAATGAGTCCTAGCTACTTTATGTACTTTAAAGATATAATTAATTATTGAATAGTAACCAATGATCATACCTCTCTCCTCTAAATGGTTGACATTATATATGTTCCATAAAGTTTTACTCTAAATAGTGTACAAAAGGAGATAAAATATCGATTTCATCTCTGTTGAAAACTTTGATTAAATATAACATTTATAAAAGTATGTCAAAACACATGCGTTCGTGCGTTTTATGCTTGGTCCATGTATAATAATTTAGTCTCTATATTTTGTAAAAAAAATGTAATAATTAAATTTCCATCGGTTGTTAATTAAAAAAATATTAACTACTACTAAGGAAAAAATCAAGTAAGTATATTAATAACCAATTTTAACATTTACAAAATATGAGATACTAAATTGAAAAATACTAAAATATAATGACTAAATTAAAAGAGAAAAAAAAAACACTCAAATACACAACCAACTAAAACATATATTTAATCCTTTTTTTTAATCTTGTTTTCTTATACATTGAGGTAATCAATATAACTAGCATGTCCCAAAGGCCGATCTCCCAATTTTTTAATAGAATGAACAACCTAATTATTGAATGTATATATGATAACAAAAATTATGAAGATGAAAACATTATAAAAGCCAATTAATTGCATAGATTAGACAAATATATGCATTAACCTTAAAGTTATTGTTTCATATAGGATGAGTGATTAAAATCTTATTTTGGGACATAGAATAAATTCCATGGATGATCTTATGCCTTAGGTTATGTAGTCTAATCTCCACTTCTGAAGGAAGAAAAAAAAAAAAGAACACAAATCAAAATAGTTGATTAAGCAAATTAGAATTGCCAAACATGTGGTCTAGTAACAAAGGGTTGAAAAAAACTTGAAATGTATATGCAAAGATAAAGAGTTGTTCCCTGTAATTGAGGCAATAAAATTTTCTCTGAAGTCTGGATTTTCAAAATTGAATATGTTTGGATTGGACCATCCATGATCCATCCATCCCCCACTCGCACTTATTTAAATCCAAATTTCCAAAACTTTCCCTTTCGAAATCACAACCCAACCAAATGAACCAAAAAAGCAATTAAAGAATAAAAATTTGAAATCAAGCCTGTCCCGACCATGTTTCCTTAATTATTATGGATAACTTATTGGTCTAAAAGAACTAGAGTAAAACGAGAGGAAATGAATTCAAACCACATGATAACTACCTACTTAGGAAATCAATTCTCATGTGTTTTCAGACACCAAATGTTGTAGGATGAGACGATTGCTTCGTGAGATTAGTTAAAGTGCGTGTTAGCTGACGTAGACACTCGTGAATATAAAAAAAGACTCATTTTCTTGCCCTGAGTGAGAAGCCACATCATCACCCACGTCATTGGGTTGCCCTTCTCGGCCTCCCAACTTGCACAGCTCCTTCTCTTCCTCAGCAAATTCTTATTTTTATCTCTTTTTTTCTCTTCTACTAAACATTCATTCTCTCAGCAGCTCCTCTTTCTCTCTCCAAACCCCATGGCTGGGAAGCATGGAGAAGTACTAAGCTTTCTCTCTCTTTCTCT
Source organism: Momordica charantia (assembly GCF_001995035.1). Next base: position 571,643 of record NW_019104528.1, read on the forward strand.
CTCTCATTTTTGCATTGTGAACTAATTTTCAATCAAATTTTCAGGTGATGTGGCCAAGATTGGTTGCCAACAAGATCTTGAAGAAGAGATTGGGAAGCAATAACTTTGTGGCAGACATTCCAAGCAACAACAACTCAGAAGCCAATTTGCTTGAGATTCCAATCTTTGCTCAATCTTCTTCAGTTCCAAATGCCTTCTATAAACCTCCAATCCATACTTACAAGTAATCTCTCCCATTATATGTTTTTTCATTAATCTTTGTAAATGCTTCCCCTAACTTTAAGCTATATGTCTTGTTTTTTTGGCAGGGTTTTTGTTAGTACATGGAATGTTGGAGGTGTTGCACCAAGCCAAGATTTGGACATGGAGGATTGGTTGGACATTTCTTGTGACATCTATGTTTTTGGGTAATTTTCATTTTTCTTTTTCTCCCCTATTGGGGTCATTTTTGTTATTTCTACTTTAATATTTCCTTTGACAACCATTTCATGATTTTTTGAATTTGGGTATCATTTTAGGTGGTATAGGAATGAAATAGACACTCCGGTAAAAACATGTGCCTAAAGAATATCATTCAAATGAAAAAGAAACACAAATATTATTCAAATAAAGATTGAAGACCATGACTCGGTCCCTAATGCAAAGACAAAACTAATAATTGCTATAGGTCTTATATATTTTCAAAAATTTGTTCGTATGGTATGTTTATTTCTTTAATTTATATGTCTGAAGCCTAGAAAATTAAATTTAGACAGTCATGGTTAGGATACTCTTTCAAAGTAGAGATGCAGAATAAAGGGATTATAGTTAAGTAATTAGGGTTAATTAGTGATTTCAATTTAATTATATGCACGAGTTGTGTGCACATGTGCAGTTTCCAAGAAATTGTGCCTCTGAAAGCCTCGAATGTGTTTGGATCAGAGAACAGAAAGATCTGTACAAAATGGAATTCGATGATAAGAGAGGCGTTGAAGAAGAAAGTGAGACAAAATTTCAAGTGTATTATAAGCAAACAAATGGTTGGGATTATGATCTCAATTTGGGTTCGAAGTGAGCTTCATCCATTCATAAGGAATCCAAGTGTTTGTTGCATCGGTTGTGGCATCATGGGCTGCCTTGGCAACAAGGTATATTTCATTTATATTTGAAACATTCATCTTCTTTTCAATCCTATCATTTCGAAATCTTATCGTTTTCGTTTTATTTTTCATTTGTAATTTTTGAGAAAAATGAACATTTGGTAACTGCTCCTAGTTTTGGTTTTTCGTTTTTAAAACATGTTTACAAAATTATTACATGTTTTAAAAACAACAAAATAAGGGCCCGTTGTTTCCGTTTATTGTTTTTGTTTCTTCCTTTTTAGTAAGGAAAAATAAAATTGCATGACTCTGATACACATGAATTCAAAAATGATAAAATAACATTTTATTTATGTTTTGGAACACATTTCAAAGGGAAACAAGAAACCAAAAAAAAAACTTGTTTTTGTTGTTTCCAACAACTAGAAAGTTGTTCATGTTTCCAATTTGTTCTGACATAAATAAGATCTTGTTTTATCACTGTTGAATCCATGGGTGTGGAGGGATATGCAATTTAAAAAAAAGAAAATTGAAAACAAGGAACATAACTTTACCAAATGAGCCCTAGCTTTGACATTTTCCTTGAGCAAAGATGCAAGCTTTATACAGGTAGTAGGGTCCAAACTATTAGTCAAGGATGCCATATATATTAAGGGAAGGGAAAAAAGGGTCTCAGTTTCCCATTCATGTTTCCAAATTTTTCTAAAAAAATATAGATGGAAGGATTATTTTATCATTTTTGACTTACAAAATCTTAATTTGAAAAATTAATCTTCATATAAAGTAAAGCTTCTACATTTGTTTTCATTAGAGAATAAAAAACAAGAAAGACTTACCACTCATGTTTCTATTTCCCTTTCCAATAAAAAAAAGAAAGAATTAGAATTATAAACAACAAACAACTCTTACCAAATGCAATTCTATTTTTCTATTCTTAGGTCACGTTTTTTTTAACCTCTTAGTTTGAGATATATGTCAATTACTGTTCAATTATTTTCACTTTGGAACGTCTACGTTTTAAAACATAGATTATTGAAATTAGGGTTTTGTTTTAATTTCTCTCTCGTACCAAATGAAATTTTATCTCCCCTATTTATAGTTTTTTCACAAACCCAAAGAATGTAACTCTTTACTTAAGTTGTGTTGTTGTTATATAATTGAAAGCCTAATAATATAATTAAATTGGTTAATAACTTTGACATTTCAGGGATCAGTTTCTGTTAGATTTCGATTACATGAAACAAGCTTTTGCTTTGTTTGCACTCATTTGGCTTCAGGAGGAAAAGAAGGAGATGAGAAGAACAGAAATGAAAATGTTTGTGACATTTTATGTCGTACCAAGTTTCCAAAGGGCCCTTCCCTTGATTTGCCCAAAAAAATTCTCCATCATGAGTAAGCTCTATTTACCCTTCCTTTCTAAATCTAAATAAATTAAATCAATTTTCGGATTAACATACCTATTACTATTCTAAAACTCGATGATTCGATGTTTAGTTATGGTTTGCTCATTATTTTTAAGACCCAATCTTGAAAATATATAAATTAAAATAAAGTTTTTTTTTWAGTACAAATTAAAATAAAGTTAGATTTGATGATTTTTATTTTTAGTTTTCTGTATTTTGAAGATTAGTTTTCTATAGACGTTTAATATCAATTTTTATCAATAACTGAAATAATGTAAACAGTTTGATTGCATTATAAACAAATCAAGTGACATGAAACCATATGTAGATTTGTTTCAATCATGATTGCTTTTTTGTACTAAAAAAAATTATGATGATTTTATACATTATATTAGTACGTAAATTATATTTATTAATTCATGGTTGACCAATCGAGCATTTAATTGCTTTAAAATTTAGCAATCATTGATTAGAAATTTCGTTTCTAGAATATTCACTTAGTTGCAGAGACAAATTGAATAACTGGAAGCTAATTAGTCTAAATTAATTAAATGTGGAGAAATAAATAAATGGTCAGCTCCATTATTGCTAAGTTGAAATTGTCTTCATACCTTTGTACTTTTCTATATATAAATAAATCTTTTTTTAATCCTAATTAAAACTTAATACTGATTTGCCTTTTTAAGGTTAAACAACGATATTTTATTCTAAAAAAATATATACAAAGTTAAACAACAATTTTGGTTCATCAACTGTTTGAATTGTTTTCTTTTTTCTTCTTTGTATACAATAAATGTGGGTGGGAATCAATCTTCACCGAATGTTATATACAAAATTAAATTTTATCTATTATAGGACTAAAAAATAATATCCAATTGGTCAAAATTCTATCCACCAAGTTTACCTATTAAATACAAAATTAAAAGTTTAAGAATCTATTAGACGGTATAATTTGAAAGTTTATAAAGCTTATAATTTAACATAATTTTAATTATTTTATAACGTATAGTGGGGAATATTTATTCTTTGTTAAATTTGGGAAGATTAAACCACTTGAAAATCAGTAACTTAATATCTGGTAATTAAAAGTCAATCAAATGATCATATTTGTACAATTATTCGAGTTGACTTGATTGGAAGAATTAAAGATTAAATTAAAAGCAACTAAGCTTTAATTAATTATTACTTATGATCTTTTTCTGAATGCAGCCGAGTAATATTGCTTGGGGACTTGAATTACAGAGTTTCTTTACCAGAAGCAACTACAAGATTTTTAGTTGAAATAAAGGATTGGGACACTTTACTACAAAATGACCAGGTAATTAATTATAATTATGTTGATAAATTAACCAAAAATATTTATAGAACTCATTTTTTAAAACAATCTAAATACTACCATTCAAAGTTAGATTCTCAAACATTTTCTAAAATAACATATTTGAAGCATTATGGATTATATAGCTTAATTAGAATTGGGAAGCCAAACCTATGTTATAGTATATGATTTTTTTTTTCGAATCATAGGTTTTCTAATATGGAGTATATAAATCTCATATGCTCACGTTATCAAAATATTATTATTTGATTATTTATTATTTTGTTGGAAATGAAGCTAAGGATGGAGATGATGAATGGTCAAGTATTGGAAGGATGGCAAGAAGGGAACATAAAATTTGGACCAACTTACAAATATTGTCCAAATTCAGAGGTTTATTATGGAACTTTAAATGGTCTAAAAGCTGAGAAAAGGAGAGCTCCTGCATGGTACTTTCTTTATTTCATTCTAATTTTTTTTCTTTTTTTCCAGTAGTGTTCCTTTATATGATAATTTGATGATCCACGAATTTAAGAACTAAAAATAAAACATAATTCATTTATTAAACTCTCTTTGATAACCATTCTTTTTTTTATCTCTTCAAATCTTGTTTGTATTAGCTAGTTTTTTTCTTTGCTCTTATTTTCTTCTTTTTCTCTGCCTTACCTTCAAAAAATGCCGTTTTTATTTCCTAATATTCATGCTAATTTATGAACCTATTTTCTTTGTTCTTAATCTACTTACTTTTTGAAACCCTAGCCAAATTTCAAAATATCTATTTTAAGTTTTTAAAATCTTATTAAATTTTTAAAAGTAACCAAGAGTAAAGGAAGAAAACATAAGTATAAGAGGTAAATCAGTAAATAAGACAACAAAATTATTACCATACTAATATTTGGTTCGAATCCTATTTTGCTCCCTGAACCTTTAGGATTGTTCCAATTTTGTTCTTGAAGTTTCAAAACGAATTAATCATTTTAGTCCATAAATTTTATAATCTATTTTAGTCCCCAAAATATAATAATTTTGATCTTTGTTATATTATTTTTCTACCCAAAAGTGAGCTTATCAAATACTCATCTCAATCTATATGGTTTAATTAATACACGCTCATGTTAACATGTTAGTACACATGAAGATAAGTTATATTTTTAAGTTGAATGCCTAAAATAAACATTTTGATAGGAAAAAAAAAACTTTGATGGAAAAAATGAGATATTTTGTAAGTTCAAGACCAAAAATGAGATTTAAGTTTTTTCTCTTTTCTATACTAGGTAAATTTGATAACATTCGGGCTAAAAATTGAAATATTCTCTAAAAATAAAAGAAAATGACACAACTTTTTGTTTTTGTTTTTTTGTTTTTTTTTCTCTCTATATCATTGACAAGAGCTAAAGACAAATTTGGTTTGTAAATTCAGGTGTGATCGAATTATATGGAATGGAAATGGGCTAAAACAAGTATCATACAACCGAGGGGAATCAAAGCTATCAGATCATAGGCCTGTAATGGCAATTTTCACAACACAAGTTGAAACCTTAACAAATTTGAAAACCTTGCAGAGCTTCTTTTTGTCAAACAGGTTTGATCATGTCAATCATTCTGGTAGCTCACTTGTTCATGAGGACGATAGCGACGATGACAATAATGAGATGTTTTCGACCGTCGATTTCGTATACGATAATAAATCGACGTTTCCAAACTATCTCAAATGACATTCACTCCAAAAAAATAAGAAAAAAAAAAGTATTAATCTATTCATATCATATTGTAACATATATAAGAACAAGAGGGTTAGATCTAGAAATTGAATTTATGCTCTGTATTCTTTTGTTGTTCTCTCCAATTTTATTGCTTTTCTAAGCTCTCTCCGTTAACAGGACTTGTAAATCAAAGGACTCTCCCAAACTAATCAATTGTAAGAACAAACAAAAATTTATTAAGAAATCGAAGATAAGTGTGTAATTAACTTTCAAAATGGTTGTCTTACAAATAGTATACGAATCAAATGTGAGTGTGCCACACTCAACTATTAGCATGCTATAATCAACCGTGATTGCCGCTTCTCACAGTCTATTTTAACCTACTAGAATTGCCTTTATGATTCGGACAGACTAATATTCCATTACTTTCGCTATATCTCTATCCTTCGAGGTTGGTTACACTTTGCTACATGTAGAGATTCTAGCAATTTGGGACCAACTTCTGCTGGCATTGAGATTGAAAATTCTAAAGATTATTATTCAACCCAACTATTTAGAAGCAACTCGGTTATTAAATGGAGAGGAGATAAATAGAAGCAAAGCTGCTATGCATGCTTCAAACGTCATTGAGTTGGGGAAAGACTTTCTGGATCTCAAAGTTTTTCATGTAAACTGTGATTTATACTCAATTGTAGATCGAATAGCAAAATAAGCATTATCTTCCCGCTCCTTCGAATAGCCTTTTTCTTTTGTGGCTTCTTAATTCTTTGACTGGCATCAAATCTTCAAATGTAGTCCACGTGACATTTGATTATTTATAAATCACTAATTTTGAAGTAAAAAAAATGATTATTATAAAATTTATATAACTAACTTGGTTGAGCTATTAATAATGTATAGGTTTGAATCTTCACAGCCTCATTTGCTATATAGAAACTTAACGGAATTGGAAAATAGAAATTGAACACAAGGGATAAAACAGTAATATATAGTACACAATAATTTGTTTGTAATTATCTAAAATTGTGAACAGGAGGAGTGGGCCTCGGATAAGTGGTAAGGCCCATTATTTATTTATTGGGCCAAACAATGTCCAAGAAAAAGCTTTGGAAGGGAGCATGGGGAAGCAAAAAGTTTTTTGAGATAAAATATGTGGGCCCCGCAAAGGTTGACAAAGAGGGAGGTAATTCCGTGTGGCAGGGTGTAAGGTTTTCAGTTATTAGATGAAAGGGAAGAGTGGGCCCCCACCATCTGATGAGGATCAGGTGGCCCAACTCAAATCATAATGTGGCCTCAGTTCCATTGTACAAACTGTACATCTGATGTACACAATCACTGCTACTGACACCGTGGAATCAGGATTTCTTTCATTTCTCTTCGTCGGCGGACTGCCAGCTGTCTCCGAAAGCTTCTAAACTCTGGCGGGCCCCAACCAAAGTTTTCTAGTGATTGAATCCAATTCCAGCACTCAGCTTTGCAAATTACAAAAAGTGGACTTCTGAATTTTTAAGGTCCTGTCTATTTGCTTATTAGAAATTTGTAACAAATCTTTAAAATTTGTATTTTTAGGTTCGCGTTATTGTAACGTAATTTGGAGAGTCGGGTTGCATCAAGGGAGTCGAATTTGACTCGATGGGTTGTGAATAGGAGAATTGTGGATTCTTACCTCGAACAACTGAACCCAATGACCTACACAAAAGAAAAGTGTGTCAATACCAAAGAGATAACACTACGATATTTAAGTCAATATAAGACGAGGATTTGAACTTACGACCGGGACAGATTTACATAGAGTCTTACGTGTTCTAGTCCACTTAACTTTATAACATATATATTATTGGTAATAAATTATAAAGTATTCTCCTTTAGCAGAGTGTCATGCGCTTGTTAATTCGAGTTGCTTCAAATCTCAATTTTCTATGTTAGTCTTTTAAATACTATCTAACTATTTGTTTAATATATTTTGTCAATTTTTTAAACACACCCACAGCCTGACCGCCTAGGTTCCAGTCCCTTCAACCTCAATTTTCAATTTATTTTGTCAGATTTCTAAACACTCTCAAGTTATTTTGTTTAATATATTTTGTAATTTTTTAAAAAACACTCACAACAAGTGGAATGAAACTTGCCTAATTTATCAGTTTTTAAAAAGGAAAAAAAATCATAAAATTCGTGTTTCTTTTATTTCTTATAGGAAAAATGAAAATTTTATTTATATAAATATGTCTACTTTTAAAAAAGAAAAAAAAAAAGAGAAAAGGTATATGTTGGTGGGATAAATTCTAATTTTCTAAAAGGAATTTTTTTTTTCCTTAAACGCTTTTAAATGGTGCTGCCTCTACCCTACCGTTTTATAACCTATTTTTTTCTTTTTTTTCATTTATGAATATACTATTTGTTGTTTAATTATTGTTTTCAATTTTAATACTTATTTTTATTTTCAATTCATATGTTGCGCTTACATATAAGTAATATTTTTGCTATAAACTATTTTACCGATATCTATTCAATTGTTCTTATACTTTTTAATTAGAATTTTGCATTAAACGATTAAGGATGAATAAAATCATTCAACCCAAAAGCTTAAATTGATGGGTTGGATAAAAGGTTCAAACACAAGACCTCCCGTTCTGATACCATGCTAAGGATGAATAAACCACCAATCAACCCAAAAACTTRAGCTGATGGGTTGGGTAAATTTAATTCATATATTGGATATCTAATATATACAACCCACAATTTTAGTGGTTAAGTGTCGTCTCATCTCAACAAAATTATTATGTTTTTAATTTTGTAGTCTAAAGGAGTGACAATTTGAGGATTACTTATCTAATAATTAATATATAATATTACAATTTGCATTTTAGTCTTTTTTTATATAAAAGAATAAATAGAAATTAGTAAAAATAATTTTACATTTTTAATTAATTATATTTTAATTAATTGCATAAAAAACTATCATTCTTATAAATAAAAAAATTATACTTATTATTTGCTAACTTGTAAATTATTTCTACTACATTTTGAGTGAAAATCTCTAACCACTAAACTATGCTTAAATTGGTAGTTTGGTGTCGAATTCCTTAGTATGCAATGTATGATGATATCACACTTTGCAAGCATTTGATGTCAACTATGCACATGCATGCATGCATGTCATTCCACACAAATTAAATTGAATAATCAAAGATGATGACTATATTCTCTCTGTCACACACAGATTAAATTATAGGGGCAATGATGAATATTTGACATAATTGGTTTGAAGTGGATATATAGAATCCAAGAAAATTAATGTAACAAAAAATTATCGTTGTTGCAATTATAGAATCCCAAGTTACTGCAAAAAAGTAATTTGGTTTGGTACTCTATTAAATTGGAGTGAGAATTTTGAGTCTTTTCTTGTTCTTTTCTGCTCATTGTTTTATTTTTTTATCAAAACAGTGTCAAATCTGTGAATGCTTCAATAATTTTAGTCATCTCATAAAGCTTATTCAATGTTTTTTTTTTTAACTAAAATCATTTTACACATTATACCATAATTGCTCATCTTACTTTTTGGACATTCTCTAGTCAATCACTATATTGAATGTTACCTAATAAATTCTTTTATTATTTCAAATGCAACATAGGTGGCGAATAAATTAGAATAAGCTATGTGTTTGTCATTTTTTAGGTACAACGATAGTCTTCCCAATCCAAGTCGATTAGAGTAATTAGAAACTCAACACTTAAAAATTTAGAAAAGTAAGACTAGGTTTGGAAATAATTTTCATTTTTACTTCTCTTTTTAAAAATTAACCTTTACTTTTTATAATCTCTTTTGAAATCTTACAAAAATATCTAGAATAATAATAGGTGTTTTAATTTTTTTTTTTTAATTCTCTAATTTGACAGTGACATCATGGGTAGAGAATAAGTATATAAATAAATGTGTTCATTCAGAAATATGGCCTTTTGGGATTCTACTAAATTCACACCGATCTTCTAGAATAAAAGAGATCGACGATACCTACAAAACCAAATAGCTTCGAATTGCCACATAGGCTTTGATGCTTAAGTTAAAATCTGAGTAGTCGAGTATGAAGAGTATGGTATTTCGATGTACCTTTAGCTTACTCTTAGGAAACATACCCTACTGCTGTGGGCATCTTGTGCGCCAAATGTTTAACTGAGGTATCGTAACCTGCAGTTGACTTTTCAGTAGTCGGATCAGGTCGATCGAGACATGGTTGGACAACTAGACTTGGACAATCGGAACCTGGTCGGTCGGATCTTGTGGGGCCCTGGATCTGGTTACGCACTAAATGATCTAGTCATGTTATGGACCTGGTCATGCCTAGGATCTGGCTATGCCTTGGATCTGGCCATGCCCTGTACCTAATCATGTTTTGGGTCATGGATCTGTGAGGTAGCTCGTCTATCAAGTCTAGTTTTGTCTTCCCATAACATAACCAATATCACATCCAAATGAAAAAGATATTGAAATCACTTGATTGAATTGATTGTAACTACTATTAGATAAAATTTAAATATTACGTACCTCCAACCATAGCAATAAAATTTGAAAATCATAAAAAGATCACACCATTACTAGCTTATCCAATGGTTTAATCCGTGTCTTGATGTAAAACACAGGTTTTGTAAAAAGTTCTCTCCCTAAATTCTTCTTCCATCGAGAAGAATTAAGATGAAATAAAATTATTTAAAAAAATGTAACCACCTAACGACCCATAATTTGAGGGAGATATTTCAAGGTAGTTGGCAGCTAACTCATAAYAAGAGGCCAATTCAAATTTTTAAAATATCATTTTAATAATAAAATACTAATAATATATATAATGAAATTGAATGACTTAGCACTACTTTTTCTTTTTTATGACTCAATGGTAAAAACTCTAAAATCAAAGGGGAAAAATTTTAGGTTAGGTGATCCCTTCGTAAACATTTCCATGATTTAAAAATGATTTCGAAAGAAATAAATATATTTCGGGTTCTAAAAATTATTAGAAAGTTTTTTGAAAACTTAAATATCAAATATACGAAGAAGAAAATAAATAAATAAATACGAAGACCATTTTCCATATATGAATAAAGTCCGATTGTCTGAAAAATGCCATGGAAAATGTGGATCACATTCAAAATATCGCCGACAAATAAATTCCTTTTTTTTTTCCCTTCTTTTCTTTTTTCTTTAGTTACTAAATCTGTTTCATTGCTTTGCGAATTGGGCAGGTTTGATAGCCACAATTTCCGAATTCTTTGACCACAAACTTAAATTTGCTAGTTCTTTGACTACTCTCTCTCAAAAGATCCCTTCCCATGATTTGTATTCGAAGTTTTATAATTCTATCTCAGGCTTTAAACTTTATTGTTTATTTTGGTAACACCTTATTTGTTAATTAATAGACTAATTATCAAGCTTATCTCTATAATTTAAATTTAGTTTCAATTTAAATATTATAATTTTAAAAAATTTGATATGTCAGTTTTGGATCTTGTTTGATCACAAAAATGACCAAGTTTATGAACCTCGACTCAGATGAAGGATGACCTAGAAGATGAACTGAAAGCTTGTTGAACAGGAAACCTGCAAAATAGAAGACACGCCGACATCCAAGTCAGGGAGTAGCCAAACTATATTCGAGAGAGAGTACAGTCTTYGTGTACTTGCAGGGATAAAGCCGAGTGGTCTCTATTCATAAGTGAACTCTCTCTTACAAGACCTCTGATAGGACTTTAACGGCTCTTTTAAGGTAACCATGAGTCGAAGCGTTGTGTCATGGAATATGTCGGAAAGTGAGGCTAAGAAGAGTAGCTTCAATTCGGTTAGACCGAAGAACGGGAACAAGACCAAAGGAAGACATGATCGGCTTGGCCACCTAGAGCGTCAACTCGCTAATAATCGTTAAGACCGATGTGAAGAATCTTGGCCTTACGGACTCAAGATCACATATAATTCTCTCCAAATCAAGACCTGCCACATGTTAATTGAAAATTCGCCTCCAATAGATCTAGTTGTTTAGGGTATTTATGAGTTATTTGATCGTTTCTGCCGATATTTTGTTTGACTAGTTTAACTGTTTTAAATCAATAAAGAAGTTTAAAAATAAATGATCAAACAAGGCCATAGCTGTTGGCCTTTTCTGAGAGATAATGTGTGAATGTCAAGTTAGCATCAATAAATTGCATGGTTGACTTTTATGTGTCAAAAGTTGACTTGTTCAACTCTTAGCGCGAATCTTTAATTTTGTCAAAATTAGCTCTCTTGTTCTCAACAAAGAGTCCCTTTTATTAGGGTTTGTGGGTCAAAACTTCCTAAAGCAATTATGGGCCGACTAATAAATATAAGAAGATGAAATATGACTAACATCAGTATAGTTCGATGGTTAAACATGTATATTTGTACTGAAATTTTGAACTATTCTAAGAACTCATGTGAATTGACTATGGTCAAGTTATTCGAGGTCAAATTATGATGGGAAGGACCTACACAAAGGCAAAAGTACTCCTACATTCAAGTTAGTAAGAGTCCAATCTAAACTCTCAAGATGATGAATCATATTTCATACCTGAGTACTAATGCTCCTATTCCACATAACGGTTCTTTTGAACCATTTTCGGAGTTTGTTGCACAATTACAAAAAATTGGGCACCTTACCTTGACGCACATGGCCTTTTCAAGACCAACAGTGTGGCTAAATCGAGCTATTTCGCAAAACTCTAGTCGAGCTAATTAGGTCAGCACTAAGTATTTTCGAGACGATGGGAAAGATCTGGTAGATCGACCTAATTTCATTGCTTTCTATGTGGCATGTACTATTTTGTCCTCCAACCATAGATATATTCAATTTAGTAACTCTTCACTTGATTTCATTCTCTACCCTCTACCCTCTACAAACCCAATTTAAACTAAAAGTTTTTTCTTAATCTCGACCAGATCATATGAACATATCTTTAATGTGAAGTAAATGTAAGGAATTCTCATTCTAATTAAAAAAATTCAATTTCAAGTTTGTGTGCACTTAACAAAATACCACCTTAATACAACTTTAGTAAGATAAAACATTCTTTAAAGAAGTTCGAACTCAAATGAGAGATTTTAGCAAACGCCTCAACCTAGGAGTTCCACTCAAGAAAGAGAAACTCTACTATTAGTTTTTTCTTTTATTAGTTGTATACATATGTAGGGAAGTGGATTAAAATTCAATCCATATTTTAAATCATTAAAATATGTACTTAATTAAAGAACAATATCATTAAATATTTAAATATTTAAATTTCTCTGCTTCCAATAATATTTAGTTGGCTAGCTAGCTTGATTTATTTTCTTTCATGTTTTTTAGGGTATGTTATTTTTGTTTGACATGGTGAGTGATTGAGTTGGTGGGAGTATATAATAATATGGATAAGGTTTATGAAACTACTGTATGTGACCAAACTTTAGAGGAATTAATGCGATGCTTTTGAATGCAAGCATTATTATGTCTAATCCAAGCCAGTTTTTGTATAATCTTTCAAATATGTCGGCCAAATTAATGATATATATATATATATATATATATATATATATATATATATTTCATAACCAATAATCCAAAACCCTTTCAATTCATATATATGTATCCACTTGAAGAGTTAACAGTAGGATTTGTCCTCATGACACACGACCTTAAATCATTCTCTATATTTACCTTCAAATATATATAAGATTATATAATTATTAACATGCTCTCTCCCTCTAAATAATTTGATAAAATAAAGAAAAAAAGTTAATTGGTTGAATTTTGACAAACTCAATTAGTTTTGAATGTCAATCAAGAGAAAAAAGAGGTTTATCACGATTTCAAAGATCAATGATTCGATTCTCCACCATCATAGGTTCTTCACCATCATAATTGTTGAGTTAAAAAAGATTGTTTAACTTTTGATCTTTTTGATTGTGTTTATTTAGTATTTTTCCTTTAAAAACTTTCTAATAGGTCTCTAAACTTTTAATGTCATATTTATTTTCTTATACTTGAAAAAGTATCTAATAGATCCATGAACTTTCAATTTTATGCTCAACAAATCTTTGTCCTGAACTTTAAGAATCACATGGCATGATTCATTAATTTGGGTTAGGTTCGGATATTTGGTGATGTAATTGTTAAATTAATGGAATTGACACAAAGATTTATCATTTGATACCTATTTGAAATTTTTTTAAAGTTCAAGATCAAGTAAAACGAGGGCTCAAAATTTAAAGATTAAACTTATAATAGTATCAATTTTGGCCAAACCCATAGTTAATGCTTGCACATCCTTGCATGGGGGCGGCTTGTTTTGGTAGAACATTATTTAGTTGAGGGATAGACTTTGTAGGCAAAGAATTTCCACGAAAATCATAAGAAAAACTTCAAAAATTCTTCTGAACTCAATAATAATACTATTAAGTGATGTGGAGACCATTATTCTCAAAGAAATTAAATCAAGTATATGTTTGGAATTTTCTTTAAGTTTCGAGCAACCAAACACGTGTATTACATACGTGTGGTAAGAAATAATGGATTAATCAAGTTCATGCCAATTGATTAATTAAGCCATGCATCTCTCTCTATCAAACCTTAATTAAATATGATTGACATCTCATCTACCAAACTTAATTTTCCTTCCATCTTCATAATCAAGCTTTTTTAATCATCAATTATTATTTAGTTGGGGTTGTGGATTTGGTTCATACCCAATTCTCCCAACAACAATATAACAAACCTTTTATTTCTAATATCTTTAAGATTTTTTTTTTTCTGTTTGAAGATGATATATATCAAACCTTGTTCATAATTAGTGCAAATCTAAAATAATTCAAATGATTAGATGTTTATATCTTGAAAGTTCTCTAGAATTTTTGCGTCAAAAACAAAAATGTCGAGAA
>NW_019104528.1:586341-613444 GCF_001995035.1 Momordica charantia
TTCATTAATTGTCAATGGAAAATTTCACCCAATGTCCCTTTACTTTTTTATTTGTCTTATCAAGTGGTGAAAAAAAAATGGAGAGAGATAGGATACTTTTAGTTAACAATATTGTCAAATCGTGATTATTTTAATAAACGTATATCTATATATCTCTTTTAGTAGCCAATAGTCATCTATTCAAATCATTTAATTCTTGAATCTTTAAAACAAATATTATACACACTTTTATAATTAGGAAAAGAAAAAGGAAAACCACTCTACATCTTTATTACGTGGTTTGAACATATTCCAAAACAGTCGACATAAAGTCATGAATTCCAAATATTCTTTTTGAACGACAAAAAGAACACAGAGTCATAAATAGTAAATAATGTATATGAGAAAGAATTTGTTGAGATTGGTGGAGTCAAAACGACGTTGTAACGAGTTAGAAATGAGTTAGGAGTTGGGACGCGTTGGGATCGAAGTGGGGATGAAAAACAAGAAAGCGGGACGCTACAGGCCACTCGGGCCAAGAAGACAGCACCATGGCACCGCTGCAGAATGTGGGCTCGTCTTTGCGTCTGTAGTGCCAAGACGCTGTTTCGATGTTTACAAATACTCCTTTACAGGTTTTAGGGTTTACCAGCCGAAAAGAGGGTTATTTACAGCCGATTTTAAACAGGTTTTGGCAGCAAATCGGTGGCAGTGGCTCGAGCATTGACAAAGGCTTTGGGGTTGATCAAGATCGTCATTATCGGGGTAATTGTATCTTGATTCTTATGAGTTTTTCATTCATGTACCTAAGTATTAATTGTACAAAATACTTAAAAGCTAGGGGACTTTTGTTAGGACCTCTAGGAGATATTTTTGGGAGAGTTTTGTATCCAATCCTTAAACAATTACTAGTGAATTACCCACATCTGAGTGGAAGACTAGACGTAGTCCTTAGTGGTGAACCACTATAATTTATTGTATCGTTTTCTTGTTTTTACAGTTTATCTTCCTATTTGAATATTGTGATTGTACATGAATATTTTCTATGGGAGAGGAAATTATAATTTCCGAACAGGATTCTCTTAGATACAACTTCGTATAATTAAACAATCCATAGATCAATTTTGTAACTACAAGACATACTCAAATAATGTATTTTTTTACTATCATGTATTTACTTTTTTGTAACTACTTTTTCTTTTACCCATGTGGCATAGAATGGAATTTTATGTGTTTGGAGAGATGAAATGTCACATCTGTATGAGGATAATGAGGAGGCAAGTTGTGAAAGGAGATGGTAGGCAAAGGGGGGCCAACACAGCAACAAGAAATGAAAGGGCTTATCAGTCCATCAAATTCAAGCTGGTTTTTTCCACTTAAACCCTCCTCAGTAAAATTATTAATTTTACCCATCCCAATTCTCCAACCAATTAATTAATTGTAACATTTCCTAAATCATTGCATGTTTTTAGGTCTTACTCTATGTTTCTTTTCAACATTGATTTAGTTCATCCTTATATTTTGTATATTATCCATTTTTTAATCAATCAAAATGTCATATTCTAAACCAACGGGTCAATATATATATTCTCAGTCAAGAGGTCGAATGTTTGAACCACACACTCTCACATATGCTATTGTACTRAAAAACAAATGTTAGGAAAAAGAAATATTATTAGAAAAGAATATAAGAAAATTGGTAACTTTCATTTTGAGGGTGCCAAAGATAAATCCAATACCTTATTAGTTACTCAATTTAAATATGTAAATTAATAAGATAATATATGTAAATAAATTAGTTTTTTTTATTGTTTATTACTTTCTTTTTTAATTCCTACACAATTAGTTGTAGGTTAAATATCACAAAAGTAAAGACATAATAATGGGTTCCTTTATAAAAAAAATGTATATATAATAATTAAAAAACAAAAAAAAATCCAAAAAACCTCTCATGTAATTGGTCAAAGACTTCTCCTTTTTCCCTTTTTGAAGTTGGGTTTGAAGAATTTACTTTAATGGTTTGGTTTTTTGTATGATATGAAAACTTATATATATATATATATATAGATATATATATATATATATTTGGATGTGCCATTGCTACTTCTGATTCTCCTATTCATGTGTTTGCTTAATTTATGTGCATCGCATATAGTTAAATAAACTTTCTTTTAGGGAAAGGAAAAAGGGGAWTTTTTTTTGTCCAAATTTTTATACCAATCCCATGTGCAACATTATAACTTTGTCTCTCATTTAACTCATCAACAAACTTAGGAAGTTGAGAAATGGCATTGGATTTGGGGAGAGAGGAGAGAGAGAGAGTTTAATTAATTAACCATTAAAGTGTTTTTTTTTTCTTTAAAGATCTTTTTTGTAAAGGTTGAGAGTGATTATTGTTTCTTTTTAATGCAACTTTTAGAGATGTAGTGATCATATTTATATCTTTGAAGTTTGAAGGGTTAAAAGAACTTTTTTTAGGGTTTTTGAATGCCAACTCACAAAGAGTTGTATTGAACTCAACTATGTTGGCCATTCTCTCTCTCTCTCTCTCATGTGTCATTTTCTATGGCTCATTTGATGATGTTTGCTTCATGTTTCCCTATTTCTTATCTTCACATTTTGAGAAATAGTAATTGTGTTTGGTGATGTTTTTTTGTTTCTCTATTCCTTTTAGAAATTATAATAGAATATATAAAGATTTCTTGTTTCTTATATTTGTTGTTTGCCAATTTTAAAATGGGAGAGGTATTTAGATGAATATTATAAAATATTTATAAATATGTATTTTCCTAGGAAGTTTGAAATTTTATTAAAAAAAAATAGCATAATTTAAATCAAAGTTAAAGTTACACTTACGCTATATTTGACAAAGACGAAGAATTCCAACATTTTTAAAATACGTATTTAAATTTAGGGAATGTTGTGGAATTTTTCTAATTTTATCTCCATGATGTTACCATTTCTAACCCAAAAAAAAAACATGGGAACAAATAGGATCTTAGTAGTGATTTTTTTCTTTTCTTAAACCATTATTTTACTCTTATACTTAGTTCACTGAGTACTCAATTTTTGCTTAAACTTCTATTTCTTCGAATTATATTATCCTAAATTTGAATAAATAGTGTTTTAATATATATCTTCAAAACTTAAATTTAAAATTTTAAAATTTCAGTGAACCAATTAATAAACCAAATTCCAAATCAAACCCCACTTAACTCAATATTGTCCAAAATGACTCAAACCAACTAAAAAACATCAAACACAATCAGAAACGTACGCACAAAAGTGTTGCTTTTATATGATACTTTTTTATATAAATAAATATAGAATTCTGTGTTTTTTTTTTTTCTGAAATCATAATATTATTACCCCATGATATGATAAGATTATATAAAAGGTCACCTTGGAAATCATTTACAATTAGTAAATCATTTTCAAACTCAGGTCAAAAATTGCAAAAATTCCAAAATATGCTCCTTGCAGTTTTGTCAGCACCCATCACACACTTTTTTTTTTTTTTTTGAAGAAAACCCATCACACACTTGAAAAGTAACGAATGATTAAATTAATTTAAATTCCTCAAGATTTTTTTAAAATAAAATTAACAATTTCATATATTGACTTTCAAGATTAGTCATAATAATGTATCATTATAATTGTCCTACACCTTCCAATTATATCTCTCTCCTAGTTTTCACGTGTTTTTTCTTTAATTTTTAATTTGAAATCTAGGTATCATGTAAATTTATTTTTTTTATTTTTTTAGGACAAATACAATGTAATTAACTTAATTATATTAATAGAAAACTCAAATCACAAATATGAAAGCATGTTTGATGTGATGTTATTAGGAAGGTTTCATTTGGGATTTAATTGTATTATTAGCATAGGTTAAGCTTTCACTATAATTTAGATAATGACACACTCCTTTAATTAATTAATTAATTATTAGTTTTCTCCATGCTTTAGGCACCGCGAATTTAATCATCGTCTCTAAAAGAATTATGTTATCAAATTTTGAATTTGGATTTCATAAATTTTATGAAATTCTTTTTGAAACTTTAGTAAAGCAAGCCATAAATTGGGAAAGAAAAAAGATTGGTGAAATTGATTGAATATAAAAATTTGTAAAACAATTTACAGTCTACCTATTTTTATTCCAATTAATACGAAGCGTGAATATCCATTTGATTATAAATGGACTCGAAACAACTCTCTTAATTATTATTGTTACTATTATTATTATTATTATTATTATTATTATTATTAACTCTAACCTATATATATTTAAATATTCTTTAAAACATAGGCAAAAATATTAGTTAAAAAAATCCAAAATAAAACAGCAACATGACTGACTATTGACTGTTCTACTTATCAAATCCACGCGCTGGTTTAATATGTGAAACGCACTCACTTTGTGTTAGTAGAAAGTACACCACACGTGCGGGGTTGAAAAGTGGGGATTGAATTTCCGTTGTTTAATGTAATAAAAACAAGCTGCTTCCTTCCTTCTTCATTACTAAAAAAATTTAAGCTTCTATTTTTTATTTTCTTGATTTTTATTTTTTATTTTCTTATTTTTTTTATTTTCAATTTGGCTAACGTGCGCCGCGTATCTGTTACCGTTACCTGCCACGTTGGCGCATTTTAGCACGCCCTCCAAATTCCAAAAAGTGATGTTTTCTTCTTCTCTCCTTTTCTTTTAAATCCTTTTCCAATTTTTTCACCGTTTCCACTTCTTCTTCTTCTTCTTTTTATATTAAAAAGCTCTCTCTTCTTCTTTTTTTTTTTTTAAAAAAAATTTCTGCTGCATTTCCCTTTGCATATATTTCTTTTTTCTAATAATGATGGCAATGATTTCCTTCCCCGGATTCTTCTTTACCCATTTCTCTTTCTGTTGTTTCTCTCAGTTTCTCTGAGCTCTCCCATTTGGGTGTCTTCTTTGAGATTTTCTTTAGCATTCTTTGTTCGGTTTTCGAGCTGGAAAGGAAGGGGTTTGTGAAAAGAGAAGGAATTTGGAAGAGGAACGAAGATGGGTTTCTTGGTGGTGGGGAAATGGCTTTTGGGTTCTCAGATCTGAGGAAGCAGAGGATTTCTGAAGCGGCATAGACACTAGAAATGGGTCTTGTTTTCTTGGTCTGTTCTCGAGTTCCTTCAAGTATCAACACTCACTTGCCATGCTAGTTTCTTGGTAGCTTTTTCTTTGTAGGTTTTGAAGCTCTGTTTGTTGAGAGCTGTTGAGAAATTTCAGTTTGGTCAAAATTCAGCACCCCCTTTTGGGTCTTGGGCAAATTGGGGATTTATTGATTGGTGAAATCGAGATCTGTTGAAAGGAAGAAAAAAAAAATGCTGGCTGTTGGTATTGGTAGTCCTTTTACCAGTGTGCGCACGAGCTCTAGTTGCAATGCTTTACTCAGAGAACTTCAGGTCTATCTCTCTTTTTTTCTCTTTTCTTTTGCTCTCTTCTTTCTTGTTTCCTTTTGCAATCTGCTTCACAATGATGGGTTGTGAGAATTATCCTTTATTATGCTTCTTCCCATTGAGGCTCATGATGAGTTGTTTGGGGGCTATATGTTAGCTGCTAATTATTCTTTTGAAGACAGGGGAGACTAATTTTTTACTGTTCATCCATTTAAGGACTCAGGATTCTCTTCTGAATGCTTTTTGTGGGTGTTCTCTAAATTGATTGCCTTCCCCTTCTCTATTCCTCCCAATTTTGCTTCCCTTTCCCTCTCTTTCTTTAGCTTTGTCCTAAAATTTCACTGTATCTGGTTGGGAGGTGGTTTAATTCCATTTTCTTGTGATGCTTGGTAAGAAGCATAATATGGGGGAATTTGATGCATTTTTATCTTCATAATTCGTCTGAATGATACTGTTCTCTCAACTTTTCTTTGCTGTACTTGTTCATCTGCGGTTCCTCATTTGATAGAAGCTTACTGACTATCTATCAATTCTTATGATATCAGCAAATATGGAGCGACATTGGCGAGAGCGAAGCTGATAAAGACCGTATGCTACTAGAATTGGAGCGGGAATGCTTGGAAGTGTATCGGAGAAAGGTTGAGGAAGCTGTGAATGCCAAGGCACGACTCCATCAATCCGTTGCGTCGAAGGAAGCCGAGGTTGCAACCTTGATGGCTGCTCTCGGTGAATTAAATTCTCCGGTAAAGGTTTCTCCCGTTGAACGTCTAAGTTCATAGAATTCGAGGACAGGCTTATGGGTCATTGTGATTGTTCATATTTTGATTGGCAAGATTTGAATTATGTTCAATGACCATTTTGGTGGCTCTTGTGTTTCTAATCTGTTTCCTGTGCTGGTTACAGAGTCAGATTGAGAAGAGGTCGAAGACATTGAAAGAAAAGCTTGCTTCTATTAGTCCCCTAGTAGAAGAGTTGAAGACAAAGAAAGAAGAGCGTTTGAAGCAATTCGGAGATATAAAAGCCCAAATCGAGAAGATTAGTGTCGAGATATCGGGATACAGCCATCTTAATGATCACATGATCATCAATTCTTTAACCATGGAAGAAACAGACCTATCTCTGAGAAAGCTTAATGAATATCAAAGTCATCTTCGTGCCCTGCAAAAAGAGAAGGTTTGAAAATACTAACTAAACGATACGATATCTTATGGTTGAATGACAATTGACAAGAAATTTGTGTGTTTTTTCCTGTCCATTGCAGTCCGATCGACTTCACATGGTTTTGGAACATGTTAGTGAGGTTCATTCTCTCTGTGGTGTTCTTGGTTTGGATTTCGGCCAGACTGTAAGTGATGTTCATCCAAGCTTAGAAATCACGACTAGTGTGGAACAAGCAACAAATATCAGCAACAGCACATTGAAGGGCCTAGAGCAGACCATTGTGACACTGAAAGCAGAGAGGAAAGCTCGAATCCAGAAGGTAATCAATCTCATGCAGATTCTCGCTCGAGATTTCGATTTCATTTGTCTTTTCTATTAAGCATAGAATCTGCTTCCATCTGCAGTTGAAGGACATTGTAACATCGTTATTTGAACTTTGGAATTTGATGGACTCTTCACATGATGAAAAGAGAAAGTTTTCTCGGATAACTTCAATCATGCATGCACCTGAAGTCGAAGTCACGGAACCGGGTCTTCTCTCCGCAGAGACTATCGAACAGGTTTGGAGCATTCTCACTATGGTTTTCATGCTAACCTTCGAAATGTCGATATGCTCAAGTTCCATTTTGCCGTCCCCAGGCATCAGCAGAAGTGGAGAGGTTAACTAAATTTAAAGCGGGTCGAATGAAACAACTCGTAATGAAAAGGAGGTCGGAGTTGGAGGAGATTTGTAGAATGACTCATATCGAAGCCGATCCTAGCACAGCTCCTGAGAAATCAAATGCTTTGATAGATTCAGGTATTCAAGTTCTAGGTTGCTAAAATCTCCTACAGAGTTACTCTTCCTCAATTATGACAATCAACTGCTTGGTCTCATCCCGGTCAAAAAACAAGAAACTTGATTCTTTTACATGCTTTGCTGATTTATAGGTCTAGTAGATCCTTCTGAACTTCTCGAAAACATTGAAGTGCAAATCGTCAAAGTAAAAGAAGAAGCGACGAGTCGAAAAGAAATAATGGACAGAGTAGACCGCTGGCTCTTGGCATGTGAAGAAGAAAATTGGCTTGAAGAGTATAATCAAGTAAGCTGATTATTTTGGTTGTGTCTGCAACATCTGAGAGATGTCAATTACTTTTTATACCGCGTGCATGTATAAAAGTTACTCAAACCGTACTACTAGTTTAGCATATAGAGTCGAAGGGATTATTTTTGCTCGCTCTATTGCATTAACATCTTGTCACTCGAATTGCAGGACGAGAATCGTTACAATGCAGGGAGAGGTTCACATGTTAATCTGAAGCGTGCGGAGCGGGCTAGAGTGACTGTTAGCAAAATCCCTGGTATTTTTCTCAGGAAGCAACTTCTCGTCTGGTGAAATTGATACCTCCCACAAAATGAAGCTAAAAGATGTCCCAAAAACTAATCACTAAATCATTTAAAATCTAACCAACAAAACATACAAAATCCACCCACTCAACCAGAAAAAGTCTTAAATCCAGCCACAGAATCAAATAGCAAAGAAATATTCAAAATACTTATAACCCACTCAAAACCAATCTGCAGTACAGCCACCATAACCAAAACCAAAACCAAAACCAAAACCAAAACTACAACTACAAGAGAATGCTGTAACTAATGGTGTTTTGTTTCTTTTCAGCTATTGTTGATAATCTGATAAACAGAACTCTGGCCTGGGAAGACGAAAAGAAGACTATGTTTCTTTATGATGGGGTAAGTTTTGCGCTCCCCTCCTTTCTCTTTAGTCATCTGCATTAGTTGTATTGGAAAGTTCATCAGTTCATCCTCATTCAGGCAAGATTGGTGACTATACTTGAAGATTACAAATTAAGTAGACAACACAGAGAAGAGGAGAAGAAGAGATACAGGGTACTTTACCTTATGCCATATCTTTTTCCATTTGAACATTCTATACCGATAGAAGACGGGTTTACGACCCCTTCCCCACATTTTGAATTACCAAGTTAATTCATTTGCTTTACTGTAATTAGCTTAAAGAAGATGAATCTTCCATTCTCAGGACCAAAAGAAGCTCCAAGATCTGCTCCTTACAGAGAAGGAAGCTATGTACGGATCGAAACCCAGCCCTCGGAAGAGTAACAGCTTTAGGAAGCCTAATGGATATCGTGCAAATGGGAATGGATCGATGCCACCCACGCCTCGCCGAAACTCTGTGGGTGGTGCGACTCCGGAGCTCCTGACTCCTAGATCCTATTCTGGGCGCCAAAATGGATACTTTAAAGAAATGAGGAGGTTGTCTACTACACCGTTGAATTTTGTGGCCATATCCAAGGATGATACAATGTCATATGCTTCCATTTATGGATCTGAGCCAGGTTCTCCTCCCCCAAGTTAAATCCGAAGGCTCTCATCATATGGTATGTTTGCCCAATTCTAATATCCTCAAGTCTCAATTCCATTTCTTTTGTTATCATGCTCTACATATTCTTTTCTGACTAATCGAAATCTGAACGAAAAAACTCCACTAGTAATCAAGCAAACCAAAACGAACTAACATGTTTTCAGCTTTAAAATTGTATAAAAACCAAAGATACCCACAAATGTTTGGTTGGTTGGTTGGTCGTTCGGTTTCTTCAGTTTTAAAACTTAGCTCTTTTATTTTCTTTGACTTTGCTCTATTTGTGATTTGATT
This sequence comes from Momordica charantia, assembly GCF_001995035.1. The sequence goes on from NW_019104528.1 coordinate 595,578, forward strand.
TTAGCTTTTGGTCGTGTTATGTCTGCAGGATAGAGACTCAACAGTCACAAACTGGATATCTGTATACTTTTGAACTAATGCAGCAGCAGCAACCTTGTGAATAGGAAACAAAATGTAAACTAGTTTTACAACTGTGATTCGATAGGACGGCTTGGAGGAAGGATTGCAACTAACGAGGTCGAGAAGGCGTAAAGGCATAAAGACGGTGTTTTTAGCCCCATGTACGTTATAAGATAGATAGTAACGATAACAGATAAAGTAGCTTGAAACCATTGCACCTAAAGTCTTGTATGTTGAAATAGGAAGATTGATAATAGTAGGGAGTGCCGACCACGATGTTATGTGGATTTTGTTAGTGTTTTTCATGTGTTGTATATATTTATCTTTCTCAAACAAAAGCAACCATTTGATTTTAGATTCTTGATCTTTTGGAGAAGCATATTTCAGATGTTTTTCTGTGAATATTGAGTGTAATCCTTTTCATCTTGATGTGCTGCTGTGCCGTTCTTTTAACTATCTTGTGGACACCCCAACAACTCCCTCAGCAGTTGTAAAATCGACAAGAGGCAAGCCCCAACCCCTGGCAAGCAGCATAAAATGTGTTTTCCAAGTCACAACAGGCAAAGAAATCAATTGGTTTCATTCTGATTTGATATAAGATTTGGTTTTGCTTCATTTCCACCTCATTTTGAAGGGAAAAAACAGCCAAGTTGAATGTTAGTATGAGAATCAGAAAAAGACAACATGAGCAGATCCCCTGTTTTTTAAGGTTTCCTGAAGCATATACATTATTATATCCGATGTTAAGAAAAATTGGGCAGATCTGACAAGAATTTGATATCAAGAGATCTCCATTTAATCTTGCAGAACACAAGATCGAGAAAAGTCCATAGAATAGAGTTCTATATATCTCACGACCACAGCAAACTTCATCATGATAAAGTGAGATTGCTTGGTCTGGGAGAAAGACAGAGGTCAAGCAGGATTGCAACTTTGCTTCAACTGGAGGATATGTGGTAGCCAAAATAAACAAATCCAGAATAAAAGCAAACCAACAACTTCCATTCTAAATAACTTAAAACTTGTTCAATAATTTCAAGAGTTGAGATAAAAGCAGAAGCAATTTCAAAGGATCTAAAATGAAATCACCTTCCCAAGAAAGGATCTCACATGAATGAGTGAACCTGTTCAAAACACAACACAACCTTACCCAGTAGTTGTGTTTGTGAATTTAAGAACTTCAAAATCTTACAGATGTTAGTTACACACTATTTCAGGACTTTAATTCATGAACCAACCCAGTAAATCATCCATATATGCCTTACCTGAAGCGAAACAGAAGACTTACTTGTTTCAGATTGCCTGTGTTCTTCCTCCCCCTCCTCTTTGCTACATGGAGGGGAAGATCACAAGCTCCAACAATATGGTTAGGAGAAACTGTTACTAATCTTCAACAAGGATCAAAGAATATGAAATACTTTCAAAAGGAATCTCCAATAAATGAAAGTTCATCCAGATAAATTCTTTTGCTTGCACGTATCACATAAGCTGAAGGGGAAAATAAATAAAAGAACGAAAGTGTCCCAAATGTCGTAAAACAATTATCAAATGTTAATAAAACTCATGAACTACAAACTACCAGCAGAACTCTGCAGAAGGGTGCAGATATATACACAATTCAAGCAGACGTGACGTGACATAACCGGAAATCCATGAAAGTACCAACAGAATTAGTCTACCTGATTGTGACGAACTTATTAGTACCATGTCTCGCCCAATGAGTCCTCAAATCGATTGGGTTAGCAAAATTATAGCCATCAGCTGCTAGTTTCTCGAGTACCTTCTTAAATGCACCCTGACTCATTTTTCGCCCAGCTATCCTCGCACCTCGTCTTTTGTCGCTCATGGGCAAAGGATAAGTTGATATGTTCGTAGTACAACAAGCAGACTGCCAACCACCACATCCCCACCTATAACATTGATGAGGAGCTCCAGTGCAAGAGCAGACCGGGATTGGAATACCGGAAATGTCCATATCAATCCCATTTATAACAAGATCGATATTCTTCTTTGGTGGTTTCACACGCTGCACAGCAGCGTTATTATCTTTTGGCTTCCTCGGTTTTTTGGCTTTGGGGGTTTTGGGACCAGCCTCACTCTGTCTTTTCTTTGCTTTCCCACCTTCCTTCTTCACTGGAGGCTCTTCAACTCTACTTGCTGCTATCTCATCCCGAGATGAAGAGGGCGCTTGCAAGATCTGCAAGGAGTGAGCACCTGAAGTTTCTGGAAGAACAGGATAATTGTGATTGGCAGGTAACATATTAAGAAACCTATCTCTAGGGTTCCCCCAATTGTCCCTCACATAGTTCATTGGCACTGGTGCTTCCGAAACAACGCAATCCCGAGGATGAAACAATCCATTAGCATTAACCATAACAGAGGGATCACGGCCTGGTAAGAAATGCTTCATGTCCCGCTCGGTAATGGTGGACATGAGCTGCAGGCCAAGATTGCCTTTAAAGGACGGCTCATAGTAGCCCCAATTGCGCATGTTTAACGCATCGTCATCCATGAGAACTACATATCAAACATAACAACAATAAGAGAAAAGTTCTTAGGTTTTGAACCTTCCCACTAGCAGTACTCGGATGGCGATTGTTCACCCACATCATAATGGTTCGTAAATGAAAACAGACAAAAGAACAAAAGATCCAAATGGGGAAGGGGTATAGAAAAAGGGATAAGACAATTAAGAAGAACAATTAACGAGCAGCTCAAATCGTACAAGAAATTGGAAACGACGAAAATTACTATCAAGATCCACCTTCAATGAGCAGCTGAGAAAACGAAGGAAAAATCTAGATATTTCGTGGCAAAATAGAATTCCAGATCCAACATTCAATTCAATAAAAGGGACAACAGAGAAAAATTTCCATCAAGAAAACTGGAGTAACGATCTCATCTCCGCGGTCCACAAATCGAACATTCAAACATTTCAATCAATTAAAAAAAAAAAAAACTTATTCTCATTGACAACATCGGAAGCAAAAAAACAAGAGATAAACTGGAGCCGATCCCCAAAAGTCACCCCCAGAAGAAAACTCCAGATCTCAGACTTCCGTCATGCAAAATCAGATTAGGGTTTCAAAACTTGGGAATCTAAAAAAAACCCACAGATCCCAGCAAAACAAAATCCCGGAATTCACATAAACAATAGAAGAAGCAAATGCATATATTTATATGGGGTTGCAGATAACAGGTCTAATAGTACAAGAAGGACCCATATATTCAAACTAGAGAGAGAGAAAGGGAGAGAAGAAAGAGAAAGAAGGGTGGAGAGAGAGAGAGAGAACTTACTTGGGTGGGTGTAAACGGCTCTTTAGGGTTTTGCCCTTCTGGAGAGAGAGAGACAGAGACAGAGAGGAGAGAGGAGAGAGGAGAGAGGAGAGAGAAACCTCAGAGAGAGAGAGAGAGAGAGAGAGGAAAGAGAAACCAGAGAGAGAGAGAGCTAAAAATGGGTATCTATCAAAGAAGTAGTTGTCGCTTTAAAATAAGGAGAGAGGGAAAGGGCAACAAATTAAAAATAATTAAAAATTTTTAATAACAAAATATTAAATTAAAAAATATATATATATAAATGAGCAAATGAGCAAATGAGCAAATGAGAGCAAAGCGATATCTACCATGTTTTCATGTTTGGGAGTAGGGGCAATTTTGCACATGAGACAACCCATTATTATTCTTCTTCTTATTATTATTATTCTTTTTTTTTTTTCTTATTCTTATTCTTATCCCTCATTCCCCTCTTCATTTTTGAGGGCTCCACCTTCCATTTTTCTCCTGTTTCCTTTTCTGTATTATCTAATCAAATCAAACATTTGCCTTCTTAATTCTACTCTTCTAATTATAAACCCTAAACTACTTCTCCCCCATCATTATTCCCTTCACTTCTTATTTTTCTTCCATTCTCTTTTTGGGGCTCCACCCTCCATCTTATTCATCCATGGAGTTTGTGAGAGATATTTAGATCACACGCTTTTATTGCTGAGTTGTATTTAGATTTTCTATATCTAATACGGCTTAACTTTAATTTCAAAAGGTAAAGGAAGGAAAATTCTTGTTTGGTGGCTTCTAGAAAGTAGCTGAATTTAAAGAATAGTTGTACTGAGAGTTCCATGTTAAAGAATCAGTGTCACGATAAATGACATCTTTTTCTTATAGATTGGAGTTTTATACACTAATTATCAGATTAAAATGATTTCTTAACCATACAACACAATCAGATTCAAAGTTCTGCAGTGACATGTACAAGACCAGAGTATTCAGATACAGCAATTTCTCTCTAACACTACATGAAACATTAGTTCAGATTTGCTCTCTTTTCAAATGGGTATCTTTCTGTTCATGTTATGGGTTTCAAAATTGACTGAACATAACAGCATCTTTGAAAATTGCTTTTACAAACTGTTTTGCAGTCTTTCAAAATAAGAATTAGGGAATTCAGTAGAACACATGCTTAGTTAACTGCTCTCTTTTGTTTTTTTCTTAATTTCCGTCCTCACCAATATGTCAAACTTCCCAGATGACTTCAACATTTACAAGTCGTTCTAACAGTCATTTGAAACTAACAATCGAGACGAGTTTGAATTTGTTTTGTTTTCACTAACGACGAGTGTCTGAACTAGCCCATGCACTTCAACTCGAGCTATCTAACTTGACTCTACAACATACAAGGTTAAAAAACTTTACCTTATGCACAGCATAAATAGATCAACACTATAGTTCAAGTCTATGGACCTAAAAGATAACTCAGTTTATAACCTGCTCCTTTGCAAATCCACCCTCAGTTAATTTCAGAGATATTTATAACACTAACAGAAACCATGTGCAGTAATCACTACTTTATGAAATCTCTCAGCCTCCAGTAATCTCAAGCCCCAAACCTTCTCAAGTTTCTATCCTTTCTTTTGTAAACATATTCAGTATCTCATCACTCAACTCTACATTCATTCTTGCTCAGGTAGATTCAAGAAAATCTCACTTCTATAATCAACAGAATAGAATCAGTTGGCTATTTTACAGATGACTCTCTGCAAAATAACAGAATATATGGACAACAGCTTAGTAGAACCAAAAACTTGAGGAATTTCCACTAATGTCCTAAACTTCAGAGACAAAGATTCCTAGTGACATAGATGTGAATCAAATGCATGAACAAAAATGAGACTCATACCTAAAACCAGGGGGAGTTTGAGATTAAGCCAGCCTGATGATAGTATGTATTAGACGTCACAACAAGAGATCAGATCCAACGTTCATGTATCTGACCACTCATAAGAATTACAACATAAACATGTCAAAATCTAAATAATCTTCCCAAGTAATCTAATTGAATAAGCTTTCGTATTTTTCGCTTTCTCCCTCAGTTGATAGAGAAATTTTGGTATGCGTGGCCATCTAAAATGCCATGATATTTAAGTGTTTTGTGATTCTGTTAAAGGGAAAAAGTTGACAGAGAAGACATATTGAATAAGTTCATACAGTCAGCTGTGCGTTCTGCCTCTCCGAGGTCATCCAAATGGATCAACAATGATAAAAGAGAGTACATTACATTGAATCAGTTGAACTTCAACAAAATTATGCTGCCATGTAATTTACTTTGTTGTCACTCGGGAATGAAAAAAGTTAACATAATAATTAGATCACTGATCTTAGACAAAAGATCCAAAGGAAATAGTATTAAGAACAATCCAATAAATCATGAACTCCTACAAAACAAATGAAGATCGAAGAGAATGGAAATTCCTAATTTCACGAACCGATAAACTATAAAGAGCAAAGTTAGCAGCTAAAGCTACCCCAGGATTGCTGCAAAAGGCCACAGATATGTACATGTGAAACAGACTCGGCCCTCTATCCTCATCATACCATGTTAATCTACCTGATAGTGACAAACTTGTTGGTCCCATGTCTTGCCCAATGGCTTCTTAAATCAATTGGGTTAGAGAAGTTATAACCTTGAGCTGCTAGTTTCTCCAAAACCTTCTTAAAAGCACCTTGACTCATTTTTCGCCCAGCAATTCTTGCACCACGCCGCTTCTCGCTCATGGGCAAAGGATGTATAGACAAAGTTGTGGTACAACAAGCTGATTGCCAGCCGCCATAACCCCATCTATAACACTGATGAGGAGATCCAGTGCAAGAGCATACAGGAATTGGGATACCAGAAATGTCCATATCTAGCCCATTTATAACAAGATCCATCTTCTTTTTTGGTGCCTTCACCTGCTGAACTGAAGGATCAACATTTTTGGGCTTACGGGGCTTTCTTGGTTTTGGGGTTCTGGGAGCACCTCCGTTCTGTCGTTTCTTTGATTGTTTAGCTTCCTTCTTCACAGGTGGTTCTTCCACCCTACAGACCATTTCATCTCTTGATGTGTCAGGAGGCTGTAACATTTCTAGAGGTTGAGCAGCCGAAGTTTCTGTAAGAACAGAGTAAGTTGGATTGGGGGGTAACATGTTGAGAAACTTGTCTCTTTGACTCATCCAACCATCCCTTGCCCAGTTTGCTGTTACCGGGGCTTCAGAAACAGCAGAATCGCGTGAATGAAATGCTCCATTCATGTTAATAATAGCAGACTGGTCACGACCAGGCAAAAAATGTTTCACATCTCGCTCAGCAATTGTAGACATGAGATGCAGACCAAGATGCGCTTTGAGGGACGGTTCATAGTAACCCCAATTACGCATGTTCAATGCATCACCATCCATTATAACTACAGAGTAAACAAAATAAGCAGTGAGTACAATTCACTACAAAGCTCCAAAAACTCCCATGTAGTAAACACACCAATTGTAGCATTTTGAGTGAGAGTTAGAAATACTCAAACCGTACTGGAAATATGAGAGCAAAAACAAACATTCAAAATACGGAAGCTAAGATTAAGAAGGAAAAGAACAGGGGCTCCAACTACACAAGATATCAAAGAATTATGGAAAGCGAATGCCACAAAATTAGGACCCAATTAGATAATCCTGAAAATTAAAAGATAGAGCTGCAATTGAACTCCCGAGAAAAATGAAAGAGATCAAATACTTAAAAATTAACCATCTTTCTAAAACCAAAAGTGAGGAGTGAGGACTAAAAATTAGTTCTTGCGAGATCCAGATAACCAAAACGGGTGATTATTAAACGCCTCATGCTTCAGAGGTCCAAAATTGGAAATCCCAGAATCACAATCAATTAAAAGAAAAGGGCTTTCTTTAATCGTTCTTATTAAAGTCCCTCTAATCCATCAACATAAACATCCAGCAAAAACCCTAAAATGAACCCAAATTAAAGATTTCACGTCTCATCACTCGATTACACGAACCATCCGAAATCTCGACACATCAAAAGCAAAAAAAACAAAAGTAAGATGTATATATCTGGTGTGGATGTAGTAGAAGTTTAAAGAACAAAATGGGTATAGCTATATTTATATATGAATGTCAGTGATGGTCAAAGAGCACACAAAGGACCCCATATATATTCAGAGAGAGGGGGGGGGAGACAGAGACAGAGAGAGAGAGGAGAGAGAAAACTTACTTGGGTGGGAGTAAACGGCACTTTAGGGTTTTGCCTGGAGGAGAGAGAAAGTGAAGGAAGAGGAAGAGAGAGATGAAAGAAAAGATTAGAAAAGTGAAAGTGGAAAAACTGAGCGTTATATAATGAAGGCAAACGGCAAAGGCCAAGAAAATCTAATGCCCTGCAAAGAGCAAAACAAAAACATGTTCAAAATTTTGGAACACCTCATCACTTTCCACCCTTTCAATCTTATCATTCTAATATCTTCTTTGTAATTTTTGTTTTTTCTTTCTTCAGTAGATCAAATGTTCTTCTATTCTGTTTTGAATTTTTCTCAATAAAGTGCTTTAACCTTTTTAATTGGACCATTTTACCCTTTATGAATTGACAATAGATTTTTCTCAATTAAGTTCTTCCATGAAATAATGTGTGCGACACGTCGAAGTAAATTGGAGCTTTATTAGATAAAAAAGTCTTATCTCTGCTTCTTTGACATGGAGCTTGTAGCTTTTGAAGATTGTTTTGTGCATAAGTTTTTTTTCACTTTTTTTTTGTAGAAGAAAGTGTTCAAAGAAGTTAATAAGTTATAAATTTGTCTTTAAACTTGCTTCCGACGGATTCTTAGTGTAAAATAAGGGTCGATTGATTATGTTTCCGTTTCTCATTTCTAATTTTCTTAAAAAATCTTAACATTTTGTAACTAATTTTGTTTCTTGTCTTTTTTTTTCGGGGGAACATTCTAGTATAGAAATTTTGGAAACAATCCAAACAAGTTTTTCTTTTTTTGTTCTCATTTCCAATTTGTCCCAAACATAAATAAAAAGATTATTTTATTCGTACTTAAATTCATGGATGTTGGATCCATACAATTCATTTTTCTTTATTAAAAATGAAGAAACAAAAACAAAAAACAGGAACATTACCAAACGAGACCTAAGTTTCTAAACTATAAATTTTGTATCTATTAGGTTCTTAAACTTTAAAAATAATCTAATACATTAGATATATATAAGACAAAAAAAACTGACAGACATCTATTAGATTTACAATTGAAAATTTGAAGATCTATTAGTTTTATGATAAAACTCATAATTTAACAAGTTTGTTTTATAGAAATATAACTAAATTTTCTATAAAAATTTAATAAAAAGTGAATGGAATTTAGAAAGATGATCATTAAATTTGACTTCTACAAATTTTYGAACAGYTGGGTTTGTAAGGAGTGCAAACATAGTCCCACRTTGGTTAGGAAAATGTGTGATCCATCGGAATGACAATTATCTTCATTGGTATGAAGTCTTTTGAGTGAAACCAAAACAAAGAGACTTCGATTTGTTGATTAGACATTGCTAGTGGATTTTCTTGAAATCTCAAAAAGACAAATGCGTTAGAGAGAAAAACAATCTTTCTAGTTTTCACATAAATAAATTATATTGACCCAATCGAGATTTTATTAGAAATTGAGTCAAAAATATAATTTAATTTTATAAARTAATTAAAATGGCCTATGATAGACCATTTTGACTTATTCATATGTGATGAACTTAAAATTGATTATTGGGTCCACTGTAATGAGTAATAATTATAGATTATTGACCGAATATAGGCATCAAAATACATGGGATTGAATATTGATTAGGGCAATTGTTAATATATTAGAAGATTATTATAATTTATTGTACTATAATTGTTTAATCTACTAACACCATTGGTTGACTTTTTTTTAGTTACATTTATTTTGGTTACCAAATTATTGTGTCTACTGTTGTACATTTCAAACATCCATAATAAGAATTAATGTTTCCTTTTATTTAGTAGGAAAGCATCCACTTTTATCCTTCAACTTGGGAGTTTGTATAAATCGTCATCCTAGACTTTCAATTTAGTCAAATTAAACCCTCAACTTAGAAAATGTTACATTAATGTTTAAATTCTGCTAACTTATCCGCTAATTATAACCAAAAAAGAGAGAGAATCACGTAAAAGCTGTAAGATTTTGTATAAAATAAAGTTTGGTTAATGCACAAAATCGACCTTAAATAAGTCTACCAAAACTGAAAAGAAAAAAAAAATCTATCAATTTCATGCTAAATATATATTTTATAGTTCATCACACACATAACAATTCTTCGAATAGAAATCTATTAGAAAGTAAAAATTGTAATACCTTTTTAAAGGTTAATGTTAAGATGGTAACATTTATTCAAGTTAAGGTGTAATTTAAGAAATACAGTTTGATGAAATTGAAATTAAAAAAACTGAAGTTGGAACTTAATAATTTTATGGTTGCCAATTAATTGGAAATAATTTACTAATTATTTTGAGGGTTATATTTTGTCATTTATTTTACTATTTAGTGGCTCGGCAACTATTGAACGCTTTTACATTTCTACCCCTGCTTACACAAGTCATGAATTGCTTTCATTTGGGCTGAGTGGTCCACATCATCTGTTTTGGGCCATTCAACCCAAGTCCATTTTTGAAGTTTCAAATTATAGCCCATTTATTTAATTCATTCTTTCAACCCATTTTAAGCCTGCAAAATTTGGAAGTGGGTTTGAATAGTTGTTGGAAAATTGAGCCCCTCTTCCTAAGATCAACATGGTTCGATTAATTAAGACAGGTAAAATATCGCTTTTCTTAAAGGTTGAAACTTGGAATCTTTATCTTCACGTTTGTAATATTATATTATTTTCTTTTTAGAAACTCGTGAGTCATCTCTCAAATCTAGTTGTCTGATCTTCTCGTAATAAACCTTTTGATGATGTAATCGTGAACTTAACAGCAAATGACATCTACTTATTTTCTTAAAATCGGTGGTTCAAATCTCCATACTTCAAATTTTAGTTGTACTAAAAGAAAATCCCCTTGATGATATATCACCAGTTAATCATGTTTATAAAGAAATGAATCAAGAATAGGTAAGGAATAAAGGGAACACATAGTTTATAGTTTCCGAGTTGTTTTTGTATAAATAGCTTAAATCTACTTCAATATAAAACTTTTCTCATTATTAACCACAAAATTTGTTGTTAAAAGTGCTTTCATATAAACTTCATATATATATATATATATATATATATATATTTTTGTTTATAGTGTCGTTTAATTTTTTATTAGTATCAGCTACCTGGGTCATTTATTTATATATTTTTTTAAAAAAATTAATTAATAAACTATTTACTTTTTTAAATATAACATATGGAGGAGTGAATTCGACTCACGATCTTTTGGTCAGATTAATAAACAATTACTAGAGAGATAAATATAATAAAAACCTAGGGCATTTGACTCACAAGTTACAATACCAAGTCTATGTTTATGGGTATACTTGGTGTATCATACATGGATTAAAAAAAAAGGAAAGAATACATAAGCTACATAATATCAAACTTATTAAAATTGAGATGCAAACATCTCAACGTATGTAAAAAATGAGCAACAACCATGCAAAAAATATGAGTACTAATTAAGACTTGTTTAATACATAATTCATATTCAAAGTCACTTGATCGTGATATATGTTTTTGTGGGATGTTTTTAAAACAGTTTTTCAGATTATGAAATAAAATATATATATATATATATATATATATCTGAAAACAACACAACTGTTTTATCATCGTGGAATATACCATCAAATACAACTTCAATGTCTTATTTCTAAGACGGTAATAAATACTTATATACTAAGCTATAGTCGAATCCAGATAGTTTCGAATCCTAATTTATATACCATAGAGAGATCACTGTGGATCACATGTTGAGGCTGTGAGTTGTGAAAAGGAAAGGTAAATAATGAAGGTAAAAAGTGGGGTGCAGTAAATTAATGGGGGGCATGCAGTGAATTATTTTAAATCAAAGGCTATATTGAGAGGTCCACACAAAAATGGCCCGGAAATGAATGAGGTATATTTGTCTCTCTGACTCTCTGTGTTGGCTATCTTCTCTTCAGTCCTCACTTCCACCTCAGTCTGCTGCGCTGTGTTTTGACATGATTTCTTTTGCCATTATCATTATTTTTTATTTTTACCATTGTATCTATGCACCCATTGCTGAGATTTTCATGCCTGGACACACCATAATTCAACACAAAAATAGATAACAAAGGAAAAACTTGTTTTGTTTCCAAATTTGCCAGAGGACAAGATCTGTTTCTTGATGAATAAAATCGACCAAAATCGACCCCGGAATACGACGGGGCTAGTCGGGTATTTCTATGTATATTTTAATTTTTTTTTTGTTAAAAATATTATTTTGGTCTTACAATTTTGATTTATGTTCATTCGGATCTCTCTACTTTTCAAGTGGTCATTTTAATCTTTAGAGTTTCAATTTTGGTTTATCTTAGTCTTTATAGTCTCAAAATGTTCACGTTAGTTCCTCTATTTTTTAAAATTAATCTTATTTTTTCTACCACAACTTCAAAACCACACTACACACTCAATATATTTCTTGAAATCTAATGACTTTATATTAAAGAGTTCATATTATGTGTAGAATTTATGTTAAAATTTTGAAAATAACGACCAAAATAGTTACTTTTTTTTTATCAGACCAAAATAGTTACTTTTAAATGTATAGGAACCAAAATAAATATTTTGAAAGTATAAAAACTAAAATGAACCGCCAAAACTAGTATAGTTCAGCATAATTGACATATACCTCCAACTATTAGGTTGTGAGTTCGAATCCACTCCCCAACATGTTGTACTAAAAAAAATAATAAATAAAATAAAATAAACCAAAGTTGGAAGTATATAAACTAAAATATGAAATTTTTGAAAAAACTCTGAAATACTATTTTAACCTAAAAAAAAGGTTTGCTAGAAGTGCATACTACATAGTTTTGTTGTGTGTTGGTGTATATACTATACATGCATAAAATTACCAAAGATGAAACAGAAAATTAATAGAATTATTTAACAATCAAGGAAGAATTAGATGGATGTTTTTATGTCTTTGGTGTGAACTTTAATTACTAGAGGCAGCAGATCTGAGCATGTTGGGTTATCAGACCTGACTTTACCTAACAAAAAAACTTTTGTCAGCCTCTCTCTCTCTCATAATTCATTGTTTTTTGTGACAGTACAGCAGAGAGACACAAAATTTCAAGGAAAACAAGAATGAAAATTCCTTACACCCAGAGAAAACAAACAATCTGAAACAAACAAACAGACAAATTACAAGAGAGAGATGGATGTTTGCTCTTTTTTCTTTGGTTTTTTTTTTATGTGTGTATGATCATTAATTGAGAGAGTTTATGATTGAGTTTCAGTGGGAGTGTTGAAGGAGAAGGGGAAGAGATGCCAAGTTTGGTTCACTTCTTTGGATACCAACAAGAGAATTAAGACAAAACTCTCTTGTTTTCTCACTGCAAAATATTTTCAGACTTTATCCATCTTTTTCAAATGAAAAAAAGAGTCCCCTCTCTGTCATTTTTCTCCAAATTCTTTCCTTCAAAACTAATCTTTTCTTGTAATATCATTTCATTTCATGTCATATCATTTTTCACCTGATTTCTACACTTTTTTTTTCTTTTCATTTGGGTTTTTGATTAATATGGAGCTTTAATATATAATATATCATCTAAAATTTATTTTAACCCTATTATTATTTACTACTTTTATTTTACATTTTGTTTATCTATACCTATCATTTATTCTATTATTTCATATTGTTATTATTTTTACTTTCCAATAACAAGTTTATTAACATCACCTCTTTTAGATTCAATCACCTTTTCTATTTTATTTTCTTGTTTTTCATATCCAGCTAATTCATATATTTTCTTGTAGACATATGTTAATATTCTATAGTGATAAAGTAAGAAAATCCAAACAAGTCTCAAAATTAAACAATATAAAATAAAATTTTTAAAAAGTACGAAAAAAAATTTAGAACTTCGAAATCACTACATTAATTTGAGCAAATAACAAACTTGAAGCTTTGATTTATGTTCTAGTGATCGATAATCACACCTGAAGAGTTGGAAAGCCATAAAGAAGATGAAGAGTTGAGAGAGGTGGAGAGAGAGTTGAGTTAAAATTAGTAAGACACACTTGATATATATTTATGATAGAGTTTTTTTTAGGAGAAATTGAAAGGTTTTTAAGTGAAGAAAAATAATAAAAGAAGAAAGAATATGGAAGGTCTCCCCATGCAACTTAGACAATTTTAAGGGGATTAATATTAATTGTTGAGTTTTTTTTAAAGAAATTTGAAAGATTTTCATTGTGAAGAAAAAATAAAATTCAACAAATTTGAAAGGTAGAATTCAAATTGAGAGAAATATAATTTACTCATTGATTATAAGTTTTTTTTAGAGAGGTTTCCAATCTTTTTCCACAATTTTTTTTTACTAAGAGAATTATATATATTCTTAATTTGTATTATAAGTAAAAAAAATTATAAACATATATTATTTTATATTCTAAATTATATTTATAATTAAAAATTAAAATAAATAGATAACAATAGTATATACATTATATATTGTTATGGATGCGAAAATATTTTCTACAGTTCAGATTTCCTGGAATTAAAAAAAAAAATATATGTTGATGACCTTATGATTCAGGAGAAGATATCCTATATTCAAAAGGAGAAAATATTCTGATTGMCTCAAGATTCTCCTCAGATTCAGATAACCAGATTTGGTATCAGTATTCGAATTCCACAATTCCTAGAAGGATCAGGATTCGACTCTTATAAATAGGGGAGTAAGCCAAACCTGGTATGCTCACAACACCCTACATTTTATACTCGACTACTCCGATTCTGACTTAAGCATCGGAGCCACACAGGTCTTTAATGCTATTCTGTTTTGCAGGTCTCGTCGATCCCTTTATTCTAGAAGATTGGTGCGAATTTGGAGGAATCCTAGAAGGCCAAATTTCTGAATCAATGACGACTAAGATCTAAAAGTCAAGACGATTGACAACGAATTGAATGAGAACTACTTAGATCCAAGGAGATCTCGGGAGAAACGAATCGACATGTATTCTGGAGGCAGACCACAACTTTCTAACGATGAATGCCATACGACTTGGGGCCTTCCCCTACCTGAGGTAGCCRAGAAAAAAACAAATCAATAAGTTCTGAGATATGACCCAGAACGAACGAATCAACAAATTCCAGGACAGATCCTGGATGAGATAAATCGATGGATTCGAAAACAGACTCTGGGATAAATGAGTCAACAAATCCCAAAAAAGAAAAAGCAACTGATTAACATACGAAGTTTCTACTTTAAACAATGGTGTTTGCTGTGTAATTCTAGTTGTTTATGATTACAAGAGTTTAGATTTAATTTTATGGTAACCGCATATTTAGTAGATCGTATAATTTAGGACTGATTTTTTGGTAACTACATGTTAATACTATGTTGCCAAAAGATACTTACTTGTTCATGATTTAAAAAAGTTCCTAACATCTGAAATTTAATTAATTACTTTGAGCGTTTATCTTTTACTTTAAATGAAAATCCTTAAAGTGGAGGCATGGGTAAGTAAATCAACATCTGGTCAAGGAACTCGAACAAGGACAGACCTAGAAGTAGGCCGATAAACTAAAAGCCAATCAGTGAAACTAGGGAAAAGAATCCGAAGTGCTGAAAAAGGCATGCGTACAGGCCTAGCAATTCAAGCAGAAAGCAAGCAAGTCTAACCAATCAATGAAACCCACGAGTAAAAACCCATGTGGCAAAAGCCAAAATTGGTTAGAAACCCGAGGGTGTTGATTTAACTTGGGGTAAAAAATCGGTAGAAGTCAAATATGTTAGAAACCTAAGGGTGCCGACTAAACTCAGGGTATAAAAGTCATTTGCAAAAGCCAAAGATGTTAGAAACTCAAAGGACGAAGTACCACTAGCCCTGTTGAAAGTTATATCCCAAGGCCAAAATCTAACGGTTAAAACTAACCGTACCAACTACAGCAAAACAGAATGGGGGCTATGACAGCCAGCCCATAAAAGGACGACCGACAAAAGGGTATCGACTGGACTCAGGGTATAAAACCATTAGCAAAAGCCAAGTAGGTTGGAAATCCAAGAGTAAACCAAGAGACTTGATTACAGCCAACTACGACAAAAGGAAATGAGGGCTATAATAGGTCAACTCATAAAAACGACAACTGATAACGACAAATACTCTCAACACTAAGGGACTTGGTTGCAGCCAACTACAACAAAAGAAAATGGGGCTATGACAGTCAGCCCATAAAAAACGACAATGGAAAACGACAAGTGCTCTCAGTATTAAGAGACTTGATGAAAACCAACAATGACAAAATACTCTCAAAGTAGAAGTCGGACAATCTCCAACTTTGAGAGTGGAGGTTATTGTTATGGATGAGAAAATCCTAATTTTCTACAATTCAGATTCCCTTAATTTAAGGAATTCAAAAGAAAAGATATATTGATGGTCTTATGATTCAGGAGAAGATATCCTATATTCAAAAGAAGAAAATATCTTGATTGCCTCAAGATTCTCCCCAGATTCAGATAACCAGATTTAATATTAGTACGAATTCCACAGTTCCTAAAAGGATTAGGATTCAACTCCTATAAATACTGGAGTAAGTCAAACCCTAAAGGTATGCTCACAACACCCTATACTTTATATTCGACTACTCCGATTCCGACTTAAGCATCAGAGTCTGTGCGGCAAGAGCCACACCGGTCTTTAATGCTATTCTGTTTTGCAGGTCTCGTCGATCCCTTTATTCTAAAAGATTGATGCGAATTTGACGGAATCCTAGAAGGCCAAATTTCTCCATCAACATATATCATATTAAAATATGAGGGTTCTTAGAATTAGACCTTAAACCCTTTAGGCAATAGACTTGTTTAGACCTTAAACTGGCTTTGCATAAGACTATATTTTAGAGAGTTCCATTTCATTCCAGTGAGTACAATCGGGCCAGTGTGGCCACCTAAATTTATTGTGATTGATCCCAATACAAATAGTTCACGAACACTCAATGAAGGGATTTAGTTATCATCTTTGACATGGTCGAAGAATTCAAACCTAAAACCTTCAAGTAAATTAGTCTAGTTTATTTCTCTTTCCACAGGCGTGAGGGAGAAAATTCTCTAGATATGTAATTTAGTTGTCATTTTTCTTCATTTTAATCTTTTAAAAAAATTTTAATTCAGGAAGTCCCTTACCGTCACAAAACTTTAAAATTTTTAGTATTTAAGTCAAAATACATTTTATTCAATAAGTTAAAATTATCCTATTTTTATAGAATATGTAGTCGACATATATTTTCAACTAAGAGAGAGGTTGTGAGTTCGATCTCATGCCTCATAAATTATACTAAAAAAATAAATAAATAAAATTATCCTATTTTTAATTTGACAAATGGACATATATCTCCATCTATCCAATCAAAAACCTACCTCGCATTAACTTATGCAACTCAAAATGACTTATTTATTAGAATTAAAAAAGAGACCCAACAAAGATGCTAACATAATAACAATATACAGGCTCACGAAAAGTACTCTCTTTTCTTTTGCACATCATATTTTTTTAAAGACGGTATAATTACTTGAATTTTACATTTAAGCAAAGAATCAGTATATAAAAGATGAAGCTAAAATTTCAAAAAGGGAGAAAATGAAAAATGTGACAAACGTTAGTTAGAGACCAAATATGTTTCTTTTGGAAAAGAGGTACCATTTTATTGATGGGTACATGAGAAACATACAAAAAGGGAGGCCTTAAAGAAAGACACTCAAATTTAAAGAAATAGTGTCTTTTAGTACAACAAGTGGGGTGGAGAAATTAAATTCATGACTTCTTGATCGGATACAAGTGTCAATTTCAGCTTAGCTAAGTTCATATCGACAATTTAAAGAAATAGTTACAATATCATAATTACAAAAAAATAGAGGGATTTATAAGACCGATGAAGCCATAATCTTTGATTTCCTCCCAAAGATTAATGTAAGATTTGGATTTATCAACGAATCTACGATTATTTCTTTCTAGATAGAGATTCCAAAGGAGAGATCCAATTGCATTGCACCAAAAAAGATGCCACTACTTAGTTATCGATCTAGAAAGACTCTTTTATTTTCTTTCACCCCTACAATTTATCATATCTTTTCGTGTTTGTCGTAATGTACTATCAAAAGGAGAATTCTCCTGTATTAAATAAAATTGATGTTTATATAATTGGCGAAAAAGGACCTTTTCCTTTTTTGGCAGCTTTTAGAATAGAAGAAAATAAATTTGTGTTTATATATATTATTAGTTAGCTTGCTATAGGGTGTCAATTAAAGAATTAATTT
>NW_019104528.1:619614-644614 GCF_001995035.1 Momordica charantia
ATTTGTGTTCCTTTGTAAAACGTAAATGCTTATTTAAAACCCACCATGTTTTTCAGTGCCACAGTTGCTTTTCCTCATGCTCAGGCACTCGTCCCTCTCACTCATTCAAACAAAATATCCTAATTAATTTGAGAAATTGAGAGGCCTATTTATTATTTTTTCTTTTCTTTTCTCTTGTGTAATAATTATATAAGCTTGGGTCTTAAAGGAGTATGGGAATGAAAATTTCTGTGTAATTATGGTTTTTTTTTTCTTCTTCTTCTTCATCATTTTTAACTCCGACCACAAGTTAAAGGAATAAATTAAAGAGAAGAAAGAAAGAAAAGAAAAGAAAGGGTTTTGGTTTTTCTCTCTCTCTTTTGAATTTACTTTGTTGGGACCATGTGTTTTTTACCTCTTTTTCTCTACTTTTTTTTTTGTTTTTTTACCACAAACTTTTCCTTTACATCATATTCCTTTGGAACAAGAAAGTTTGACTTCACCCACTAACTAGGAGACTTTGTACTTGTTTTTTTTTTTCCTTTTTTTCTTTTTTTCCATATATGATATATATAAAATATATATGTTTTGCAGTTTAATCTAGATGGGGTAATTTCATCCTTAACTTATTTAGGGAGGTAAGTAATGCAAAGTAAGACTCCGTTTGATAATATTACCATTTCAGTTTCATTTGATAATTGTTCTTATTTCTCTTCTCTCATTTATAAGAAAACATTTCTAAAATTGTGTAGAATACTTTGAAAATAACAAAATTGGATTTCTTGTTTCTTGTTCTATTTCTTGTTCTTGTTTCCAAAATATAGATGAAAAATATTATTTTATCATTGTTTTACTAATAAAATGCATAATAAATATAACATACAAATTTTGAATATTTAATTTGAAAGGTTAATTTTGATATAAAATTTTTATTTTTAATTTAAAATTTTAGAGAACAAGACAGACATATTTTTGTTTCTATTTTCAATTAAAAAAATAAAGAACAAAAAATAAGAAACAGTTACTACACACAATTTTTTTTCCCTTATTGAAAAGGAGGAAACAAAAAATAAGAAACAAAGAATGTTACTAAATAGGCCCTATCGACCCGATGAGCTAATGCTCATATTATAAGGATATGATACAAATAAGTTAATAGGAAATGAACTAGATAAAGAAGGTAACAAGAGCACTTTTGTTATGGATGAGTTAAAATTAGTTATATTATATCTATATTAATAAAGTTGTTTGGCTGGCTACTATAATTCTACTGACTAAAAGTATGCTTTTACTTTCTCTTGCGTGGTTTAGTAAACACAAAATAATTAAGCTAAGAAAGAACCATGTKATTATTATGAAGCATAGGTTAATCAAAATATGCTAGAAAATCTTGAAATTGAACTACTTCAAACTTTTACGTTAACCTTTTTTTGCATAAAACATAATTAAAAACGTAAAATTGGTTTTTTTTAACAACATGTGGGAGAGAGAATTCGAACTCATGACCTTTTGATTTAGGTAGGTGTCCAAAGCTATGCTCCGATCGACAATAAAATTACTTTTTTAAATAATGGTTAGATAATTTTATAATTATTAGTAGAAATACTTAGTATTATCTTTACTATAAATATTGAATATAGTTTTCACTTCAAGACCAGAAGATAATTTTTTTAAAAATTACTACAAATTTTTTTCTCTTGTTTGGGGCTCAAGGTATCACCTACCTTGTGGTCTCAAGCTCGAAGTCTTGCGCAGTGTTGCTTAGTTCATAAGTCACACGATATCGATTCTGAAAAAAAAAACTATSAATTTTACTAATTTTCTTTCATTCTTAATTTTGAAGGGTTGAACTCTTTTTGGAAGCAGGATTTTTAATATTTTCTTTTTCTTTTATCAATCTTCTTTTGAGYAGTGATTAATAAGAAAATTGAAGAAAAAAAGGCCCTAAACTCTTGAAAAGTATATATATGGCCCTTCTACCTTTAATCATGAAGGCATTCATTGTTGGGCACAGTAGCTAGGGTTGAAATTTCCAACTCTAGGGCTAGAACTTTTCTAATTTAAATGGACATTTTTGCCCTTTTCAAGGCATGAAATAGAAGGGTATATAAAGAGAGAAATTGGGTATATAGAGTGAAAATAGAGAATGGTGTTGTTTTAAATATATAATTTACATAGTAAAAATGAGAGTTTTCATAATTTTACATAATATTAATTTTTTTAAGGCAATATATTTATTTACTAATAATTTCATTTTAAGGGTTTACCTTTTCAAAAACCATTTTGAAATCTTGGCCAATTTCTAAATACTAGAAATAGATTAATTTTTTTAAAAACTATTGTTGTTTTAGTTTATGAAATTTGTTTAGGGTTTCTAAAACATTTTCAAAATAAAACCATATTATAAATTATCCTTCATTAATATTCTTTGATGTTTCATATTAATCAAGAAAAGGATTTCTTTATACTTGATGTTTGTAATTATGGTATTTTAGAAATCAATTATTTTAAGGAAGTTTGATTGGATAGGAGGAAATTAAAATCTACAACCTCATCAATTTTCCATCCTTCTTTTGAGGCAAAACCAATGATGGCTAAAGCAATACATTAAATTTTTTCCTCTGCCCAAACTCAAAAAAATTAAATTCACACTCCTTTTCACCCTTAAATTAAATTTCATAAAAAATTATTACGTGTAACGCAATTTTTTTTTTTAATACCATATTAATATTCATGGGTTCCATCTCAAAACCAATTGACAATGTGATGATACATGTCTATTATAAACCATTGTTAGGTCCCTTTTTTTTYCAACGTGAGATCCTTAACATTTCTCCCTACACGAACTACCCTTTAATTTATTTCATTTTTTCTAAATAATAAATGTTCTCATATTTAGTAGTTTGTAAATGGTAGARATATTTTGTTGAAGTAAGCATTAACATTACTTGTTTAAAAGCACTAATTATGAGAAAGTGTGAGTGATTTATTATGAAGCAATTTTTTTTTAATAAAGTATTTGTAACTTTGATAGAAATTCTTATTCAAAAGCTCTTTCAAGTACAACCTTTAACTATTATAGAAATCATTTAGATGATAATTACAATTATAATCTTAGAACTTCGATTGGCTAATTTCTTTGGTTTAATAAAGTTAAGAAGTTAGCCTACTTTCTTCAAACATATTGATAGAATTTAAAAAGCATGTTATAATAAAGAAGTTTCTATATGTTTGATTAATGGTCTACGTTTTTACCAGCACATGGACATAAGAGTATGACCATGTTTGGAAAAGAAAAAAAAGTGCACACTAAATTCCATTCTTAAGAGAAATTAAAAAAAAAAGAGTGATTTTAAGAATGTCATCATGKATGTAGCTTAAATGTATAAGGAATACTTCTTAAAAAAAAAAAAAGCATAAGGAATAAATCTATTTATATGGGGGTGAATATACAATTTCATTTATGCTTTTGGTAGACTTAACTTATCATCGAAAATTTTGTTAGAAATTTATTTATACCCAATTTACTTTGATGAATAGCAAAGAAATGTTTACGCTATGTTTGAGCCGGAAATTGATGAGCTCGGATGCGACTTAGATCGGTACGTTCAGGACGAACTACCTCCAAYGGTCCCGCACCTTCCCTGAACACTCTTGAGACCTGCAAAACAAAGTTAGCACTCCGATGAGCAAGTTAGTTCTGGTCCGAGCTAACTTGTCGAGTCTACTCAGGATTGCGTACCTTGCATTTAAGGCTAGGATTTCTATTTATAGAAACTGGGCCCGACAGGGATTCTGACACACCCTAAAATCGCGGCGTGTTGTCGGGTACGGAAGAAACATTGTTACGGACTTTGTACTAAGTCGGGTCGGCAATGCAGGTCCTACCCTGACTGCCGACCTGAATATTTTGGAGTCAATTTCTACACTCCCTCCGCGTGTTCAATCAATCTCACCTTTTCGATCATGACACGTGRCAGGTCGGGATTCGCATCCAACACGCTAAGAGAGATCAAAACTAGAGCTATTAAGGACCCATTTTGTAATGCTGTTTTTTTTTGTAATAAATAAAAGTAAAATTGTATTTGGTAATTGTATCCGCTTATTTTTTTGTTCTTTATTTAAAAAAAACAGAAATATGTTTTGTAATTGTTTCTTACTTCTCGTTTTCTAAAATTGTAAATTAAAAAAAAAATTATATTAAATATTCAATTGTTTACGTTATACTTATGTTTTAATACTTATTATATATTATGTTTTTATTTATGTTTAAAAAAAACGAAAAACAAGAAAAAAATTTTGATTTTGTTATTTTTAAAATTGCTATATAATTTTGAAAAAAAATTTATTAAATAAGAAAAAAAAGTAGAAATAATTATAAAAACATGAAACAAGAAAATAAATGTTACCAAACATGTCGTAAATTCTAACAAAAAAGTAAAGACACGATTTTTCTCGTTTTTAAAACCTCTTATAAAAATGTAACTTTACACGTGTAACTTTTTTTAATATAGTCTTGAAACCCTTTGGGTTTGGTTAATTCCATTATAATTGTAAATAGTCTTTCTGAAAAAATATTAAACGGATGGACAAAAAGAATAAATCTCAAATATTTACAACAAACATACTTTTCCAAAGAATATTAGACCCCTCGAAAGAATTAAGGAAAACACCCCGGAAAAAAAAAAGTTCTCTCGATCTTTGAATCTAAACATCCTTGTTTGACATTAGCATCCCAGCAAACAAAGTAATTTCATTTAGGACCCGTAACATTCTCAATTTTTTGTTTCTCATTTCAAAATTTTATTATGAAAGTTAAGCATTTTGCAACTAATTATGTTTATTGTTTTTCATTTTTTTGGAAACATTCTCAAAATTGTATAGAAATTTTTTAAACAATAAAAAAAAGTTTCTTAGTTTCCGTTTTCAATTTGTTACAAAACATACATATAAATTGTATTTGATCATCTTTGAATCTATGGGTGTTGGGGACATGCAATTCTATTTTTCTTTATTAAAAATTAAGAAACAAACAATAAACGAGAACATTAAGAAACGAGCCTTTAATAAGAGAGATAGTAACACAATATTGTTCTAATCTCATTAAAGTTTTGTTTTCACGATTTGTAATTTCCTACGTAGAATGTGTTTGCTGTAGAGGCAATTGCCCCTTTTCAAGGACTTCATGTCTTTTTGTGGAGACTGATTCTGAATTGTTGGTTTAGTGTTTGAAGACAAAGTCTTAAAAYTTTTAGTCGTCTGACATGCTGCTCGATGAGTGGARGAAGAATCTTCAAAATAGATTAAGACGAACCTTTTAAAAGCACGTGAATTAAAATGAATAAAATTTAAGGGGTAGGAATCAAAATAAACATTTGAAATACATAAACTAAAATGAAACCARTCGAAAAGTGGAGAATTTGAAAATAAGGATGCAAGTTGGAGCTAAACGATATTGCCTTGAAAAGAGGAAGGATGTTGGCACAGTGCCTACGCACGCAGTGTCCTTGGAAGGCCACTTCGAGAGTCCTTAGTGGTCAGGGCATTCAATCAAGGTGCCTACCCCATTGCCTTTCCATGGATTCTTTTTTCAAAAGGTTAAATTAGCCATTTCATCCTTATAATTTGAATTATTTTCAAGTTCATCCTTGTAATTTTGGAAGGCTCAATTTAGTCCCAATAGTTTATGTTTAATTTTCAATTTGGTCCCTGCAATTTAAAATTTTCAATTTGAATCTATGGTTTGGTTAAACTTTATCAATCATTCATGTTGTTACAGATCGTTACATTGATACATTACGGTTCAGGTTGCAGACTGGTCTTCAATGGTTTGGCATGATATATTTTCTATATGGCTGACTATGTTAGATGACTACATTAGAATTCGGGCTGTTTAAAAACAATTTGTGAAAAGTTTAATCAAATTATGAGACATGCTAGAACTAATCTCAATCCATAAAATTAAACCGAAACTTTTATAACATAGGAACTAAGTTGAGAGTAAATCCAAGCTATATGGTCCAGATTGATCATTCAACCAAAATATTACATATAAAACATTCACAATTGTGGATTCTACATTGATATATTACTTCTTTTTTAAAGCGATTTGTCCTTCAAAAAAGGCAGATGGGCTTTGTATGAAGCCCAAGATGTGGTCCAATACAATTTGAGAGCCCAAGCCATCAACTAAAAAGATTAAAATAGCAAAACTTAATTAGCAGTTTAATATACTGTCTCGTGACACAAATATCCAATATAGAACATATATATAGTTCTTTTTCATGAGCCTTAAATTTAATGTCAGAGAACTGATCATAGACCAAATTTTTATTTGAAGATATTGATAAAATGTTGAAGATAACTTTTGTAACAGGAAATTTAAGGATGAATAAATGAGAGAGAGAAAAAGAAAAAAAAAAAAAAACTATTGTTAGTTTACTTCATGTGTTTACATTTTGAGGTTTGGCCCAGTAGTACAACCAGGTTGCTTCATCTGGAACAAGGTCCTACGTTATTTGCCTCATGTTCCGATGTATGTCTTTAATGTTACTCTTTTTCCCAAGAAGATTACTGTATTTTCTGTTTGGTGATCTTCTTAACATATTGCTCCGTTGATTTGGTTTTATATGAAGTAAGATTTATTGGTTCAAACTTCATCCCAATGCTGCTACAATGTCACTGATTGGCTTCTGTTTGATGAAATGCCTAGCTGAATGTCACTCATCTTTGTCATGTCTGAATGTTTTTATCTTATGTTGTTATGAAATTATATCATAATTTCTTTTGTTTYCTATCAAGAGTGGAGATTGTAATGGTAGCAAAAAGAAGAATAGAATACAAGTAATTACTCTTCACAGCTGAAAAACAAATGTTACAAAGCTTGTTTTGGTAAAGCTAAATCAGATTTTAGTAAACAAAAAACCTGATTCAAGTACTGTTGCTGCTTCCATTGGTTGATCCAGGCATCAACTCTCTCAGCATGGCGACCACCTGCAACATATTAGGCCTCTTGGAAGGAAACTCTTCCACACACTGAAGGGTTATCTCCAAATATCTTACCATTTCTTTGACTTCTTCAGCTTCTGATTCGTCGCTTGCTTTGGTTACTGAAAGCAACTCTGGGTCTATCACTTCCATTTGTTTTCCATCCTTCACTTTCATTTTGACCCAACCCACCAAGTTGGTATCCCCAAAATCCTCCTTATCGGTTGGTCGTTTCCCTGTCAAGAGTTCTAGGAGGACGACACCGAATGAATAGACGTCGCCTTTTGCTGTGCACCTGAAGCTTTGGTAGTACTCAGGAGGGACATAACCAGGTGTGCCTGCAAGTGTGCTTACGCTCAGATGTGTGTCGAGAGCACTTATTAGCCTCGCCATTCCGAAATCCGAAACTCTTGCTTCTAAATCATGGTCCAAAAGTACATTGCTTGACTTCATGTCTCTGTGTATTATGTGTGGAATGCAGTTGTGGTGCAGGAAACAGAGTCCTTTAGCAGCACCTCTGGCAATCTTTTTCCTTTCGTCCCACGTTAGTATTCGTTGATCTTGCGTCTTTGCCCGTCCGTGGAGCATCTCTTCTAGGCTACCAAACTCCATAAACTCATACACTAGAAGCCTCTCCTCACCTATTTTACAATACCCCAAAAGAGGTACTAAATTTCCATGTTTGATCTTTCCCAGAGTTTCCATCTCCGCCATGAATTCACGGTCTCCTTGGCAACTAAGACGTATCAGCTTCTTGATTGCAACACTTGATCCATCCTTCAGTGTTGCTTTAAACACTTCACCAAACCCGCCACTCCCAATGAGACTTTCTGCTGAGAAGCCATTAGTAGCTTCAATGAGTTGGGAGAACTTGAGCTTCCTTAGTTGTCTTTGGAAAGTTGCCACGTTGATACTCAGTGGCTCTTTCTCTTTGTCAATTTTCCATGTAGTAGGGGCATGTATTGCTTGTAAACTATTAAGCATCTTCACTTCCTCTGCTTCCTTTCTTCTTGCCCGCATAGCAATGGCCCAAACAATCAAAATGCAGACACAGGCAATGGAAATAAGAACACCTAAAACAATACTATTAACCCAGGACCCAGCTTCTTGCTTTGTTCTTCCCTTTCCGGCATCAACATTAGGACTTGTCGTGGGCTGGTCTTCACTCTGGCATTCAGGTAAGGGAACTCCACAAAGTCCTGGATTGTTTGCATACTGACTTGCAGGGAGTGTGCTGAGCTGTCCCCTCGATGGAATTCGCCCGGTTAGTTCATTATAAGATAGATCAATTTGGACTAAGAATGATAAGTTTGAGAATGAATCAGGAATATGACCCTGCAGTCTGTTATGCGATGCATCAAACACACCTAAGTTCTTTAGGCGGCCGAAAGAATCTGGAATCTCGCCGGAGAGTTGGTTGTGAGATAATTCTAGAACCTGCAAGGCAACCATATCTCCAAACTCTTCTGGGATTCTCCCACGAAGCTGATTGTAAGAAAGATCCAAGTACTCCAAAGTTTGGTACTTTGTAAACAGACTGAGGACTGGACCGGAGTACAATCTAGTGAAATCACAGGTCTTTAATGTTGGTTCTTGCTGCAGTCTTTCAGGTCTGATTCCAGCAAATTCTAACAAACCACCAACTCCTTTGCACGAATTCCCGACATTTCGGACAAACACTAGAGTGTTTCCAAAAAGAATCCCATTCAATGATTTCGCTCCAAGCTGCCTACCAAGTCTAGGAGGGATTTCACCAGTAAGCTTATTGCTGTTCAAGTCCAACCAAACCAAAGTGCTGCAGTTTGCCAACTCCGCTGGTATCTGACCACTTAAGCTATTATTCCCCAGTTGCAAAACAGCCAACCTTGACAAAAGACCAAACTCCTTTGGGATCTCACCCGTAAGTTCATTACTCGTGAGAGAAACCCATTCAAGATTGCTGCAATTGAACAATTCCGTCGGAATTTCGCCGCTTATACGATTGTTATTAAGTATAAGATCCTTCAAGCTCCTGCACTTCCCCAATTCTGGAGGGACCTTCCCTTCCAAGCTATTGAACCATGCTATCAACTGTTCAAGATTCTGAAGCCTTCCAAGCTCTGCAGGTATTGATCCATTCAGATAATTCAAACTAAAATCAATTGTCTTTAGCTGTGGACACAGTGAGAGTTCAGATGGGATTCCTCCTGTTATGAGATTGTCTGGCATTTTCAGTTCTTGGAGTGACTCAGCACCTGGGCATATTTCTGGTGGGATCAAACCAGAAATCCTATTGGAACTCAAATCTATAAGCTGAAGTTTCTTGCAGTGGGATATGGATGAAGGCAATGGTCCAGAGATAATGTTATTGCTCAAAACCAAGCTCTGTAAAGAGACAAGGTTCTTGAAGATGGAATCTGGTAGAGGACCTGATATGTTGTTATTTGAAATATCCAGACTTTGCAACCAAGAGCATGCAGAGAAGGACGGTGGGATTACACCAGAAATGTTGTTGTAGCAAAGTTTTAATTCTTGAAGTGAATTGCAAGCATTTCTCCAATCAGAAGGGAGCCAACCAGTAAGCTGATTGTGAGACAGATCCACTCTCTGCAAACTGCTGAGCTCCCCTAAAGATCTTGGGATTTCCCCAGTCAGAAAATTATACGACAAAATAAGTGTCTGCAGATTCGTGCAGTTCGAAATGGCATTTGGAATCGAACCTGCAATTCGGTTTCCGGAAAGATCAACTCGCGACAGGGAGTTGCAAGAATTCTCATCCATTCTCAACCCTGAGATTGGCCCAGTTAGGTTGTTGTAAGAGAGATCGAGATCTTGAAGCTTATCAGCATTCAACAGGAGATTTTCAGGCAGAGAGCCTGTCAGATTATTGAATGTAAGATCCACAAACACAAGATTTGGACACCTTGAGAAAAGATTCTCAGGCACACTACCTACAACTTTGGCAAGAGAGAGCTCAAGTTGCTGCAAATTATAAGGAAGCTGAAGTAAAGTAGTAGAGTTTATAGTGAGAGAATTTGTAGACAAATTCAAAGCCAACAACATATCCAGAGAAGACAGAGGATCAAAATAAACAGTCCCACCAAGATTACAGCCGCTGAGATCAAGAGAAATCGCTCTTCCAGATTGGCATGAAACTCCGTACCAAGAACACAGATTGTTTTCAAGCTTCCAACTGGACAAAACTCCTTTTGGGTCCTTGTCAATCATACCCCTGAACTTAAGAAGAGCAGCTGCATCAGTTTTTATTGAAGTAGCAGCCTCTTGTTCTGCTGAAGAAGCCAAAGCAAATAAGATAAAGACCACAGCCAAAGTAAGAGGAGGAAGAGAAAGCTGAGAGAGGTTGCTTTCCATTGGATGAAGCAAATGCTGAGAAGAGACACTGTTACAGAAAGGAAGAAGATGGAAGAAAGGAAAGTTTAAGGGTAGAAGTGAAGATTTAGAAAAATGCGTTTGTGTGTGGTGACTATGATGAGAAGGAGGAGGGGAGCTTTAGAAAAAAGAAGCAAGACATTTGCTTTTGTTATTTCAATGTGTCTTTTTTGCAAAATGTAAAGGAGGGAAAGTGGAAATGGAATATAAAAAAAGAAGGGAAGAAGGAAGTTGGTGTGCTAAATTGTCCTGATACGGCTTCTGTTGTACAAATGAAACCGTATCTATATGAAGAACTATGTACAGAGAGAGAGAGAGAGAGGGAAGAATGGGTTGAGTTTACTTTTGGTCAAAAGGAATAGGACCCACCCATCCCCACAGACAAAGGGTCTCTATCTTAGGATCGGCGCTGCTTTAAAAGACAGAGTCTTTTGTAATAAAAGAAACAAAATTAGACGAGTGGATGATCCAAGAGGTCAATTTGTGTCAGTGAGGCGTGAGAGAGAATGTCTGAAGAATCCTTAAAGAAAGTGAATAGAAATAGGATCTCTAGGAAAGAGGAGGATGTATATGCATATGCATATAGAGCATATCATGGCAAGTCAATTTACTCTGTATATTTTAAAACAGTATCAAAGATTTAAAAATGATGTATTTGTGGGTATGCCCTTATAGTCACCTGATATTCATATTGAGCCCACAAAAGCCTATCCCCCTAAGCCTACTTCATATCATCACATTAGGCTCAGTCACCCCTTTTCTTTCTTTTCTTTTTTATGTTTAATTTTGACAAAAGATGAGAAAAAAGAAGCTATGGGGTTTAAAGAAGAAGGTGGTGGTGCAGTGTGGGCCCAAATGCTGAAATTTTGGGAGAATCAATGATACAGTTCAACTGGTGAAAATTTTCCCCCTAAAAGAAAAATAAAAAAGTAGGGAAATGACATTTTTTTAAAAGGAAAAAAGGAAGAAAGAAAAGGATCAGAGAGTAAACAAATGAAAGGCCCACCAAGGAACAACATGAATGCAGTCAGTGGTAATGGTATGGGGAGGTAATGATGCTTTCAAGTTTCAATTGGTCCATTGGCATGGTTTTTATTCTCCATTCCTTTTCCTTCAAGCAATTCACTTCAAGCTCTGGAAAAAAAAATTCACCATCTTCTCATAATGCATTAATTTGGGTCCATTTGCTAGCGTTTTGAATTCTGTACTTCTTAGTTCTTATAAAAGAGACTGATATATACTTGAGATTTGATTGAGCAGGTGAAAATGAGGAGCATTCCATTTTGCATCTGATTTTGGGACCAGTGCTTTTCCTTTAGGAATTATATTTGAGATGTGGTTGTTGAAAATGGGCATTGGATAAATGATAAGTTTGTGTAAATCTTGAGTTGTGGTTGAGGAGAGATGGTGATAATGGTGATTGGGATTTTGACCATGAAACAGAGTGGTAGAAATGAGTAATTATTAGATTTAAGATCTCAGTATCCAAAGATGAAGATGGTGTTACTTTTGGTGGCTCTTTTAATAATCATTTTGGCTTTGGGTCCATAATTAAGACTTTTTATTTCCCTTTTTTTGGGGATACAATCTGGATGCCATTACATATATATATGTCCACACCATATAGTCRGTGAAAGGGGATCTCATTTTTTGGCCCCTTCAAATACTCAGCTCATCAAATTAATTAATGATTTCTTTATAATTTGACTATATATATATATACGTATAATTTCACTTAGATATCATAGAAATTAGAAGGAAAAAAATCAAACCTAAATAGCTAATGGAATTGATATCCTATCTGAGGCTTCTTTTTAGTTTAATAATTGTAGGGTTGGGGATCGAATCACCGATTTTTTGAATGGTAATAAATGTCTTATGTATTGAGCCGTGCTTTGATTGACGTCTTTTATGACTTGATATGACTAAGCGAGACTATTTTTGTAGGTGTCCATTCTTTAGATTGTGTTCAGATTTTTGTAGTTTGTAAGGACATTTTGGTATTAGATTTTGATTATGTTTTACGTGGCTTGATTTTAGTCCACTTATTATATGCTTTTTAACAATTCTCTAGCTGGATTAGGAGGATTAGGAGAGATATATTAATTTTACTTATTATAAAGTTTATAATTTAATTTGATAAAATGAGAACTTTAAAGTTAAAATTAACCCACTGACTAAGAATTAAAGGTAAAAACTGTATTTTTTTTCAAGAAAAAATAAACAATGATTGGAACAAACTAAAGTTGTCATAAAACCAACTTGAGATTTTTTATGTAGAAATTCCATGTATGTGAAGGAAACATCATGCAATTAATTATAATAAGTTGAAAAGAGAGTTTTGAATTTGATGTCAATTGTCATACCATATTTGCTAAAAAGGAAAAAAGGAAAGAAAAGCTAATATTGATTAGTCACTATTAAAAATGTCACAAGAGAAAGCGATTCTTTTGATACTATAAAAGCCACCGTTTTTGAGAGGAGAGAATAAATGGATAGCTCATTTGGCAACGTTTCTCTCTCTTGTTTTTTTTTTGTTTTTTCTTTTTTAATAAATGAATACTATTTTGATTTATGTATTTTTAGCTTTGGTTCATTTGGTTCATATCATATACTCTCAAAATATTCATTTTAATCTTGGTACTTTCTAAATTGGCTCATACTAGTTGTTGTTTGTTTTGGTTGTTATGCTTTTAAAAAGGGACTAAATAGTCCATATTTTCAAAATTTTAATACAAAATTTTATGCATTATAGAAACCCTTTAATATAAAATTATTGTTATACTTCAATAAACATATTGAATGTAGTAGTGTATTGAAATTGTGATCGAAAAATGAGATTAAAAATAAAATTAAGCAATCAAAATATTCACTTTTTGAAATTATGAGGACTAAAATGAATTAAAGTTGAAAGACTCTTGATTAAGAAATTGTCACTAGGGTTMAATAAGAGGTGCACGGGCTAAGACTCGCAAAACATGATAGAATGTTGAACATCAAATTTCACCAAAACATGAGCAACCTTATCACGAATGTGTTATGGGTAGACGAGTGATATCAATCTATCAATTTGTTTCATCTCCAAAAGTTGTAATTTTACCTCTAATGAGTTGGATGGCATTGAGGTTGTTAGATTCAACATGAAGATGGGTGCGTTTGATGTTGCAGGTAAATTAGAGACCTTTAAAAATTATGCAAAAATGAKAAATAGAATAATTACTAATTACTTTGTATTTTCAAGAAAAACAAAACGAGAAACAATAAATCATAARATAAAACTATCATGGTCCATAAAACCCGAAAAATATCTTATACAACCCAAGAAAAAGAAAACATAATGAATATGGAAAAGACATTAGTATAAAATTTTTGGGGACTACAAGGTTTTGCAACAAACAAACAAACAAAACCATCACAGTCCATTAGATTTTCAACACGTTGCAGCAGCAGCAGCAGTTTCTGGCAAATTCTTTGGGAGTTTTTTCGAGTCTTTTAATGCCAAAACAAAGGGAAAAAAAGGGAGTGGAGGAGGAAAAAGAAGATAACTGAGAAGGGAAATATTGTCGTGGATTGCACGCCAATGACCAATTTGAGGTCTTATCAGTGATGTGATTTTTACACACAATCCAAATGATTGGTGACGATCCCTAAATCCAAACACTCACCATTTTTTTTTTTCCTCTTTCTCTAAAATTAAAATACAAAAAAATGAGAAATTAAAGAACGAAGGGGGAGTTTTCAAATGATGAAAGTGATTCCTTTGGAGTGCACGTCTATAAATTTTACTCTTAAAGTTAGTGGTTCGTTTAATGATTAGGTAATTTGAATTTCATTCAAGCTTCTCACATTATTTTCTTTATCAAAAATATATGGAATAATGCTGGTTAAAGTATTAAAAGATTTTATTCAATATTTTGGGTAAATTAGTTGTACTTTAAGTTCTATAAAAAGGTTTTTTTGTATTCACTTCAAAATCAAATGACTCTATCTACTTCTTTGTACTTTAATTGTATTATAGTATCATAGCTCATCCACATATGTCCATAAATTCATTATAGGCGATAGGGAAGGCACGAACCAGAAAGGGAGTCGGTGCTCGATGACCCAAGCCAGCCCCCGACCGACTACATAAAAATTCTAGAGAAGGAGAAACAAGAAATCATTTCTATATTAATGAAATTCAATTTTTTATAAGAAATTTAATTTTTTTACTTAAATATTCAAGTTTTTATGTTATATTTATTTAATGTCAAGAATGATAAAAATGTACTACATGTAAAGATGGAGAATGGTTTATAAGGCATACCTTTTCAGGGATTTGTAAAATATGTTTAGAGTTAACCAAGACATCTCTCCACATGCATGTCACGCTGTCGCTACTTGGATGGGCGGGCTTGGATAACTCGCACTTGCGCAGAAATAAGAAATACATTTTTATTATTTGTTGTTTATATTTTTTTGGACAAATAAGTCTTTTAATTATTAAAATTAATTATGTTAAAACATTTCTAAATTAATTTTCTTGGTGGGACACAGATTTTCTTTCGATATACGATTTATCACGAGGTTGTGTCGAAAATGCTTTCAAGATAATGATTCTTCTACAGCTTTACAATAGTATTTTCTCAAAATACTCTTTCTGACTTACAGCAAATTGCAAATAATAATGTTAACCAATTAAATAATAATTCTACGTACCCATCTAACTTATAACTAATTCAACAAATACAATCAAAAATAAGGAAAAAGACATTGAAAACATGAACTAAGAGTGCTCTGAGCCTAACTTAATTCATATATCCAACATGAACTAAGAGAAGAAAAAAAAAAGGAGGGAGGCAATTCTTTTTCCCTAACTATTTTAGATTTCGAATGATTATATAAAATTAAGATTAAAAATTTTATTCTCTTATTTTTTTTATAGATCTCATTTCTCATTGAACACTTTTGAAGGTGGTTATGAATTAAATGCCGAAGGTAGAAATTGGATGGACTCATTTTAAGGCAAATTTGTAGTTACAAGAATAATTTGATTATAGCTTTTGCTTCAATTTTGATTATTATTGGGTATAATAATAATAATTATTATTATTATTAAATCAATTAGTTGGTGAAGAGCTCCAAATTAAAAGTTGACGAATTTGAAGGCCACAGATAATCTAACTCTGGTATGTTCAAAATAATAATAATAATAATAATAATGTAACTCTACCAAATATTATATATATTTAGAGTGAATCCTCATCCTCCTACATCTGGATTCATATAATTAAAAAGGCGAAAAGAAAATTGCATGCTTTTTCATCATGACTTTCTCCACCACCCATATCCCACTCCTTCAAATTACACACTATCTCCAAATAAATTCATTCTTTTATTATTCGCAAAAAAAAAAAATTAAAAAAATAATAATAATCCTAGTTTGTATGTGAAGAGCGAGAGAAGTGAAAATGAAAATGGCTTATCCTTTTGGATTCCTTTATTTACGTTTGTTTTCATTTAGGAGGATGGCAAATAGAGGCTTTACAGTTGCGTGACATCAAGAAAACTTGTTTACAAAAGTTAAGTCTTATTCTTTTTTTTTTATTATTATTATTATTTCCATACCTGGACATAGGTAAGGAGTCATGGTCCTAAATACTTAAAATAGTCAACCGATATTATCTCTTATCTAAATTGGGAACTAATTTTCAGGATCTACAAATAAAAATCAAATATTATTTTTACAATTTATGTCTTTTACTGACTTGCTAAACTGCACAGATTGCAGTGAGATGGGTTTACGAGCAGAAGGTGAGTGAGCTGGTGAAGAGTTCAAACAGGGAGAGGATGGAAGAAAACATTGGGATTTTTCCCTACCATTTTTGGTCCTCGTCATCTGGTTCTTCAACTTGATTCACAACTCTGATTCTGCCACCATCAAATTACTAAAAATAAACACTTCTATCTGTACCTATAATATGTTTTTGATAAAATAAGGTGTATGGCATTGTCGTTCAATTCTTCTAAATCCAATAACAAAATGAAACATGAGTATTAGTCGACTTATGTAGACTACATAGGATATAACTTTGATGGAGCTATGGAACTTCTTTATTACAATAAAGAATAACAAATAGATTTTGTTTCTGAGGAAAATTTTTGTATATTTGGGGCATAAGCTGCTTCTCTACATGAATAAATAATATCGAGATTAACAGAGCTGATATCCTTCCGTCCACAAAATTGAAAACGAGGAACAAAGACGACCAAAATCTGTCAAAAAGCTTTGGAATCTGAAAAGATCCCAGAATGAAGATGCTAAACGTTCAGTAAGTTGTACCTAACTACAAGCCAACACAAGAGCGGAGCCTCTTACTAAAACAGAGGGATGAAAGTGAACCAACGTGTTTCCTTCCTCCCTCCCAAGCAAAAACAAGGGACCAAATCTGCTACTCGCACTTGATCGACCGGTAGATGTGGCGAACAAAGAACAGGGCTGCACGAAAGCCTACGGTTCCGAGCATCAGAAAAAATCCATAGCAGATGCAAGCCATGTACCCAAAAAAGAAAGAGGTTTGCATGAAACCAGACATATCCGAGCGAGCATAGTAATAGTACAGGCAGTAACCGTAGATGAACAGGCCAGTCGACCCACCACATAGAAAAGACCTGAAACCATATCAAGAATACAATTCAGGCAAAAGAATTAATCTGTCCAAGTATATAATATGAGGGAAGAAAATGATCAAAGATGGAAATTCCAAAAAGGAAACAATGTATGAATCATTCTTACAAGACAACAAGTGTCCAAGTGATGCATTCCAATAAAATGTGCAATTGAGAAATAAGAAAATTTTTGTACCTCCACCACCATTCATGATCTTCAGCGGTTAGTTGAAAGTAGGTCAAAGCCACGGTAATGAAAGCAGTCACTATGAGAAGGATGATGAAGACAATGAAAAGAATGCTGTAAATTGTGTATATCTTGTGACCCCAGACACTAGCAAATATGTAGTAAAGCTCAATATATATAGCACTGAAGGGAAGGAACCCTGCCATTGCCATCTGAGGAACAGTACTCCTATACCAAGGTAACTGTGGAATCTCTCGAGGATACTTTGTTGTGCGGCATGGAGCTTGGAATTCGATCCTACTATTTTTTCCTGCTATACCACCCAAAACAAGCAATGGTGATGTTACCAATGTCCATATGAGAACTATCACCACAATTGTGCCGAAGGGAAGTGCAGCGGTTGCTTTGTAAACAATAGCCACAGTGTTCAGAAAGCAGAATGTGAAAAACAGAGGCCCACAGAAAAGGCAACCCGTCAGCAACAGATTCCTCACCTTTTAAACAGAGGGGGAAACAAAGGGTATCAGATCATTCAATCACATTTTAGTTTTAAGAAGTTAAGCTACATAATATAAAAATATAATCATTCTCCAGATACCCAGTTGCTTCCTTCAAGTTGGCAATAGAATGAGGATGCTGTATATCCTGCAATCCCAGACGTGAGTGCGTATATGACCACCAGAGCGGTAAACAGAGCTCCTCGGTTGTATGGATAAAACACACCAACCAGAGCCAACATAAATATAAAAACTGTGCTGAAAAATGAAAATAATAGTAGAAGATATGAGCTGAGACTCAAAAAGTAACAGGAAGTTTAGACAAATTAGGATAAACTGCTTACAGGGTAAACAACTGGGTGCCAGAACCAAGGGCTGCAGCAAACAATGATTTGTATTTTGGAAATCGAAAGACATCGCCATGGATGTATTTCCAACCAGTCTCTTCTTGATCATCAGCCGCTTCCTCATCTTGTGCATACCTGGAGAATAGTTTAGCACTGCGTTCATAAAAGTTCCAAAAAAATTTGGGAGATATTTATTCAATAGATAAACTTCTGAATCTTACTTCATAAAATCATTCTTCAAGACGCGCATCAGAATAGTGGCAAGAAAACCAGTCAAAAGAAGAACTGTTACACATGAGTTAATAATTGAAAACCAATGAATTTCCAAGTGATGTGGTAACGAAGAGGACTGCGAGTACTTATCCATCCTTTTCTCAAAGGGAGTGTCCGTTTCCCTCCACTTTACAGTATACATGAACTCAACATCAACATCCTTGTCCTCTGTCAGATCCACCACAGAATGAGGATCCATTCTAGCACTAATTTCAATCACACGATCATTATTGTAGGAAATATCAAATTGGATGTGCTTGAACAGAAAGTATTTGTATTCACTCGGATCATCTCTGCCTTCTCTATCAACCTTTCCAATAAAACCCCATATAGGCAAGTCATCATAATACATCTGAAAGTAATAATCTTTCTTCACTGCAGCTCGAAACTGAGCAACTGCTTCCTTGGATAACTTGCTTTTACAAGCAACTTCTGTGTCTTTCTCCCTTCTAAAATCAAGCTTGTAAGGAGCACTGACAAGACGGTCTCCATTCAACACCTCACCAAGAGCTTCCTTTTTCTCTTTTACATCACCTGCCGTAGTCACATGACAGTTATGAACTGAAACTATACAAATTTTCAAAAGGACATCATTCAAGCATACAGTAATTATTTCTTTCGTCCACAATTACAATATGTATAGGATACATATACTATTTGAGCTGAGAGATAAAAGAAGCAATTCACTTCTAATGACAACCTTTTTCAATCCAAGTTATCTGATTAATCTTTGTAAATTAATATAATGATTTCTAAATTGGGAACAAAGACAATGGGCAAACCAAATACTTAAAATCATCTCTATGAAGCAAGGTTTCTTCGTTCTTCACCTTGAAAATGATATGATAGAGGGGAAGCAAAAAATAAAATAATAGAAAGCGAAGAGAAAATCATCTGATTGGTCAATCATTAGGCAGATGGTGGAATTTGCACAGTTTTTACGCATCTCCCCACCATAGCAACTTTAGAGGTAAAACAAGAAACAGCCGAAATTAAATGTATCTAGAACCAAGTCATCTCCACGCACACAGGTGCCATTCAAGTACATAAAGGCATGTCCATGTGTTCGCATTGGATCAAGATTCCAGCATCTAAACACACAAGGAAAGGAAAAAACCTGGTGAGCAGAAAGGCAGATCAAAGTACCGGTAGGTTTCGCTGGAACGAGACAGAAAAAACAAGAAGATCATCAGCAAATTAACATCTCAAACACAAATTACGCGCCAAAATTTTCATCCAAAGATTCAACAGAATAAAATAACCATATCTACACCTCCGCATTTATTACATCAACCACCATACCACACGATGTATCCTCCTGCGACTCGTAACACTCAAACCGAATCCTTAACCGCCATTGGCCACATTTCATTTCCCAAATCCGAAATCACACACAAATAACCTCTATTATTCCAATTGAATATCGCATCCTCAAGTTTCAGGTGGCAATAATTTCCTCCAAATCATGTCAATTCAATAAAACGAAACAGAGGAAGGCACACATACAGGTGATTGTAAATCTAAGAAAAGCACGCGAATGCAGGGACAGAGGAACAACAAATGTTGGAGAATTCAACAATTAGATTTCCGTAGATAGAATTATGGATCCAGAATTACCTGGGATTGTGAAATGGGCCGACCTTATTGGCGTAAAGAGGGACGAAATCACCTTCGCTGTAGCGGTGATTGGAGGCATCTGGTGTCACCGGAGTGGCACAGATAGCGATCCAGAAAACGAAGAAGATCAGAGAGTTCTTCATACTCCGGCGAGAAAGAGGGAGAAATGGGAGTGGGAAAGAGAAGCCGAGAGTGAATTATAATAAATAAATAAGATAAAAAGGAATAGAATGGAATGGGTATGTTATGTTCACCACCGTCTGTTTGGAGAGAGTGAGAGAGATTCTGTGTGATGGGGACCCACCATAGGGGTCGTGTGCGACCAAATCTCAACGGTATCCAGCCACGTAGGACGCCCATGTGGCACTTTTTTATGTCTAGTTTGAATCACTTTTGTCGGTCAGGTTCCAATTTGGATTTTTTTTTTTTTTTTGTGTTTCCATTAAGGGCGAGGACAAAAAAAGAATGAAATCTTGAAATTAATTTTTTTTTAGTTCATCAAACCCCAAACTGTGATTTATTTTTTAAATTGATGCAGACAAAATTGTGAGTTTCTGATTTAGACTGAACTGCCTCTCGGATTATAGGATTAAATAATAGAAACCTTGGTCAGGTATTTCTATCAAGTAAGATGATTATTTATTATTATTATTTTTTTTTATTCGTTGACTTGTCGTATTAGGTTACACGCACCGCAATTAATCTAATTGAATAACCGTTTTATCATATATTACATTTGATTTTTAAGAAAATTCATAAAATATTAAATCTTAGGTAGATGGCTACCATGTCTAAATTCATTCTCCCTAATTTTTTTAAAATTCAAAATGTTGTTGTTAGTTTTTTAAAACATAAACAAATATATATATATATATATATATATATAATAAAAATAATTTTGATCTTTTTTTAAGTTCATGTAAAAATTTTAATTTTTTTATTTAAAAGAGAATTAATAAAAAAGTTACCAAATAATTATCAATTTTAAGATGAGCATAACCCAATTTGTTATTATTGTTGGATTTTGGCAACATATTGGAATAGAAGTTGTCGTGGAAGAGTACAATGATGATCTCCAAGTGCTAGAAATTATCTCACATTAGAAAAGTACAAGGAGGATGTGTGTTCCAACTACTCTAAAAGGAGCAAACGGCTTGGGTTTAATCCTCCCAATTGAAATACTTTAAGCATGGTATATCATCTCTCGTTAACTGAACGGTATTTGCTTTAAAAGAGTGTTCTGTGTAATCGAGGTCGGGGAGAAGAATTTGTGTGATTGTAAATTTTTCACATAGTGGATTTTCCCTTGTGGGCCGTGGTTTTTCTCCGATTTAAAGTTTTTCCACGTTAATTCTTGTGTTTCTTTATTTTATTGCTTTCTTTAAATTTCTCAGTTATTTTCTGCTTATTCCTGCAGTAGAAGTAGGAGATTTTTTTCCCATCAAGTGGTATCAAAGCTTTAGGTTTGTAGTTTCTAAAATTTATGAGTATGCTTTGTGGATGCAGCATTATCTGAACTTTCACATTAGAAAAGATTTCTTGAAATGAGCTACGGTTCTGTGAATAGTGTAGGTTGTTCACTATTTACAGATTCGCTAGGAGTGTGAAGTAGATATGTCATTCTTTATGAGTCCAGTAAACATTGACATGGAGAAATTTGACAAAATGATCAACTTCAGCTTGTGGCAAATGCAAGTCAAGGATATGATGATACAATCTAGGTTACACAAGGCATTAAAGGGAAGACCGAGTGAAGATGCTTCTGAAAATTTAAGGGGTAATGGTGGTCCAGTGGAGGTTCCAATAGAGGTTCTAAGAAGTTCAATGAGTGATGAAGATTGGGAGGAAATGGATTTGAGGGCTGCAAGCGCGATACGAACAAGTTTGGCTAAGAATATTCTTGTGAATGTGCATGAAATTTCAACAACCAAAAAACTTTGAGATAAGCTCGAAGTGTTGTATTAAGCAAATGACATCTCAAATCAGTTGTACCTGAAGGAGCAGTTTCACACGCTGTGGATTGAGAAATGTACGAAAATTTCACATCATTTTAGTAATCTCAATAGCATCACCTTTAAGCTGGAGGCGATTGAAGTGAAGATAGATGACGAAGATATGACACTCATGCTTATCTTGTCGCTTCCACCTTCTTAGGAACACATGAAGTCGATCTTAATATATGTGAAGGATACTTTGAACTTTGTCGAGGCTACTAGTAAACTGTTGTTAGAAGAAAGAAAGCTAAAGAGTGAAGGGTCATATCTTCACATGAAGAATCAGCACTGGTGGCTAGCAATTGGAAGAAGAAGAAATACTTCGTGCAAAAGAAAGCTTGTTGTTGGGGATGCGAACAATCTGGGCACATAGAGAAAAAATGTCCTAATAAAGCCGGTTCGTCAAAGGGCTCTAGTCGGATGTTGACAGTGTTTCTCTCTTCAGGGGAGACGATGATCAGTTCCTCTGAAGAGAGAAAGAATTCATCCTCATGGTATGCCGACTTTACCATGATAGAGGATATGATGTTAGCGATTCCACAGATTTACACATGGACATTGGCTTGACGGTTATGCAAGATGTGTGTGATACAAGATATGTCGATGACTGAAAAATTTCCAAGTGAGGCAAGTAAGTGGAAATTGCACCATAAATCGCAGCAAGATTTATCAACATGTGACGAGGAAGAAAAATCTTGGAAGGCGACATTTCAAGTGATCTACCTTTATGATGGAGTAGGTTATAGTTCTCTGAATTGAGAATTATGATTGTCGGTGAAAACAATACGTGCAATAGAAGCTGTGGATTTTTTCAATATCTTGCCAACGTGGAATTTGTTAGGTTTTGGCAAAATACTGGAATGGAAGTTGTCTCACATTGGAAGAGTACAATATTGATGGTCTCCAAAATGCTAAAAGTTGTCCCACATCGAAAAATAGAATAGAATGAGGGGGTGTGTTCCAACTACTATAAAATGAACTCATTGGCTTGGATTTTAATCCTCTCAATTGAAATAGTTTAAGTCTGGTATAYCAGCTCTAGTTAACTAAGATGTATTTGATTTGAGAGAGTGTTTTGTGTAATTGGGGCCGTGGTTTTTTCTCCGGTTTGGATTTTTTCTACATTAATTCTTGTGCTTTTTTTATTTTATTGCTTTCTTTAAATTTCTCAGTTATTTTCTACTTATTCCTACGATAGAATTAGTGGATTTTTTTTCACATCAACTATACATATTTTATCAACAAGAAAAAGTTAGAGGTTTGTATCTCATCTCTATCTTCTATATATCGTTGAAATGGAGAAATAAAATAATTATTAATTTATCACTCTGTCCTATTCAAAATTACTATTTTCAATTCCATTTAGTGGCATCCGATAATTTTAAATATAGTAAAATTTTCAATTCCATTTAGTG
The DNA here is from genome assembly GCF_001995035.1 of Momordica charantia. The sequence goes on from NW_019104528.1 coordinate 642,928, forward strand.
GCATCCGATAATTTTAAATATAGTAAAGAAATTTGAAGGCATTGAACAAATATTTTAAACAGGTTGGGTTGCCTGTAAATATAGCAAAAAATTAATAGTTAATTGCAAAAAAATACGAATGCAAAATTAAAATAATGAAAATCTAATTTTAAAATCTTTGTCATATTTGTAAAATTAAAAAATAAATTATTCTACTAATATTAACATTACTCAATTAGTTAAAGTACTTGTTTTTAAACTGTCTTAATTGTTGATCTATCATTACGTTGACGGACTATTTAATAGATTTGGACTATGAAATATTTTTATAAAAAAAAAGGAAAAAAATCGAATATCATTACCTTTTTGTCCTATGAAATATTTGAGGCATTACCTTTTTTTCTCTTTATTATATATATATAATTAGCTATGTTAAGTATTTCGTCCGAAAAACTCAAATTTTAGTTTTATTTTTTGGGAAATGGATTAAGTGCACGACTAACTTTACAACATAATAAGCCAAAACGAGTATAATTTAACGGTAATTGGCATATATTTCCAACCAATATTTTGTGATTTCGATCTCACACCACCCGTACTAAAAAAAATTTATAACATTATACAAAATATGAATATTTATTAATATAAAATATGACTAACTTAACACAATAAGAATATTATTAAAATATTTYTTTTGTGAAAAATGAAATATTTCAAAATATAATTGTTAAAATAAAGTAAATGTGATGGTCAAACAGCCTACTGTTGCTACCAACTATGCTCTTTGTTGTAAATATTTGAGGAAAAAAAGTCAATTGTTATTTATTACCCATAAACTGTGTATCAATTTCCAACTTAAATTTTCTAATTCATTAAACCAGACTCCAAGAACTTGCTAATTTAAATAAAAATCAAAAGTGGCACAAAATAAATTACTGAGTAATCGTGTAAAATTCATAAATTTCAGGAAAATAAATTCTATTGTCATTTTTGTYCGAAATCCTGTCGATTTTGTAGAGATTATTTTGTAATAATATTTTATTTTAAATTTATTCCAAATATATATTATCACCCAACTATTTCCAATAATAATGCTGGTAAATTGTAAGTTGTCTTTATGTCAATTCACGCTTTCCCAGTTACTTGGCGCCTTACCGACACTATGTGTTTTTCTCTCTTTTGTTTTTTAATTCTAGCATGTTTCTTTTCGAGAGACGACGTATGTCAAATTTGTACATATTTAATATTTTTCTACGGTGGTTGTATATCTACTTTTTAATCGTTTTATTCAATAGATCGTTATATTGCAAATTATTTTCTCTTTTAAACCAATTTAAATAAATGTTACCTATTAAAATTTATCTTCTCTTCTAAAATAAAATAACAACTCATTCTAAAGAAATAAAATAATAAYTATTAAAACACATATTATTAAGAAAATGTAATTAGATGTTTTTATTTTCAAACTATAATTACAACATTAATATAATTTATTTCATTTATTCAATTGATAAAATAAAATATTTCATTTTTTTTAGGATTAACAGTTGTTTTAATAATATATATTTTTAATAGTAATCATTTTTTTAAAGAATGAGTAGTTGTTTTATTCTAGAAAATAAAATTTCAATAATTAACCTTTATTTAAATTTGTTTAAAGGAGAAATAGTTGTAATATAATATATTTTATTTATTTTTTAGTATGAGT
>NW_019104528.1:645356-696184 GCF_001995035.1 Momordica charantia
ATTTTTTTAATCTAAACTAAAATTTTAAAATAAAAATAGTTTTCAAAAAATATTTTTTATTTTTTCAAATTAGATTTAAGAATTTAAATGTATTTTTAATAAAAATGGAAAACATGAGAAAAAATGGTAAGAAAATAAACATAATTCTTAAAAACACAAAATAAAAAATAAAATTGTTATCAAACAACCCATTAAAAATTTGCTTTTGCAGCTGGTTTGAGTTTTTTTTTTTTAATCTTAAATGATGATTTTGAACATAAAATAATTTTTAAGATTTAAGCTCCTAAATTTTTTTAATTTATTTTATTTTAGTTTCTAAAATTTCAATTTTAATCATCGAACATTAAAATAAAGAAAAAAAGTTTAGTTGGTGTCACTTAATAACCAATTTTGTTAACATGACAGACTCATTAAGCACATTTCTACARATACACGTCTGTTTTTAGTACTCGAATACACGCATCTAAAGGCATGTCATTCATTTGTTAAACAATTGAAAAAATAATGATTGTAATTACAAAAATAGTTATTTTAAAATAATTTGTTGAGCAAGAAAAAGACGAACAAAGAAGAGAAAAAATAGAAACACATTGCTGGAGAGGGAAGAACGAAATGGAGAAATTATATCTTCCATTTGCCAAAACCACTGCTTTATACATGCAAGAGTTCAAAACGTTCCCAAGTACGAGTTAACCGAACCGAACCGAACCGAATCGAACCGAAGCTACCCATTCAACTGACAGCACACATGTGGGGAGAGGTCTTAGGCTTACCTAAAACACTTTTACAAACCCAATAAAATAACTCTCTATATAAACACCTTTCAAACTTCTAAAACCAACRAAGACAGAAAGTTTTGTAAATTTTTTTTTCTTTTCATTTTGGCATTTCCAACATAATTTAGTGACTAAACTAAATGTTTTAAAGGTCSAAGGATAAGAATGAAATAAAAACCTTTTACGAACCAAATGAGATTTGAACTTATTTTTATGTTTATAACTCAATAATGCATATACCCTATCTATTAAGGAATATGTTATCGACTAAAAAATTAAGGTTTGAATGTCCATCCTACTTGTTGTAATGAAAAAAAAAACTCAACTAATCATAATTTTAAAAACCTACTTTTTTAAAAAAAATTGTAAAATATTTMTRTAATGCTCAATTTTTAAATAAATAAGATCCCAGTCCAATAATCTTGTTATTTTTTCCTAATTTAGTTTAATTCTATTGGTTAAAACATATAATTTGTTTATTAGTTGCAGCATTTCACTTGAACTTTTTATCTAAAGCTCAAATTTGCTTTTTGCCTTTTTTTTAATTTAATTTACCTTTTAATAAAGTCTCATTTGATAATATTTTTAATTATATAAAATGATGAAATAAGAGATTAAATAATTCAAATACAACCAAAGCTATATTTATAAAATAAAGATAAACTTTAATAGATGAAATAGACGCATTGTCGTATATATCTTTAGTCGAATATAATAAACTTTTAAATGTGATTATCTCTTTAATCACTAAAACATATTGCATCATATATGATGTGATTGATTATTTTAGAACACAAAGWCAATGCTATAAATAATTTTTTTTGAAAAATTTGTAATATAAATGACAACATGTCGGCCTTTAAAAAAATAAAAGTTGTTGGAAAATTTGAAAGTAAGACTAGTTGATAATATATTTGACCAATAAATTTAATGTTATCCTCTTTAATTTTTACTTTTTTTAGTTCAATAATTATATGGTGGAGGATCGAACCATCAACCTTCAATTTAAAATGTCTTTATCGACTAGAAACTATATTCGAAGTGATACATATGATCAAAAGAAGAAATTTTTTTAATGTAAATACTCGGAATGATACTATTGTAAAGTAATAAATCGTAGTCTTTTAAGATAATCTAGAATGGATACACATAAAATTAGGTGTAAAATAGTGGAAATTTGTTGCAACGTAGAAAATTAAAGGTCCAATTTGGAGAATTTTATTGATGATAATGATGATGCTTTTTAAATTGTCTTTAAGAAAATTATCACTTTGCGTTTTTTCTTTGTCTTTTTTTTTTCTTTTGAAATGAAAGGACCATTTTGCCTTTTTTCCGTCGTCTTATACCTTCCCTGTCCTTTTTTAACAGCTACATAACAAAATTAGATTTCAATTATCACAATACAATGTTTTGTTCTGTTTTGTTTTTTTGTGTGTGGTGGATGATATAATACTCCCAAAATTGKACTCCAAAAATTGTACTTATATTCCTTCCCAAAAAAAAAAAATATAATAGATTGTACTTATATTTTAGAATATTATTATGAAATTATGAAATAAAATTAAAATTTGAGTAGATACTTCCATAACTATATTTAATTATAATTAATTAATTTCTTCATTTATTTAATATATTWAATTAAAAAATTAATGCATTTTACAAGAGAGAATAAAAAYAAAATATACATTGTAGTAAYTTGAGAAGTTGAGATAAAGTAATATAGCAACATGTGGAGTGAAATAGTATTTACTCTAACAAACCTGGACTGAAATAGTATTTACTGAAATAAATATGGGTTTATAAAACTGTGAGACAAACATGTACCCTACTCCCCGTTTTGAAAATGGGAAACCAAACATCCCCTAATATTTTATGAACGGTAAAAAATATTTAAGTTCTGATGGATTTATCACAAAATTGAATAAATTAGACACAATTTTGAAAGAATGARAACAAACTTTAAAGTTTAACTATATATATATTTTTTAAGTTTAATAAGTGTGGGTGAAAATTGAACTTTCAACTTAAAAAATGTAATGAACATTTTATCCATTAAATTAGGTTCAAATTGGTTATAGTGTTAAAATAATATAATACTTGGTGAAAAATAAAAGTTAATTATTATTATTATTTTTTACAGGATAAAAGTTAATCATTCTGGTTCTAAATTAAGTGTATTTTTTTTTTGATACACTAAATTATGTGTATTTGAAAACTGTAGTTTGTCCTAAACAGAATTTATGTTAGAGTCAAACGTTATAACTTTTCACATTAAATGAATTCTGTAAGAATTATTACTAATGATCAATGAAAGTGGTCATACTAATGAATGAAAGTGGTTTGTACTAAAAAAAAAAATGGTGGTTTTTACTTGCTTTATTTGGAATTTAATTTACAGATTAAAAGATTAACAAATTACTATTTTATTTCTATTATTGATTAAATTACAAATTTGGTCCATATTATTTAGACAAAATTTGAATTCAGTCCCGTTATTTTAAAAGTTTTAGTTCATTCCTCATGGGTTGGTTTTATCCTCAATTTGGTTCTTATTGGTTTTGAAGGTTTCAAATTAATCTCTATAGTTTGGCTAAATTTTACTAGTCACCCATAAATTTTGTTTTATCCACTTGAAAAATCCACAATCTTCTGTCGATCATAGACCTTTATACATTCTATTGAAATAGTTACCCAATACTAAAAAAACATAGTTATCCACAAAAAAAAATTACTACGTCAACGAAAAAAATTATCAATATTGTAACGATTAATAAGAACGATTTTTGTATGTTTGAAAAAAAAATAATAAATAATAACGATTTGTGGATTGATTTATGGAGATCAAATTGAAATTTTTGAAATCATTGAAAATAATTTGGAACTAAATTGAGACTAATTTGAAATTAAGTCAAACCATATGAACTAGTGTCAAATTTGTAAATTTGTAATTTTACCTTTATTATTATTTTTTCTATTTGTAAATAATTACTATTTTCTATTCACTAAAAACCGAACGGACTTTATTTTTATTGATATATAATATTTAAACTACAAAACAAATAGCCAAACTATATTATATGTATAGATCCACATCTCATGTAGTCATGTGAATGTGGTATGCACTAGGCTTTTTTTTTTTCATTTTTAATACGAATAATGTTTAGACTTGTTTAGACTACAATGATAGACCTACTCATAAATTTTGACCACCGCCACAATTTGTTTTTGTTATCTCTAAATTCTTTAAATTTAGCTTGAGAACTACTCAACCAATTTTAACTTTAAATAGTTCAACTTAAATATAAGTTATGATATTTATAAAAACAAATCTCTTCTTTTATAAATGGAAGGTTCAAATTTCACCTTCTTATATTATACTCAAAAATTGGTAAATATTGAAATTATAAATTTTGTATTGAATGTTAATATGAACATAGCTGAATAGTAAAATATCTCCTTGTTTAAGGTATAAAATACGTAAATCTATATGCTACATTTTTATACTAAAATAAAAGAATTTGGTTCGGTGAGAGTCTTGTCTRACTCTAAAGTAAGCAAATCAGCTTTAGGAAAGAAAGAAAGGTTTGTGGCGAAAGTGAATATAGTGTGCGCCTTTAATTTATTCTCCTTTTATACAATATTTACCATCAAGAATATCAACCACATGCTTCAAAAAACATAATGTCATTATGTGAATATTATAATTTTATAAACACATCAYGCAACCTTACATATCTTAATTGGTTGAAAAATATATATCTGATAAAATTTGAAAAGTCATTCGAATTCTCATTTCCACATATTGTTGATTGAAAAAGTATTAAATCACAGCCAAATAACATCTACTCATTTCCTTAAGATCAAAGAATTATACCTTCCATAAAATTCAATATTTAATCCTCTAAACCATATTTGTTGAACTAAAAAAATTAAAATCGAAATTGATGATTAAAGTATTATGAGTTGGAAATTTAAACTCAAGACCTGTTGATCATAGAGAAGTGTCAATTACCTTTGAGCATATCTCAGGTTAATTTTATAAATAGCCACCGTARTTCTTAAAAAAATTAATATAATTAATTGTCATATGTAACCTATGTTGTGTGAGTTCAAACCTATCTCCGATGAGGTGAGTTCGAATTTATCTTGGTMTTCGTGAATTCAAATCCTTTACTTTCGCCTGTTGAACTAAAAAAACATTAGAACCTTCGACGTTTTGCTCCAACAGGTATGATTCAACTAGAAATATGCTCATGTTTGTAACTTATCTCGTAATTATTAGATGCTAGATTAAAGATACTTCTTGTTATTTATTTACTTACTATATATATTTTCTTATTTTCCGTTGTTAATTCGCATTACTAAAATTGTCTGGTTTCGGCTACTTTTGAGTTTCGTGCATGCTTGAGCTGCGCATCCGGAGGGAGAGGGAGAGAGAGAGAGCCGACTAGAAAAGAGAAAAAGAGCTGAGCTCCAGAGTACATAAAATCTGTAACCAAAATCCTGGTCGTTAAATTTAGTGAAGGAGAAAGAAGAAGAGTAGACTGCAAAATCTTTTAATGGCGGGAGTAGAATTGCTGGACCTGTTTCCACACCGGGACCTGGAAGAGGGAGCTGCTGGTTCATCCGATTGGAATCCAACCGATGCCGTGCTGTTTGTAGGACTTAGTTTGGTGCTTGGGATTGCTTGCAGACATCTATTGCGAGGCACCAGAGTTCCTTATACCGTTGCCTTGCTAGTTCTTGGCATAGTTCTTGGATCCATTGGTTCGCGCCTCTTCCCTTCATTCATTTTGATTGTTTTTGTTATTCCTCGTATTCTGCTGGTCTTTGCTCGCTCATTGTTGCGACTTAATACTTTCAGTTGCCATAGATTTTGGAAATTTAATCGTTCATAGTCAGTATTCATTTACTTGTTTACTGTTCTTTAATTGTGTAATTTTAGTTTTCATGGATTTTAGATCATACCTGAGTTCTGAACTAGCTGTTGTGAAAATTAAACGCTAAGGAATATTTTCCGGAAAAGAATGGAATAAGTTCGATTGGTTGGGAAGAGAGTAGATCGTAGGAAAATTGAATCAAGTGAGTGGATTAACAGGAGAAGTATAAAATCAAGTATGCAGCCTCAACAGTATTTTTATATCGGGAGTTGACTGAAATTCTCCACTTGTTGTCCACCTTCTGGTTGCTCTGTGGTTTCTCGTTCTCTTGCAATGAAATCCAGTATCCGTTTTTTTTATTTCAAGGTTATGATAGATGCCTAAAATATGAGTTTGATTTAAATATGGTAGGCACGATGAAATTATCTGCTGTTGGTCCATTACTGCATTTCTGAATGATTAAATTGCTAGCTCTCTCTCGCTCTGTATTTATATTTATGTATATGCTTTTAATTTGTCATTCGCCCACACTTCTACGACTCGCTCAATGCTTTTCTTTCCTCAAACTGTAATAATGCGCAGAATATGGCACACATCATCGATTGGGAAAGATAGGGGATGGCATTCGTCTCTGTAAGTTTGTCCTTTTACTTCTCATCCTCATCATCGATTAGTGCTGTCTAAAAATATCAGTCGTAGCTGTTAAAACAGGTTCAATGCTTCTAAACTGCAGGGGCAAGAATTGATCCTGATCTGTTGTTGGCTGTTTTCCTTCCTGCTCTGCTGTTCGAGAGTTCATTTTCAATGGAAGTGCACCAAATAAAGGTGCCAGTTTATGCTTTCTTAAACTATCATCCTGCTTTTAACTTAACTTGTTGTCAAGAGAACTTATATACTTCTTTGGACAAATCACTTTATCTAATTATTTTTGAAGAATACGTTCTGAATGGACTTGTCTTCTAAGAACTTCGGACTCTCTAGAGTTGTTCCAGTAGCACCAATATTAATCTGCCTCGATGTATCTGAAAATTTGTATACAAATTGATCTGCCATCCAAATGGGCTAATGGCAGTTCAAAAGCTACATTAGTTCAGTGGTAGATAACTCATTTAACATTACAACTAATGGCTTCTATTAACAGAATAACAGCTTACACAATTACATGGATATCCCTACGTCAGTTTCACCACTCACAGACACACATATAAACACACACACAAGAAAAAAAAAAGGAACTCGCCTTAAGTTATCTTGATAAATTAATCTCACTATGGACATAATACTATAAACAAATAAAGGGCTTGCCAGCATGGCTCGGTAAGGCCTTAATCTCTGCTAGCTTGTGTGAATTGTCATCCATGCCATTCTCCACCTTGAATGTGACAATCTGAACTTATCTCGGAGGAGGATGGAACCTAGTCTAGTCCTAACCCATCCACTCATAGCTTCACTTCTATATGCAAGCAACTACGAACCCTTGAACCCTCTTGAATGTGAAACTTTGGCTTATAAGAGAATCAAGGTGAGTGCACAAAGCTAGTTTCACATGCCTATGCTTTATGCTGCCCCACTTAATTTCTTGCAACTTTGGTGCAGAGGTGTATGGCGCAAATGATCTTATTAGCTGGTCCAGGTGTTTTAATTTCAACCTTCTTGCTTGGATCTGCTTTCAAGGTATCACCAGACTATCAGTTCAGATAGTAAGAATTACTCTATGTATATGTAATTAATTTTTGATGCCCTACCACAGCTCACTTTTCCATATAATTGGAATTGGAAAACATCATTGTTGCTTGGGGGACTTCTGAGTGCCACAGATCCTGTGGCTGTTGTAGCCCTATTGAAAGAGCTAGGTGCAAGTAAAAAACTGAATACGATAATAGAAGGAGAATCCTTGATGAATGATGGGTATAATTTTGAATTATTTTTTAATTTTGATCCTTTAAATAAACTATTTTTCAAATAAGTCGTTACACTAATAGGTTTGAAAAGACTAAATATTTCATCTATTCATTATTCTGGTCCTCTTTTAAAATGTTTAATTTCAACATCCAGAACAGCAATTGTGGTTTATCAACTCTTTTACCAAATGGTCCTTGGAAAGAGCTTTAACTGGGGAGCTATAATCAAATATCTCACGCAAGTCTCGCTGGGGGCGTATGTACCATTTTCTTCCTTATTATATTTGTGCATTAGGCCAGCTTCTTATTACCATTTCCCTTTTTGTTCTATTTGATCATTTGAGCCAGAAATTGTAGATTTTCAACTTTATTATCGGATGGTCCTTGTAATCATGTCTTGCTGATGTTTTAAAAACCAGTGTGGGAATTGGTCTTGCTTTTGGGATTGCATCTGTCTTATGGCTCGGGTTCATCTTCAACGACACAGTGATAGAGATTGCACTAACCGTTGCTGTGAGCTATATCTCTTACTTCACTGTATGTGACCCTCTCTCTCTCTCTCTCTCTCTCTCTCTCTCATTAGTCTTGTAATGGATATTGTAATTTGGAATTGAATTACTTTCAATGCATTGGGTTTAAGAAACTTAGAATGTAGTGCTGGTTGCTGAATGGTTTTTGGAATTCTCTAATGGAGGTAGACTCCTTATGGCCCAAGGTAACTGATAAGAAGAATGGCAATGTTCCTTCTGGCTGGTTTACTCTGAAACGAAGTATTAGAATGAGTAGATGCATTTGGATGTTCATTTCAGCTTCTGGAATCTAATTAATCACTTGTCTGCTTTGATTTGGGTAAAGGAGAACGTATAAATTTTCAGACTGACTTGTGAGTACTAAGTTTCTTTTGACTTGGGGGACTTTTGATTTGGGTACTAGCCGCTTAGCACTAAGTTTCTTAAGCTTTTTTGTTGGGCATAACTGTTGTACAAGGAGATAAAATAAATGTGTCTGGGGGGTGGGACTTGCACTTGAAAAGACAACTTTCAAAAGTAGAAATTGTGGAATGAGATAAACTTTTAGCTTTACCGAAAAATGTTTTATCCTAACAAGTAAAAAGATAATTGGCAGTGGATGTTAGGGTGCTTTTGTGTGTTCTCCTTGAAGAAAGCTGCAAAAAATATTGCAATAGAAAAAATGGTTCTTGCAGGAGAGTCGCATTGGAGACATCTTTACGTAAGGAAGGAGACTTCGTCATCCGGCTCCTCATAAATGATGTTAGGATCGGCCAGTCCATCCAGTCTTATTAGTCTCCTTCAGTCACTAGATTGGGCTCCAAGTCTTAATACCAAATGGGAAGCCCATCCAAGCTCCATGCTGGAAGAAGTTAGACAAGTTTGCCATGAGTGGTCACCAAGCTAATCCCTTACCACCAAGGACAAAAATTTACACAAAGCTAATTGCAGGCTTCATATTATAGGAGGGCCTGTGAATGCTGGACAAGGCTACTAAAGGTGTTTGGTTTGAGCTGGTGCTTTTCTCCGAGTCCCAATGACAACATATGCCCACCATTATTTGGTCATCCTTTTAAGAGAAGAGCTAAAGTGATTTGGATAAATTAGAGCTATTTATTAAGTACTTTGGAGTGAGAATTTTAGAGTCTTACATGATAATCGTAATWTTTTTTTTTCGAAAATTGGGTTCTTGTTATCCTTTTGGGTTCCTCTTGTTGTACTGTTTCTAGTTTAATGACATTCAAAATTTTTTATTGAAGCTAACAGGAGTAGCTTTTTCTGAGCTCCTTTCGGTTGGGTTGTTCCTCATCTTCCCCTCCCCATTTGTATTATTTGTTCCTTTGGTTTCTTGAATACTTCATTTTGCCGAGATTGATTAATTAATTATAATTTTTGATATTCTTTAAGACAATCGACATATCATTCTATTGAAGGAGTTGCTTTGTGATTCTATTGATATAGGCTTATATCTCTTTTTTTCAATAAATAATTTTTACTAGCAAACTGTAGTCAAATAATTTTATAAATAAGATTTCAAATTGGTTTCTTCGATCATTTATTTTATTTAATTATTTTGGGCTTTCCTCTTATCTTGTATGGGATTCTTGTCATATTTATGATAGGCTCAAGAGGGAGCTGATGTTTCAGGTGTTTTGGCGGTGATGACTTTAGGAATGTAAGTTTATTTGCCTGATTATATGCTATGCCATCTGAATTTCGATGATATGATTCCTGATGTTACAGTATTTTACCAGGTTTTATGCTGCAGTAGCAAGAACAGCTTTTAAGGGCGATGGTCAACAAAGCTTACATCATTTTTGGTATACTGTTCCATCGTGATTATTGTCTCCTCTTTATCTTCTGATCTAATTTGTTCGTCATTGTTAAAAAGCTTATCCATTTCACAGTTCATGAATTTAGCACACTCACATATTATGTCCAGTCCTCGGGCTTAAGCGAGAGGAAAAAAGAAGTCTTTTTTTTTTTTAATTATTTGCGCACAATGCGAAGTTTTTAAATTCCCAAATCCCAATCATTGGTATCAGACCTAGATGAGCGAGTAATACAAATAGCAGAAATTGTTTAAAAGTGGGGTGGGGGAGGTTACAAGTACCGGTTATTTTTAAAACCTTCTCTATCAAGACTGCTTGTGTGTCAGGTTTTATGGTGGGGAGTCATCCATGTAACCCAGGTTTTAATCATGCTTGCTCGCCTGGTAAGTCTTTCTAAGGCCATAATTACAGTAATTGCTTGTAGTAGTTTAATAATGGTTATTTGAATGTGGATCAAATAATGATTGTAGACTGGATATGAAAATGTTTGACCTCATTAATCATTATCATCCCTCCCTGAAGCCCTTGAAGGAATGAACTTGAGTATCCGACTCTGTGTTATCTTTGTGATGGAAAGAAAAGAACATTTGCATTATTTTTATATTTATATTGGTAAAAAATTTCCACTGTCATTTGACACATATATGCATATTTTATGTAGGTTGACAAGATCACATCCAATTAATTTTACTTGTCAAAAAACATGGATTAATTTTTTATTTCAATTATTTTTTTCCCAGGGAAATGGTTGCTTACATAGCGAATACATTAATTTTCATATTGAGGTGAGAGCTTGACTTGAGCATGCTTGTTTCTCTTCTATTTGGTGAATGACATAAAGGTTGGAGTGAGTAGATGTTTTCTCCTATTTTTGCAAGCTTATTTGGTTGGTTTGTGAATGCTCCACCACTTTTTTTCGCTGGCATGCCCTTGATGCCAATGATGCTCCAGTCACTGAGCTTGTGAATGTGATATGATCTAATACCTATGAATGATAGGCATTGGAGCTTAATTAGGCTGTAAGTGAGTTAGTGCATATGGATGGTTATAAGGGATAGTTAGAAATTTGTGCAAGTAAAGAATGGAATAACTTTTATGGGGCATTTTTTTCAGTACGGGTATGAGAGTTTGAACCTCCGACTTTAATGAAAGGAGTAGATACCACAATTTTTATGGGGCATTTAACTTTCCACAAAGCATAAACAATGCTCTTTGGTATAGAAAGGCCGCCTGCCAATGCTTTAAACAATGAAGTGAGATCTTCACTTGATGGGAATTGGAATGGAAATCAATTAAAATGAGAATGTTATTTATTTGATGTTGTTTAATATTTACTAGAAATTTGTTGAATTTGAATAAAAAATTCACTGATAAAAACTATCTGAAATAAGAATAGAAATTAAATATATAACAATTATTAGAATGCCTTTTCTTATTTCTTGCTAGTTACAAATACAAAGGTGTGCTAATATTATTTTTAATTAAACAATAATAAAATTTATTTTATTTTATGACTATTTTATTGATAATAAATATTTTAATTATAACACGGTATTTAATATTAACAAATAATAAATAATTAAAATAAAATTACATCAATAAAAAAAGATTAATACAATTTTTATTAGAACAACCCTAATTAATATAAAAAATCATTAAATTTTATTGTTCTAAGATTTAATAATAATGAATTCTTTACTAAAAGAATAATAATAATGAATTCTATTTAGCAATTTTATTAATATTAATGAATAATAACAGAGTGGAATTAAATAGAAATCTTTAATATTTTATAATAAAATCACAATAAAAGTTTATAAATTTTTATTAGAAGTAAAATTATTAGTAGTACTAATAAACAAAGAAAAAATAAAATTGTAAAATAATTAATGAGATTGATGAGGTTGCAGTGGAGGAATGAGATGAGATTGATTTTCAAATTTGAGTTGGGTGTGGGGAGTAAAGGAAGGCCTAACTGAAAAATTACCTGCATCCAAGTGCCAACTTCTTTTTATCTTCTCTTTCAACAACTGAAACGCTTAACCAGTATTAAAGCAACAAAATATCACCCAGCACTAATCCTTTAGGTTTCTTTTCACAAAATCTTTCCACGATCTTGAATTATCCTAGCTTCAAACTCTGACATATCTTTATTTTGTAAAATCTCAAAGACTCTTGGGAATTTCCTCCTGAGCTTTATTTTTCCAGAATGCGACATTAACTGTACCATCCCACTCTCAGTATGGCTTTTCCTCCCTTTAATTCCTTTGGGATGAGAAAAGAAATGCCTTAAAATACGTTCGWACACTATAATCACAGAATGAAGCTTGTAGCGTGGATTAGGTTCTTGGTCATTTTATCAAACGTTTTTCTTTACTAAAAAGTGGTAATATATTTATTCTGAAAATGCTAATTTCATATCCTATAGTTAATTATCCATATATCTAATTTAAGTATGAGATGATGGAAATTGGAAAGTTCCTCAAGAGGCACGAAACAAGTGACAATTTCCTCTCAGGAAGGGACATTTTGAGGTTTGAGAAAATATGGCTAAGAGAATCACAAAGGCCCTTTTGCAGGATTGGTTTCTTGTTGCAAGTAGTCTTACATTATCATTGTTCTTTTTTAGGAGCGATCCTATTTTTCTACATTATTGCATGAGTTAGTCACTTTTAATTGCATTTCGAATAGTCAATCTGCATACTCTTCTCAGTCTAATTCATAAGCCAGTAAGTTCTAATAAAATAAAACCCACGAGCTAGTTAGTCCATCTAACTTCTTGCCTTGAAAGCAGTTATAGAGTATAAGAGTTTCCATTACATGTCCTCTAATTCCAGTCTTTTATTTAAATTTTCTTCGCTGTGTTCGACAAAAGTAGTTACTTCCTGCTAAAAGTACCACAGTTGTTATTAATAAATTAAGCAATAATGTGCTTTTGCAGTGGAGTTGTTATAGCTGAAGGAGTTCTTGGAAGCAAAGGAATTCTTGATGATGGTAAGCTCACTCCATAAAAGCTTTTTCCTTTTCTCGACAAGTACAGATATAAGCACCGTGAAACTTGGGAATTGAAAGTGATGGAGATGATATAACTCATCTTAATATCATTGGCTTTTGTAGGAACCATGACAAATGATATACTTCCAAAAATTGTTCACATTTTTTGGTTTGGTTCTGCAGATATGCTGTTTGTGTGTCTTGGATGGGGAATTTGTGGATCACTTATAGTTACATTTATCTTTTGCTGATTTTCAATGGAGTCATTTATTTGCTATTTACGGAATTATTGGTCCGGGGGGATAAAGTCCTGTTATCATACAGTTGTATGCCTATTTGGTGGCATTTTTCCAATGAAGTGAGTGGTAATATCTTTGGAAGAAAGAGGGAAAGGTGACTGTCTAGTGTGCCAAAAAGTCTGTTTTTTGCCTTGTTTGTCATTGTTGGGAATGTGACTAAAGTCCCATATTAGATAGGAAAGAGGAAGATCATAGACATATAAGTGAGGGATAAGATCTCCATTGGTACGAGGACTTCTGGGTGAAATTAAAATCAAAGCTACGAGGACTTATGCACAAAGTGGACAATATTATACCATCCAGAAACCTTCATTTTCCGTTGCCTGATTCTTGCTTACTGTCTTGTTCTTAAATCAGGCTATTTGGTCTTGCTTTCATACCAAAATGATGCAATCTAGCAATTAAGAGAATAATCTTCAAGAATACTCGAAAGTATTTAGTAACATTCAAAATCTAGTAAGATACTGAAGAGTACAGGATATCATCCCATAGATTAAGAAACTATCTAAAAACAATTAACAACTAGAAACGAACAACAAAAAACAAACTCAAACAAAATTACAATATTACTCCTAATCACACTGCATCAATTAGAAATGCCTCGAGAATAGAAAGGAAGTAGAAAGAAAAGAAAGGAAGTTGAGGGAGAGAGTAAGGGTAAGATTTAGTTGCGAATGTTTAACGAGGGCTAGTGTTACTATCATGTGGTTTTGTTGCGTTAATACTTTTGTTCAATTGATAATATAGGAGAAGATGGCTCTTCAATAYTTGTGCTTACATGTTCTATTTTAGATATATCTACTGCGTGGATYTAATCATTTGCTTTTCCAAGGCTCAAGCACTATTTTTATTTTACAGGAACTTCATGGGGCTTCCTCATTCTGCTTTATGTCTATGTGCAAGCTTCTCGAGTTATAGTTGTTGGAGTACTGTATCCATTTCTTCGGTATTTTGGATATGGCTTGGATTTGAGAGAAGCTACAATACTGATATGGTCAGGTCTGCGTGGAGCTGTTGCTCTGTCACTTTCACTGTCAGTTAAGGCAAGCTTTTGAAATCAATGCCAATACTGCATCTTCAATCTATATTCATAAACTGATCGTCTTCTCACCTAAGTAAGCACATTAACACGTGTTTCCATTTACTAGCATTTTGATTTTCTYGGTGACAATTAAAATACTTCACAAATCRCTAGGATAAAAGAACTAAAATTTCAATATGGTATAAGATACATCATTTTTCTTGAGGTTTTTTTAACTCAATAGGAAACAAAAGCAAATTGTTAGAACTAAAAAAAAAAAATTTAAAACATGATTGAACCATAAAAATAGAAACTAAAACATGATTAACCATAAAAATAGGAACTAACTTAGTTAAAACATGATTAACCATAAAAATAGGAACTAACTTAGTTCCCATTTTTACTGTCCCTCTTTCTCACGTACACTTGATTGATAGGAGGTCTAACACAAATGTGGGAAGTATAATGGAGAAAATGAATCTCGTCACAAACTATTTCCATCTAGTTGAAGTATGAGCAAAATTTGAGTGGAAATTCGTATTATTCAAGATAAGAAGTATAAAGGATATGGCATGAACTTACATTTCAACCTTTGCATGTGAAGTTGATATCTCGTTGACGTAAAATGACCAAACCTAATCATATCTAATAGTTTTAGCTTTTGAACTTGTAGTAATTCTCAATAAGTTTAAATTTTTATTATGTTACTTATTCAAATATCATCATTGCACATGCAAGCTGGCCCAGATACTCATAGATATAAAAAAAAAAGGTACATATTCGACTTTATTAATTAACTTAAGATTTGAGCTTGCAAACAAAAGGTTGTGTTGAGGATAAAATAAACATCAAGTTCACTCTAATTTAAGATTTTAAGCTTTGGGGGTAAGTGGTAATTGAACATTCATCTAATGCTCCCTTAGCCTACGAACCTTCTAGTCTTGCAGATGTTTGTTCTATGTAGTTGTGTGACAATTCAGAAATCTGGGCTGTAATTGAAGACCTTTTGTTTATGACCTGGATTCCTGTTCCATAGTCTCATGTCCAATGACATTATTCTTGTATAGCTCATCAATATTTTAAGCAAATTTACTTCATTCCTCAATGATTTTTATGATATTATCGAGTTTTAGTTCCCGCACCATTGTAGCATTATAATTCTTTAAATGCATTTTGGTCTAATTTGTAAACTTTTTCGTTTCAGCGATCAAGTGACCAGTCGTTGTACATCAGTTCAGAAACTGGAACTCTGGTTAGTAGTTGGAGCTTTTAATATGTAACACCTTCCAGAATTTATATTAATCTTGGAATCAGAATAGGGGATTACTAAATGACAAGCTTACATTTGGTGGCACTTTTCTTCTTTGCAGTTCGTTTTTTTCACGGGTGGAATTGTATTCTTGACACTTATTGTAAATGGTTCAACCACACAATTCATTTTACATCTTCTGAATATGGACAAGCTCTCTGTGGCTAAGGTGAAACTCTATTTGATCTTTTGAGTGCAACTTTTGTATCTTCTTTTTCCTCGTTTATGTCCTTTGGCTTTTATCTTCTGTCTCTCGGTCTACTTGTTTTAAAATTCTATTTTCTATTAATTTTTTTGCATTTCAGTTATTTATTCGTAAACATGTAGATTATTTAATCTTACAAAAAATGAATACATTATCAAAGGTCTTCATTTAAAGCTCACCTACAAGGTAGATGCCTTGCAGGGATGATTTGACAGCTTTCATTATAGCCATATAGATTGCCCGTATAATTCTTCAACCATTCATTTTGGCAATTTCCAAGGGCGGTTTCAAACTTTCAATTCTCAAAATTTCCCCCCGCCCCTCCTCCTTCAAATTTGGAAATTCCTACATATGGTTTGTTCAGTTTCAATCGTCCACTTTAGTTGTAAGCAGTCTGCAAATATTGATGGTGGACAAATTGGCATCTTGTCATAATTCTTTCCAAGAAGAAATAAAATAGTTTTTTCAGACAGATAGGTACAATGCAACCAAGTCTTGTCAAAGTTTTAGTTGAGAGGCTTAACATGTGCTTCCGCACCATTTCTATCTACCATGTGCTGCCCAACACCATTTCTATCTACCAATCAGCTTTTGCGGGAAGGTATATCCTAAATGCCCATTTTAATTGCCAAGGAAGTTGTTCGCTATTGGATGTGCTGGAAGAAAAAAAGGGGTTATTTTTAAACTTGACATAGAGAAACCTAGTAAATTGGAACTAAGGGGTCTCCGATCCCTTTCATTCTCATGTCCATCAAACAAATGCAACCTAATCTCCATTCTCCTTGGATAATGAAGGAATCTTCAGTTAAATCTTAAATGCTAATGAAATTATCCATAATCTCTTAATTATTCAGTAGATCTCTGTAGGTAGATTTAGCTTGTTTGTTAAAGTGAGTTTATAACAAAGCTTTTTGACCAACATTTCTTAATGAATTTTTCAATAAATAGAAAGATCAAGACAACTGGTATTTTTCTCTTGTTCTTTATATTTGTCTTATCATTATAGAAACGCATATTGGACTATACAAAATATGAAATGTTGAACAAAGCATTGGAGGCCTTTGGAGATCTTGGAGATGATGAGGAATTGGGACCTGCTGACTGGCCTACGGTGAAAAGATATATAACAAGTCTSAGTCATGTGGAGGGGGAACCACTGCACCCGCACAATGCATTTGAAAGCGACCAAAATGTTCACTCTATGAATGTGAGAGACATTCGTATGCGACTTTTGAATGGTAAAGTTAGCTTATGTTTGTTGCACTTGGCACTGCTTGTCTATTTATTTATTAATTTTGCTATGTGCAAAATTAAAATATTCTGGCATTTTCTTGATTTAACCATGTTAACCTTGAAAATGTCATTTTTTTTTTTATAATTGGTAAGGTAGGTACCAGATTCATTTCATAGTAATACTTTTGGACTTCTGCTTTGATAAAAGATAAAGTACGCAGTTCTTGGATCAAATTCATTACTTCAAAAGATACAGATTGAACAGCTTATGAAATAGAGAAATGGCAGAAGTAAAAGACTAAATTTACCCTAAATACAGAGCTGTCGAACATATTTTTAATTTACAGAAGATGAGAGAAAATACAACAGTAAATGGAAGATAAAT
Organism: Momordica charantia; assembly: GCF_001995035.1. Next base: position 662,701 of record NW_019104528.1, read on the forward strand.
GTGTCAAAATAAAATAAGAATCTATACATGATAGAACTCGTCAAGTGTCAGATAAGATAGGCTTGACTACCAGCCTTATGTGTGAAGTCTAAGGTTGGAGCCCAATGGGCTAAATACTAACAGCTGCCGAAGTATTAGAAACTTAACATGTACAATCCAAGGACATAAGCCTGATGGGGCTAAATGACTGAACCCTGACTGTTGAGTGCACATTCTCAGCCCTTTCGTTGGTTTTTTCCATGTAAGTTGTTGCTACGCTTTTGTAATTTTTATTTCATCAATGAAAAAATTTTGTTTCCCTCAGAGAAAAAGAGAAAGCACATTCTCAGTCTATCAAGTTTTGTTCATTTTTTCCTTATATCTTTCTCCATCTCTCTCCCTTGATTGGCTCCTTTTCCTTGTAAAAGTTTACCCATTGGTCTCCCTTGTGTGTAGAAACATCCTCCTTGCGTCTTGATTGTAATTGTACTTTATGGGGTATAAATGAATATAATATTTTCTGCAAATTGTCAAGGCTATCAGCTAAAAGGATCACAAGTTGGCGTACTTTACTCAAGGACTTAGATATCAAATTTTTTTTAAATGACGAGCTCTTCATTTTATTAAATTTGTCAAGGTGATTTTGATTAGTTGTTTCCTCTACGTTTATTTAATATTGATGTGTTTCTTTCCAAACTTTTTCTAGTTAGTAGTTTTTACTTTTTGTTGAAATTTATTGAACCAAACTAGTAAACGGCTCACCTATATCAAAGTCAAACAGAAGTTTAGTTACTTATATGTGCCATATTTTCTTGAATCTGGCTCTCTGCTTTTACACTTAATTCTATGCGAGTGTGTCTCTCAATTAACTAAAAAAGTTCTTTATCTTTAGGTGTTCAAGCTGCTTACTGGGGGATGCTTGACGAGGGAAGAATAACGCAAACTACTGCAAATATCTTGATGCAATCTGTGGATGAAGCCCTTGATTTGGTTGCAAATGAGCCCTTATGTGATTGGAAAGGTTTAAGAGCTAATGTCCACTTTCCAAATTATTATAAGTTCCTTCAGACAAGCATTTTCCCTCCGAAGTTGGTCACGTATTTCACCGTGGAAAGATTGGAATCAGCATGTTATATTTGTGCAGCATTTCTCCGTGCACATAGAATTGCAAGACGACAGCTTCATGAGTTTATAGGTAACTAACTACCTTCCATTGTGATGGCTAGGAATTTTTTGTAGGTTTTTCTCCCTACTTTCCCTTGGCTAACTTGTATGCTAAACTAAAGGATACATTTCCTGTGGACCAGAATGTCTTTAAGAATGATAGCATTATTCAAGTAGTTGCTAAGGAATTTAATTCATGGACCTTATATGTGGCCAGTAGATCTTTTTTTTCCCCTCTTTTTATGAGGAACTTAGTCAATCTACTTGCTGTATCTTGCCTCCGGAGGATGAGGTTTACAAAATATGGAGTGAAAAACAAATTGCTTCCAAGTTCTACACCTAGTCAATTATGTTCCAYTTAAACCTTTTCTCATTAAAGTAAAAGAAATGTCTCATATCTCAAGTATAGAAACCTGGCACAAGGAATCCCTGTAATGTCGTATGTATGGTCATCTAGTGGTAATTATTAAAATAAGCCGTTGATCAGTTCTGTAATCAATTATTTAGCGTCGTGTGCACACTTTTTCTACTTTATTTTGTGCATTTTTTATTTCCTCAAAAATCTGTTTTCCAGTTGGTTATCTCATGTTGCAAAGTTGGCATTATCACATGGTTCACTATATGATGAGTTCAGGAAAGGAACATGATTTTCTATTTTTTTTTTCTCGGTAATGATATAAATTGATTGCCAAACATTCCCCAAGTACTTTTTACTTTTCCTAATTGAAAATATTTTACATCATTGCATTGGACAATTGAATCAACTTTTTCATGCTACTAAATATCTTTCCTAGTCAAAACTCATTCACTTTCGTCAATTTTGATGAAGTTGTCATGAATCTAGTTCAACAAAGGTGGAGCTATTTGGAAGCATTCTTCTGCCTCTACCTTATCATGAAAATCTCAATCTTCTGTACTTTGAGTTTGGTTTCTTACTGTGAGCCACTTGAAGAGCTCTGAATCTAGATCCTTGTTCAAATTTTCTTGACATTAGAAATGCTCTATTTTTATGATCATTTTGTTAGTTTAAATTCTACATGATGTATAAACATRTACTTGTATGATATTTCAGGTGATAGTGCTATTGCTTCTACCGTTGTTAATGAAAGTGAGGTTGAAGGTGAAGAAGCACGAAAGTTTTTGGAAGATGTTCGTGAGACATTTCCTCAGGTTTGTAAGTTTGGTATGGATGTTTCATGGGCAAGTTTTSGTCAGTTATAGTACGTGTTCATTGTCATGGACAAAKTTCTCTTTGTTTTGTTTGTTAAGAGTATTAAACATGAATAAACGACCAATGAACCCAAAAACTTAATCTAATGGGTTAGGATAATTTTAATCATTTATATTGGATATCTAATACTCTCCTTCACTTGTGGACTTGGAAAAATGCACAAGGCCCAGCAAGTAGAAATGAATATTACATAGGGAGGAAACAAGTTCGAACACAGAACCTCCTACTCTGATACCATATTAAATATGAATAAATGACCGATGAACCCAAAAGCTTAAGTTAATGAGTTAGGATCATTTATCACGGGATATCTAACAAAGAGCATACATTAACTAGAGACTGCTTTGCCACATTCTTTTATCCATGCTTATTTTTCAATCTATATTTTCTGCATGTGTTTCATACATTCTTTAGCTAACTTTGAAAGATACTAAGCTTTATTATTTATGATTATGTGGTATTAGATCAATTTCAAAAAAGAGCTATCCCTTTTCATATTTGCCGTTGGCTTTAATATCATTTTATTCCCCTCATAGCCTTAGCCAACTTTTGTTCTCTCTCTATAAGACGTAAAAGAAAGAATCAAATACCTGGGTTGGTGAAGGATCAACAGATAATTAGTTCATTAGACTGCCCACTGTATGGGTATACTCCTAGGGCTTAGAGTACAGCCCAAGCTGGTTTTGTACAAGGCACAGATATTCTATTTTGAGCACTCAGTGTTCGGCACCGTCAGACCACTTGAACATGCTTTGAATATGTGATTTTGGTTGCCCACTTTGATGTAACATCAAGCCACCTTTCATATTACTTTTATCCTATATTTCATGAGTAAAAAATATTGAAGTTGATTATAATTCTCTCCGTGTGAATATAACAAGGCTTAGTCTGTATAAGATACATGCAGAGTTGCAGACTATAGAGATACTACACAAATTTATCAATGGAGCTTCAATAAACTATTCTTGTACCAACTTGGATATGATATGATTATAATATTTTCTCCAAGTTGAAGGGGAGTGTTAGACATGTATGTTATTCTATATTGATGTGAATATCTTAGTTATAGAAATTATGGTTCTTCATTTTGGCTATCTTTGGTTGAGAAGTGCAACGCATATATCCTCCTTTGTTCTGTTTTGGTGTGCCATCCTTCCAAAAAAAGAAAAAGTGCCTCTATGGCTTTATRTATCTAGGTCATTTTTTGGATGTTATGGTCAGAAAGGGATGACCGCATCTTTGACAAGAAAGTCGTCTCCTTTGATTATTTTTGGAATTCAAGTTCTTACCCTCGCTTTAGCTTGGGGTAAGTGCTTATCGTCCTTTTCAAACGATGGATTAACTTATCTTTTGCCTTTTGGCTAATTGGAAGGTTCTTTTTTTTTTTGAAAATAGGTAGGTTCTTTCCGTAATCCGTTAGCTTTGGCAGATCTTCCACCTTTTTTGTATTAAAAAATACTTTGATTGTAGTTTTACAACATACTACTTTAGGCTCTCATATATGTGCATAACTTATGACTCTAATGAATGAGATAAAAGCTACTTGCTGGTAGGTGTCTCCCTTTATTCAAAACCCATTTGGTTTATGCTCTAAAAAACCTCCCTTCTCACTGTCCACTTGACTTAGTGATACTAACAGCCACCAGTTATTCAAATTCATTTTATAGCAAACAGTTAGACACCTTCCGGAACGATTTCCATGTTATAATTTATTCGGAATGAACTCTGGTCACGGCCAGGCAACGAGCCTCGGTTATAGGGATCCACAAGTGTAAGCCRCACGGCATCGATTCCGGAAAATTAAAAAAAAGAAAAAGTTTTAGAGAGCTGGATCGTATATATTTTTTTTGATAAGAAACAATGGGATTGTATTCAGAATCAAAAGAAGCCCGGAGACAAACAGAACAGCCTAGTGGCAGAGGGTCGAGGGGACCCTCCCCGAGGAAACTATACAATCAAGGAGTTCCAACTTTGATAAATCAAAAAGAAACCATAGTTACAAAAAACCTTCTTGTGAGTCGAAGCCCACCAAGAAGCTATAAGCTTAATATTCACACTAAAAGAGTCAAAAAGAGGCCTCTTTCTCTTCAAAAAGTCTATTGTTTTGTTCCTTCCATAGCAACCACAAAAGAGCTTTAGCTGCACAATTCCAAAGAACATACGCTTTTCCTTTGAGTCTGAAGCCACCAAAACCTTCCGCTACAAAATCATCAATCCTCCTAGGAACACAGATTGCAAGATCAAAAAGAGAAGCTACGTAGTTCCAAGCCCTAGTAGTGAACGCAGAATGAAGGRAGAGATGATCCACTGTTTCCGTGCTGTTAATGCACATGGTACAAACTGAAGGGGAAAGGGTCCAATGAGGAAGCTTCCTTTGGATTTTATCGGCGGTATTTGTTCCCCTATAGAAAAGAGTCCAAAGGAGAGCTGGCTCGTATATAGATAGAAGTAATAATGTGTTCATTTCATTTTGCTCATTTTTTGGTTAGTTACCCACGATTTATAACTCTTATCAWGTTGCTATTACATGCTTATTTGGAAACTTCTTTTCAGGTTCTGCGTGTTGTTAAAACTAGACAAGTAACATATTCAGTGCTCAACCATTTAATTGAGTATGTACAAAATCTAGAGAAGGTTGGCCTACTAGAAGAGAAAGAGATGTTGCATCTTCATGATGCTGTGCAGGTTCTCCTGATCTTTCTATCAATTATTTTTGGTTGAAATCGTGTTACCGCTCGGTATTATATTGTTTAAAAAGTGCCGCTTAATTCATTGCAGACTGACTTGAAAAGGCTTCTAAGAAATCCTCCTCTGGTAAAGGTTCCAAAAATGCGCAACTTAATTAGTGCACATCCATTTCTTGGGGCACTTCCTCCTTTAGTGCGTGAACCACTTGAAGTTTCAACGAAAGAAGTAATGAAACTACGTGGCGTGACGCTTTACAAGGAAGGTTCAAAGCTTAGTGGTGTTTGGCTTATATCCAATGGAGTGGTGAAGGTAGGAGGATTTTTATTTTATCATGTCATGTTTATTTCATTTCTGATTTGCTGATTGTAAGTTTTACTTTCCTATCCCTTTGTTTTATTTTAATTTTTTCATTCCAGTGGGCAAGTAAGAGCACAAGAAACAAGTTCTCCTTGCATCCCACATTTACTCATGGAAGTACTTTAGGCCTGTATGAATTGCTTACTGGGAAGCCATGCATATGTGACATGATTACAGGTTCTGTGGTTCTCTGTTTTTTTATTGAACATGACAAGATTCTCTCAGTACTTAGATCGGATCCTTCAGTTGAAGACTTCTTATGGCAGGTATTTCCATTGAGCACAGAACTTTGTCATTGCTAGTACTGTTGTTACGGATCCTGACTTCCTATCAAGCGTTGAATAGTAAATAATGGAGTTTCATCCATTATGATATCCCGTTATTTAGATCTAACAGGAGACTTGAAGCCATTGTGTTTAAGGCGCATAGATTTGTCGTACTTATTAAGTTATTATGTATCAGTAGAATTGTCAATGCTTATTTTGGTTGAGTTTTCTTCCAGGAAAGTTCCATTGTTCTTGCCAAACTTTTGCTTCCACAAGTATTCGAGAAAATGGAAATGAGAGATCTAAGAGTTCTTGTTGTTGAAAGGTCAACAATGACCACATATATAGCAGGAGAAAGAATAGAAATTGCACGCCATTCTATTGGCTTTTTATTAGAAGGATTTATCAGAAGTCATGGCATCCAAGAGGAACTGATAACATCACCTGCTGTGTTGTTCTCTTCGCATGGGAATCAGAGCTTCCATAATATGGAAAACTCAGGTAATCAAACTATTATTGTCTGCTATTTTGAATGACAGTAAACTATATGGACTAATTTCTTGTTTGGATAATAAACTACAGGAGTAGTAAGGATAACTTAATTATTAGGTGGTGAATACGAAATAGATTGGGCTCAAGAAGAGAGAGGGGAAACTTTTGAATATTTACTCTGTAGTTGGCATTATAATTTTCCTTTTGATACTATGAACTTGCTTCTAATTCTTATGAACATGTTTCGTAGCAGTTTGTGAACAAGGAGTGTTCCCTAGCAAAAAGAACGAATCAAAGATTGGAAGCTGTAGTAGTAAAGTTATTGGGGATCAAATGGTGTTGAATGAGTTGTCAGAAGTGCGAGAAGAACCATGGGAGAATTTAATTTTCTACCCCTGTAATTAGCTCAGTTTGGCAAATTTGAAGCTTCAACTTACAAGATTAATTAAAATCTAAGCTTGAATGATTGTTCGCAATTAATACCTCCTCAAAACTTAATTATAAAATTTTCCATGAACTAACAATAAATCATACAAAAGTCGCTAACCTGAGCATAACTCAACTGGTTAAGGTACCTATTTCCGACCAAAAAATCGTGAATTCGAATCTCCACCCCTACATGTTGTACTAAAAAAATAATAATAAAATGAAATAAAATCATACAAAAGTCAACTAACAAAATACCCAAAATCATGTCATTTAAATGTCCAAACCCAATCATCAAAATACTCTAAACCAGAAACAAAATCAAGTAAATAGAAAGCACTCAAACTTAGCAATAAAATGTTCAAATTCAACTAGCTAAAAGCACCCAACACAATTGGAAGGATCTATACCCACAAAAATATTCTTGTCCAACCTTAAGAATACCCATAGCTAGTCACAAATCTTATAAAAATGGAAAGTTGATTAATTGAGGGTATTAATTACACTAGTTATCCAAGTATAGGGTTTAAATTGCATCACTTAATCATGTGTAGGATGAAATTAAAAATTAAGGGTAAAATTAACTTGGACCTAAGTAAAGGGTAAAATTTGAACTTTTACCTAAAATTAGTGGAAGTAATGATTAAAGAGGAAACTCTTCAGACCAGAATGGATCCAAATGATAAGAGAATTGACTGTTGGAGTTGGATCTTCTCGAACAAGTGAAGTGCTTGACTTAGTAATAGGAGTAACAAAAGTAGGAAGGAAGAGTAGAAAATTGGAGACGCCCATATCTGATTGGATAGATTTGAACAGCTAGATGTACAGGGTGGAGCAATACTTCCACGTGAATAAGCTGGGAGATGGAATCGATTTGAAGTGATAACTCTTTTCTGTGGAAGGAGATGATCTTGCTTGGCTTGAATAGGACTGATGTTAACCATTGCAGAGTTGGATGGAGTTGAGAGGCAACTGTTGATCCTTGAAAGAGGGCTCCCACTCTGAAAATTTTCTTGCCCTCAAATCAGAGACATCCAGTTAGGGAAATACTAACAGTGGTTGAAGTTGCTGCTAGCAGCCTTATTGAAATTTGAAGGTGTATCTGAGGAGATATTATAAGACGTTAAAAAATGAATAAAAGGGGATTTGCTTCTGGTTCCTATCAGAACTCTATAACGTTTCAGCCATAGCCCCATGGAGAGGAAGGGCTGATTTTATATTACATGGGAACTAGACTACAGACATTATTTATGAATTTAAATTAAACTTGAAGGCTCAAGAGTTTAAACTAACAGACTATAAAAAAATAATCTCCAATTTAAACTTTCTACTTCTAGATTTGTTTAATATAGAGATAAATTGCATCCAAACAAGATAAAATATAACAAAATTAACGACTCTAAAAATAAGTTAGTAAGAACTGCGAATATTTGCCTGCAACAATTGTCATTATCTTTATCTACAGTTCCCGCATGAACATCGAAAGTGTTTTTAAACTTGTACAAATGAAGCAAATAAACGCATGGGACCTCAATGGAAATATTGTAGTTGTCAGGTTAGTGAAATGGAGTGCTGGAATTGATAGTTGTTTCTGCCCATGTGGAATCGCTTTGCTAAAACTGCTGTTACAATGTTGGTTGAATGTGGCTACCTATGTGTATTTTCACCTACAAATTGACTAGCACCTGTAGTATTTTTACTTGTAATTAATACTCTTCTTAACTAGTTCTCATTGAATTTCTTTATTTAGTGATGATAACTAGCGAAGAACTTGAACAAATTATTTGATAAGACTTAGATCCTGGAATAACTCTTTATGTTACTTACAGTGGATGCTTATCCTGAATTTTTCATGTGCATAGAAGAAAACAATTGTTAATATTTGCTATTGAATTGATTCTAACAGGGATGAGTGGTTCTAGTTTTTCTCATCAAGGCTCCTGGTATGAAGTTGAAACAAGATCAAGAGTAATCGTTTTTGACATTTCTGCCCTTCAATCTGATAATAATCTGAATCGGTCGTCATCATTTATACATTCTGTCGATCACCCTCAAAGATCTCTGAGCAGAGATCATTCTGGTCTCATGAGTTGGCCCGAACAGTTCTTCAAGCCAAGACCACCGCAGAAGCAGAACTTTGAAAGAACTGAGCGTCCAGCCGATAGCTTGTCTGCAAAGGCAATGCAGCTAAGCATATACGGTAGCATGGTATGTTCAATTGTAATATGTCAGACTTCACTTTATAAGTACATCCTCTTAATCTCAACATAGTTATTAAGTTCCGTTTGGCATTATTTTCCATTTGGGTATTTGATAAGAACAAGATTTCTTCTTAGGGATTCTACGTGTTTTTCTTAATTATTCTTCAGTACTCTTTGTTACTCTACCTAGTAAAAGGTATTCTTTGGCTACCACAGATAATGGACTGGTAGTTTTTAGTTTTTCATAATATTTCTTTCATTACAATTTGGTTTTGATTTCCTCATGTCTTTCTGCAAGGTCGATGTTCGTCAGCGGACTAAGAGTGTTCCAAGCAATGTTGCCGGACCATCTCTTAGCCAGTCAAATCCTGCAATTCCTTCATATAAAGGTGTTCCCCTTCCATCTGTCAAATCAGAAGGATCTGCCACAATGAAAAAGAGGCTTGATGCAAGAAAGTTACCAATAAACCCCGTTGGACCTCCACAAGAAAACCGAGTTCCTAATGCGAGCAACACAAGAGATGATTCAAGTGAGGAATCAGGTGCTGAGGATGACGTCATAGTGAGAATTGATTCACCAAGTGTGCTTTCATTTCACCAGGTTCCTTGAATTCAGAAATTAGTTATACTAGGTGTGGTTCCYTTTCCTTTTCTTTGTAAATTAGTCTGTTTGTCGTCTACATGTGGTAAAGGATACATAACATATGAATGGAAGCGTGTATTTGATAGCAGGGCTGGCAAAGGTTAGGCATGGTGGCTTGTTAGCTCGCAACATTAGTTTAGCACTGAAGTTGAAGGCTTGTTTGAAGTTATTTATTTAGTGAGCAGTTCTCATATTACTACTGGACCTGCAGGAAATAATTCCATCATGAAGTCGTTGCCTGATGTAGTTTGACCTTTGTGCAAATAATAATAAACCATTGTCTCACTTTTTTCTTTGTGAATGAAGCCAACAGTTGGAATCGAGATTGTACATTCTGCTGTAGAAGATCAATGGTTACCATGGCATCTTCTCGAGAATTTTTTAAACAATCTGGACTTCTCAGAGGTATCCCTTCTTTTCCTCCTAGCCTGACTTTTAGAGTGACTTGAATGCCACAATCTCTTGTTCTTGTGATTTTGACAAGATGCAACTGTGTTGTGGATTGAACCAAATCTTAAATCATGGAATATATGAAAGAAGTTGAAATTATAGCATGTTTGGTCTTTGGTGCCTGTGAGACAAATAATAGTGGGTATGTCACTACAGAATGATGTAGGAGGTGTAAGATAATTAAAAATTCATGTTCAGAAGTCCTCACATTGCATGATCAAGCCAATTGAAAGAAGTTTCTTGAATTGGTGTTTTGATTCTTTGTTTACAGTGGGCACTCATGAAATTATGTGTCTTTTTTGGTTTTCATTTTTGTTGTGGAACACTTCTATTCTCTTTTAACTGCTGGCAACAGGTTAAATGAGGCGTTTATTTTCTATCCCAGATTTTTACATATTTGTAGATGCATCCTAGACATGTATGTGCATTCTGCATTTAACAAAAACTACTTTAATTATAGCCATTTTAATTTAAAATATTTTAAATAATGAACCACTTATATTTGGTCATACTTTTTAGCTATTAAAATGCTTTTCACTCTAGCAGTTAGAGCTTCGAGCTTCATGTTTAAGGAAAATGTTATGATAACAAAGAAATTGACTTCTTTTTTTTCAAAATTATTTTTCGGTACTTCTTCTATGGTACTTCTAAACTCAATGATTAAGATTATAACTTAGAGTGCTTTTGCTCCCATATAAGTTAAAGTTAAAATTTTATAACCATGCCATCACATTGAATAAATCTCAATTGCAATGTCTCTTGGTTGAAGTTTAAATCTTGATCGAAGGTTTGAATATCGATTTCAAGCATTAATAGGAATTATGTTGGAAAGATGAGATTCTAAAATTGGCTCATATGTGTAATATAAATAGAGAAATATCAACCACTTCAAATTTTTGCACGTTTGACTAGAAGTATTTAGTTAACTTGAGTTTAGTTTAGCAGTAATTGACATAAATATTTGATTAAGAGGTCGTGAGTTCGAATCTTCGATCCTTATTTGTTGCGCTTAAAAAAAAGAAAAAAAATAGCAGGATTTAGTATAGCCAGTTTATATTTGATTTCTGGCTCCAGTCCTGGCCAGCCGCACCAAACTATATTGGTTAGAAGCCCCCACTTTTAACTGAAAATTATTTCTGAAATTGAGCTGAGTAGCCTTTTTTAAAAAAGGCCAACTATGAAATATATTCCCACCTCCAAATTTTTTGTTTTATAAGAATTTGATTACGTTAYGAAATTATAAATTATCCCATCTTATTTTATCTCTCTTCTTTTCCTTTTTCTTCCTATTTGTCATCTTCTTCCCTCTTCTCTCTCCCTATTTTCATCCACCAACTCTCTCCTCCTCTCTTTTCCCGTTTCTTTCTCTCTCTTCCCCATCTTCTTCTTTCCCTTCTCTTCTCTATACTCAATTATTAAATTTTAACTCTCTTTCTCTCTCTTATTCTCTCTTTTTACAGATTTTCAAAACTTTAATTCTCTCTTCCTCACACCTTCTTTCTCTCTCTAAAAATAGGTTTCTCTCTCCTCCACACACCCCTCACATTTTTTTCCTCTCTAAAATCTCTAAAAAAATGTCTGACATTTTTTTCATTCCCCCTGAAAGCAGTACGCTTCCACCTCCATACCCAGTTTTACTGTCGCTGTCGACTTGATCTCCTTGGCAATAGACTACCCGTCTGCCATCGGTGCTATCTCTTTTCTGCGAGATACGGAGCGAGAGCAGAAATAAATCAAAAGAATTTAGAGAATGAATTCAAATCCATCCCACAARAAGTTGGTCTAAATACTCACGAATGTAAAAAAGAAAACACAGAAAAGAAAACACAGAAAAAGAGAATTTTATAGCACCATACATTATGAGTCCAAGTACAATCCCAACAGTCCTCCCTTCTACGGGTAAGTTCTAAAATACTGTTATTTTAAGAATTTAAAAAAATATATTTTTTTCAAACAAAATTTAAAATGTTGTTTGCCATCAACATTTGAGTAAGAATATTTTAAAAACTTTTGTATTTGTCAAAATAGTTCAGAAAATAATTTATTGTTAAAATAAGTTTTTAAAATAATAATAGTTTTATTTTTTTAAAAAAATCCCTCTTCCTACCTTACTGTAGNAAAAAAAAAATAACTGTATTTGGTTGTATATATTGGGTAAATATACGTTGTATATATAAACTGAATAACACTAGCAAATATATTACAACGTAACTAGCTACAAACAATACAGATTATGACAACTTGATCAACACCAAAACTTGATAAATATAGTAGGGGCATGAGCTAAGCTGAAGACAATTATCCGCTCTACATAGTAGTAGACTGCAGCAATCGTCTCAACATGATACAATGACTAACTCCAGTAGAACAACTTTGAAMTACTCGGATATGCAAGAATTCTTAGACACTTGCTTTCAACACAAACAAGAACAAGACCCCAAAAAGAAGAGAGAATTCTTGTGGGAGGAGGAACTCAAATGAGAAAACTTGATATCTCAAATGATAAAAACCACAACTATATATAGTTGTCCAAACATGTAACCTCTCACACAAAATTAAACACATATGTAACATTTTTAAATATGTAACTTTAACCCGTAAATATAAAAACAACTCCTTATTTAAGAAATAAGCTTAACTGATAAGAAAACAATAGCCAATTAGATCTAAGAACTCTTATGGTTATGCAAACCCCTAGATCACAAATGCTAAACCCCAAAATCAAGATGATTTCAACCCAAGGAAGAAGTTAGAACGAATTTACCTTGATGATTAAGATCAAGAGTAGAGAAAACTTATTTCTAAACTCAAGATTCGAATCACTCCACAAGATAGCTTGATCAAGRCTACTTGAATGACTCTAGCATGCAAATCTAACACTCAAGAATTGCAAAGAAAAACAAGCTCTAGGCTTTGAAGCAAAATAGCAACTTTCATTCAATCATAAAATCTGTATTTCAAAGAAAACAAACTATGCTATTTATAACCTCCAAAACAACCCTAAAAGTAACCTAAAGGCATTTGAAAGGTTGTAACTCYCAATTACATGATGGCCATAACATCCACTAGCTAAAATGTAACTTAAAACAYATAAATGAAATGTTTAAAACTGAAAATATAATAAAAAGAKGTTTAAATCYGAGAATTGAAGTCTTGGTCACCYTTCAAAGTCTKTGTAACCTCCCAATTRTAAATGAAGCTTCACTTGAAGTAGTTTGAAGTGTAGTTTCATTAATTGATGGATGACTTGCAATAAATGAAGCTTGAGATGCACTTAAGTTCATTTAATGCAACTTGAGTTCCTTGAATTGAACTTGGCTTTATTGAATGCAACTTGAGTTAAACTCCACTTCAACTTCAGCTCCTTTAAATGAACTTAGAGTTCATTTAATGCAATGYCTCCCTTAAGCTCTACTTGGAAGATATTGACTTGGAAARTTTCATCTCTCTCTTGATCATCCATAGCTGAGCTCACCAAGTATTGAGCATGAGAAAGTAAAGCTTGTTGTAGCTTCTTGGCTCTTGATCTCGTTATGGGTCTTGAGGCATGACAATGGTGCTTTAACACATATACAGTTACAAATGTGTAACTTTGTAACTTTAACACAAAAAGAAACAAAAAAAAACTTACAAATGAAAAAAAATTAAAGAATAATATTCACAACGTATATGTGAATAATTTCTTTTAAATTTCACTTTCTTTCACATATTTAAATCCAATGATATATATGTCTGAGATTAAGTAATCTGAAAATAAATTATATATATGTTTATTTTGTGTGATTACTCTAAAAAGATACATTTTATGGCATTATAAATAGTGATTAATAACAAATCAAATTTAATTCAAAAAAATAAATAATGTAAATTAAATTATTTTATATTAGCATTCTAAACTTTAAATTGACAATTTAGCACAATGATCAATTGAATAATTAATAGTAAATGTTATTTAATTAAAATTCAATATATAAATATTTAGCAGAACGACATATTTGTATAAAGCTTTAAAATCAATCAAAATTAACTTCCAATAATTAATTTACATTAATTTATATTTATTAAGTTAAAATATTAGAATTATTTTAAGCAATTATGTTTAAATATATTAAAAAATAATACATCTAAGGTAGTTGATTTTATTTAGCAATCCATCTTAATAATTATCGTTTTATGTATTTAACAAAATTAGTCATTTTCATCTTATTAATTGCATCAATTAATTATTTTTTTATATAAAAAATTAAGTATACATTTTAATAAATTAATTTATTACAATAGAATAATGAACTTAGTACATTATTGGTAAAATTTCAATATTGTTTTATTAATTATAAATTTAATTTAAATATTTTAACTAATTAATTCCAATAAATAATTACATTAAAAAATAATTTATTGAAAAAAGAGAGATAAGAGTCGCACAAAGTTTTCAAATATTTTTAACCAACAAAGTTTTACTTTCCCTTGTCTGTTACCAACCAGAAAACTCCAAAGTTTTTACTTTTTATTATAAACTAGTAAGAAACACGTGCGTTGTACTTAGAATCTTGTAGTTCTAAATTAAAGTAAAACAAATAGCATTTTTTAAGTTTATAATATTATCATTTTAAAGAAAGAAAGTGATTCTATATAAATATAAATTCAAGGTATGATATTGTTGTAATAAAAGAATATGATGAAATATTAGCATGGAAAGTAAGTACAAATTTGAAGTGTAAGAAAGATGAAAAAGCACCAACGTGCAAGTTTTTTTTTTTTAATGAATGAACGTTCTTAATTTACCTCTAATTTTCTTGATTATAAATTATTATATTACATTTTATCTTTGTTAAATTGTGTGACATTAAATCATTGAGTTTGTTCATTCTAGAATGAAAAAGAAAGGTAACAGTGAGAGAAAGAGTAAACCCTAAAAGGTTCAACCTGATGATATTGAGAGGGATAAAAATTGTTTGTTTGCTCTAAGTTTGTAAAAATAATTACAACATTTCACATATATAAATCAAAARCATCAGTTTAAAAAATAAATAAATAAAAATCAAACTCATAAGCATTCTTATTATCCAAATTATGAGAATAATCGAATTTTGCTTTATCTCGATTCCATCAATCACCATCTCGACACATCGTACTCTAGAATTTCTTTCAATCTGAACAATGATAAATTTGGGGAAAGTGAACCGATGYCATCAACTCAGCTTTAATTTGGTTTCTCTTCACTATCAATTCTCCTCTCGATCACCCATATGTGCATTGTTGTTGTCGTTGCTAAAGCAAGAGAGTAATTTTCATACCTTCACACCACTTGRAAAATTTTCCACTTTGTTCCATCCACCACCTCTTGATTTTTGGTTGGCATGAGAAAGAAAAGACACATATTTATATATGATTGGAAGGGGATTAGGAAGATGAAAGGATTGAGAGAGGGTATGTGATAATTGGAAGGGGGTTAGGAAGATGAAAGGATTGGAGGAGGGTATGTGGTAGATGAAAGGAGTTAAAAAAAAAATCAATGAGAAAGATGAAGTTAATGAAAGAATAATTAAGAGAGAGAAGATTAGTAAGAGAAAATAGGGGAATTTAGAGGGATGGGATCGTGACGGAGAGAAGAGATAAATTGAGAGAGAAAGATTGTATTTAAATGACACAATTGTCATCAAAAGAAAAATGAAAAGAGTTATAATGAGAGGGCAAAAATAGTATATAGAAGTTTCTCCTCATCCCACCTTTTATATAGATGTTCAAAAGTGATTCTTACTTTTCTCTTATTTATTGTATATCTATTCTTGTTATTTATGGTTCGTACTTTTAAGTTGTTTAAAAATAAGTTGGAAATTTCTCAAGTTAAAAGTTGTTCTAATAAGTTCACCATTTAAAATAATTACTATATCAGGGAGGTTTTCACACTCTGGAAAAAAAAACAAAAAACAAAAATAAAAGTTGAAAAAGTAAACTGTTGTAAAATTGAGGAACGAAACGAGGCAACGTTAGGGAAATAAAAYAAATAAAACAATTCAAATAATAAAAGAAAATTCAAAATTCAAAATGGCATTTCCCACCAATTTTCAAACTTGATTTCCCACCAAATTTCTCACTAATTCTTCACCACTAATTTCTCACTAATTCTCCCTAACAATGAGCACCACATTGACCTTATTTATAGGCCATGAATAAGCATGTGGTGTGATTTACATGACACTAATAATGTTTAAAATTGAGACATATGGAGCATTAGGGTTTCCACACATGGTGCATGGATGATGGAACATATGAGGTTATGAATAAAAAACACATAGAGGACATATGGAGCATGGATTATGAGACACCTCAAGATTTGGACACTAAGTAAGGGTTAGTGGGCATCTATTTAATTTAAAAATTCATAATACTCCCCCTTAGATGCCCATTGTATATATGAAATATGTCTCGTTAAAACCTTACTAGGGAAAAACCCAGTGGGAAAAACCCAGTGGGAAAAAACCTAGTGAAGGAAAAAGAGTACATATTTCATATAATCTAATAAACCCAAAATAATACAATATATTTAACTCCCCCTCATCGAAACATCACTTGAGATCTCTGAGTCRTCGTATTCCAACGTCGCCCACCAATGTTTCAAAGGTTGTTGTAGGTAATGCCTTTGTGAATATATCTGCCAAGTATTCTTTCGAACAAATTTGTTGAACAGTGATAGTATCATTCTTTTCAAGATCATGAGTATAGAAAATTTTTGGTGAAATATGTTTTGTTCTATCTCCTTTAATATACCATCCTTTGATTTGAGCTATACATGCTGTGTTATGTTCGTAAAGTATCGTTGGAAGATTTTTACTAGATGATAGACCACATGTTTCACGAATGTGTTGAGTCATTGATCTTAACCATACACATTCTCGACTAGCTTCATGAATTGCAAGAATTTCAGCATGATTTGAGGAGRTGGCTGTTATGGTTTGTTTTACTGATTGCCATGATATAGCAGTTCCTCCACATGTGAACAAATAACCAGTTTGAGATCTAGCTTTGTGTGGATCAGATAAATATCCAGAATCTGYGTATCCAACTAGATCGAAATTTGATTTGTTTGAATAAAACAACCYCATATCAGTCGTTCCTCAAAGATAGCGAAATATATGCTTAATCYCATTCCAAYGTCTTTTTGTAGGATAAGTACTATATCTAGCTAATAAATTAACTGAAAATGCTATATCTGGTCTTGTGTTATTAGCCAGATACATAAGTGCACAAATTGCACTAAGATATGGTATTTCAGGACCAAGAAGCTCTTCATTACCTTCTCGAGGTCTAAATATATCTTTTTTCACATTAAGTGAGCGAACTTCCATTGGAAKATTTAATGGGTGCGCTTTATCCATATAAAATCTTTTCAAAATTTTCTCTGTATAAGTTGACTGATGTACAAATATCYCATATGCTAAATGCTCAATTTGTAGGCCAAGACAAAATTTTGTTTTCCCGAGATCTTTCATCTCAAATTCTTTCTTAAGATACTCTATTGTCTTTGAAAGTTCTTGAGGAATTCCAATTAGATTCAAATCATCAACATATACAGTTATAATGGCAAATCCCGACTGTGATTTCTTTATAAAAACACAAGGACATATTGGATTATTCTTATATCCTTCTTTCAACAAATATCCACTTAGACTATTGTACCACATTCGTCCTGATTGTTTTAATCCATATAATGATCTCTGTAACTTTATGGAATACAATTCCCGAGCATTAGAATTGGGTACTTTAAATCCTTCAGAAATTTTCATATAAATATCATTATCAASAGATCCATATAAATATGCAGTGACTACATTTATAAGATGCATGTCAAGACTTTCAAACACAGTCATGCCAATTAAATATCTCAGTGTAATTGCATCCACCACAGGAGAATATGTCTCCTCATAATCAATACCGGGTCTTTGTGAAAAACCTTGTGCAACCAATCTTGCCTTATATCTTGTAATCTCATTGTTTTCATTTCTTTTTCTTACGAATACCCATTTGTATCCCACAGGCTTAACATTTTCTGGTGTTCGGACTACTGGTCCAAAAACTTGACGTTTTGAAAGTGAGTTAAATTCTGCCTGAATTTCTTCTTTCCATTTAAGCCAATCTTTTCTATGTTGACATTCTTTCATAGATTTTGGTTCACAATCGTCACTTTYAGATAAAATGTCAATAGCAACATTATAAGCAAAAATGTTATCARTAACTACATTAGTTCGGTTCCATCTTTTTCTAGTCATAACGTAATTCATTGAAATCTCATTATTATCTTCAGATACTTGACTTTCCTCAATATCTTTATGAGTRGTCATGTTTAGGATTTCTTCTGGAATATCCTCATTCTCAATTGTGTCATTTTGATTATTGACTATTTTTCTTTTCCGAGGATTTTTATCTTTGGAACTCATTGGTCTACCACGCTTATGGCATGTTGCAGATTCATTAATGACAACTTTCTGCATTGGGATATCAATTTTCGATGGAACATTCGCAGCTGTTATATGTGACTTAGTCACTTTTTTGGCATCAATAAATGCATCTGGTAATTGATTTGCTATATTTTGCAAATAAATTATTTTCTGAACTTCAAGTTCACATTGATCTGTACGGGGATCGAAATGAGACAATAACGATGCATTCCATGTAATTTCTTTTTCCAACTTCATTATTCMTCCCCCTAATGTTGGAAAATTTGTCTCATTAAAATGACAATTAGCAAATCGTGCAGTAAATACATCACCCGTCTAGGGTTCAAGATATTTAATAATTGATGGGGAATCAAATCCAACATATATTCCTAGCCTCCTTTGAGGACCCATCTTAGGACGTTGTGGTGGAGCAATTGGAACATATACTGCACATCCAAAAGTTCTCAGATGGGAAATATTTGGCTCTTGGCCATAAACTAATTGTAACGGGGAATATTTATGATAAGATGTTGGTCTAAAGCGTATGAGCGACACTGCATGTAAAATAGCACGTCCCCATACAGATGTAGGAAGCTTAGCTCTCATAAGTAATGGTCTAACAATTAACTGCAATCGTTTTATAAATGATTCTGCTAAACCATTTTGTGTATGAACATGAGCTACAGGATGTTCAACATTTATCCCAATTGCCATACAGTAATTATTAAATGATTGGGATGTAAATTCACTGGCATTATCAAGACGAATACTTTTAATTGTATAATCAGGAAATTGTGCTCGTAACTTTATTATTTGAGCAAGTAGTCTTGCAAATTCAAGGTTTCGACTTGATAATAAGCATACATGTGACCATTTATTTGATGCGTCTATTAACACCATAAAATATCTGAAAGGACCGCTTGGTGGATTAATAGGTCCACATATATCACCATGAATTCGTTCTAAAAATGTAGGTGATTCAGTCCCTACTTTAAATGGTGATGGTCTAATGATCAATTTGCCTTGAGAGCAAGCATCACATGATAATCATTAGATTGRAGAATATTTTGGTTCTTTAATGGATGTCCATGTGAATTTTCAACGATTCTTCTCATCATTATGGACCCAGGATGACCTAATCGGTCATGCCAACTGGTAAATATATCTGGATTTATGAACTTCAAGTTCGTAGTTGCATATGTTTTCATTACTCGTATATGAGTATAATATAATCCAGAAGATAAAGCAGGCAACTTTTCAAATATACGTTTGTTATGTGAGACAATAGATATAATATAGAGATATTCTATATTATTCTTGTTATCAGTCTCAGTATGATAACCATTGTAACGTATATCTTTAAAACTCAGTAAATTTCTCTTTGATTGACTAGAGAACAATGCATTGTCAATTGTAAATTTTGTTCTCTAGGCAAAATTATGTCTGCTTTTCCAAAACCTTCAATCAAGTTTGCAAAACCTGATAYAGTATTGACTTTTGCTTTCAGCATTGTCAATTTAGAAAAATATTGTCTACTTTTCAGTATTGTGTGCGTAGTTGCACTGTCTGCCAGACATAGATCACCATTGCTCATTTTCGAGTCATCTAATATATGAAAATTGTCCATGCTTCTTCATTAAACAAAATAATTACAATAAGAAAAAGGAAGAAGAAGAAGAAAAAAACTTGAAATACAAAACATACATAAAATATATAAAAAAAACATTAGTTYTGAATATTCTCAAAATCAAAAGAAGCACTTGTTATTYCATCCATTGTGCTCAATGTGTCAATTTGTTCTCCAGGAGATTCAAGAAAGTCAGCCACATTCAAACTTGTAATATTGGCARCGTCAAAGATATCACCATCCTGGTAGGCAAGATTTGCTTCCACATTTTTTCCTTTTTCTTTCAAGGAAGCTTGATAAAGATCCACTAAGTGTTTCGACGTACGACAAATATGTGCCGAATGCCCAGTCATACCACATCGGAAGCACTTATTTTCAACACTTCTGGAATTTTGATCTTGTGGAGCTTTTCCTTTATGATCAACATTTCGTGTGGTTCTTTTAAAATTTGGACGATTTAACGCCCACCACGAAATGAAAAGTTATTTCTTCCTCTGCCACGGTCACGCCCTCGACCACGACCTCGACCTCGACCACGATTATTGAAATTTACAGCATTCGCCTCTGGGAATGGCGTTGCTCCCATTGGTCGAGATTCATGATTTTTCATTAATAGCTCATTATTTTGCTCAGCAACCAGAAGGCATGATATGAGCTCATAATATTTCTTAAAACCTTTCTCTCGATATTGTTGTTGCAAGAGTATATTCGAGACATGAAAGGTTGAGTATGTCTTTTCTAGCATATCACTATCAGTAATTTTTTCTCCACATAACTTCAATTTTGAACTGATTTTGAACAGTGCAGAATTATAATCACTTACTGATTTGAAGTCTTGGAGCCTCAAATACATCCATTCATAACGAGCTTTAGGAAGAATAACTATTTTTTNAAGGTTGAGTATGTCTTTTCTAGCATATCACTATCAGTAATTTTTTCTCCACATAACTTCAATTTYGAACTGATTTTGAAYAGTGMAGAATTATAATCACTTAYTGATTTGAAGTCTTGGAGCCTCAAATACATCCATTCATAACGAGCTTTAGGAAGAATAACTRTTTTTTKATGATCATATCTTTCTTTCAAATTTTGCCACAAGGCAAGGGGGTCTTTTATTGTCAGATACTTCATTTTCAACCCATCGTGAAGATGGTGACGAAGGAAAATCATGGCTTTTGCCTTTTCCTGACTTGTGGTTGTATTTYTTTCTTTGAYGGTTTCTYCCAGGTTYATGGCATCAAGATGGATTTCAGCATCTAGTACCCATGACAAATAATTATTGCCATTGATATCAAGAGCGGCAAATTCTAATTTGGTCAAATTTGTCAGGTGACACTTCGGAACCTACCTTCAACAGGGGAAATGACAGAGGCTCGTGCTGATAACGTGTTGTAAAATTGAGGAACGAAACGAGGCAACGTCGGGGAAATAAAATAAACAAAACAATTYAAATAATAAAAGAAAATTCAAAATTCAAAATGGCATTTCCCACCAATTTTCAAACTTGATTTCCCACCAAATTTCTCACTAATTTCTCACAACTAATTTTTCACCAATTCTCCCTAACAATGAGCACCACACTTAAGCATGTGGTGTGATTTACATGACACTAATAATGTCTAAAATTGAGACATATGSGGCATTAGGGTTTCCAGACATGGTGCATGGATAATGGAACATATGRGATTATGAATAAAAAATACATAGAGGACATATGGAGCATGGATTATGAGACACCTCAAAATTTGGACACTGCAAGAATTAGTGGGCATCTATTTAACTTAAAAATTCATAATATAAACAAATTTGTTCACTCTGTAATCCAGCAGCATTGAAGACCTTTGACTCRAGAGAGATTTGCATGTCRAAAAAATAAGAAATTCTAATTTAAATTATTCTCAAAGAAGGTCATACAATTTAAGAATAATTCAAACCATCTAAGTGTAGAAGAAATCTATTAGAAGATTAGAATTAYTTGAAAACATTAGACTAATTGATCCTAACCGGCAAAAAGTTGTGATTTTTGTAGTCTTTCTCAACCAACCAAATATGAATAATTATTTCCGTCTCAGGGAGAACAGGAGGCTCAAGTGACATGGTGTRTTGAGACTATAACCATGTATATTTATATACCAATAATAGATTTTCTATAACCCTTAAAATTAAGGAGCCGATTTCTCTTTATAAAAAAAAATATTTCTACCCAATCAAGTCATACCACTAAATATAAGTCATGTGTTCATAGTCACGATCACCCAATATATCAATTAAATAGCTCAAATAGAGGGGATTATATTTAACTCATCAAGTCAATAATAATCTTTTGATTATATCGCATTAAACCTTGAACTTGAATATATATATTACAGTGAACAACACTCTTAAACCAAATTACTTATGAGCCAATCAATAAATKGTACCAAAATCTACTGATAAAAGCATTCAAAATCATGTCACAAAAATAAAATGCTCAAACCCAATCACTAAAATGCTTAGAACCTAGACACAAAATCAAATTAATAAAATAAAAATACAAGATTCCTGGCTCTTTTTACAGTGCTTGTAAGTCATGATTATGTAATTAAATGCACAAAAGGAAGGCCACTAACACTTCTGCTCTTTTAAATTTTTGAGAACAAAAGCAAGTGATGAACCCAAGTTTTTGTGCATTAAATATCCAACAAAAAGAAAAGAAAGAAAGAAAAAGGAAAAAAAAAAAAAAAAGTTTGACCAAAGGAAGTGGTTGAAATTTCAATGGGAACGCAACCCACAAGGCTTAGACTAATTTGGAGTTTTGAACAAATAAAAATTAAAACAACCCACGCGTTATACAGCTCACCTCACTCACAACTCAGAATCKAATTTTTCACAAATCTCCTTCGGATAGTTCACTTCATTTATTAATCTATCTTAAAAGTTAAAACAAACTGTTTAATAAATTTAATTATATTCTTCGCTCACTACAGACACAAGGAGAAACGTGTTTTCCTTTCTTATTTATTAATTTATATAAGTGTCAGTGGTGATGTTATTCAGTTTCAGAATATTTATATTTTTACCTATATATTAGTCCAATTAGCTTGAATATAATTCAACCGGTTAAAACATATTTGTTGGAATTGGTGGAGCTAAATCGACGTTGAAACAAGTTAGGGTCGAGTCGGGATATGTCAGGACGAGGATGGATGAAAAATATAGACAATAATGGATGGGTCTTTTGGCCGCGAGCATGGCACCGCAATGCTCTCAACTCTGGGACACTACTTTACAGTTTCATTACTGTAAGATTGAAAATTCGAACTCTCAACTTCATGGTTGGATACAGATGTCTTAACCCGCTAAACTATGCTCTAATTACCTGTCATATTATTTTATACTTAAACTTCAGATTGTTGCTAAATTAAAATTCTCACAAGGAAAATGACCATTTTTAAAAAAAAAATACAGAAATCAAATGACAATTTGGAAATACAAAAGACTTAAAAAAGTAAGAAAGTATAAAAACAAGATAATTTCTTTTCTTCTTTTCCTTATTCTTTTTTTTGGTTGAAAATATAGAAACCAAATAATTAATTGCGCTACGGGTCTCTAAATTTAAGCTAAGCGTGTAGGGGGTAGAAAAGGAAAAAGATTGTAGGGGAAAAAAAGACTGGGTCGAGAGAAATGGTGTGGTGGCGGTATTGGGATTGTAGAACAAGTCTAAGCAAAAGCAAAACACCCCAAAACGCGTGCAAGTGCCGCGTTTCATTCCAACGACGTCGTTTCGAGCTTTACGTTCTCCCCTATATCTTGGTGGTTAAGTTTCCTCACCACACAACGCACTTTCCTCTTGGCTTCCTCCTCTTTCCCTCTCCACTGTCAAAAAAACCGTTACTTTATTACTAACAAAACCCACCGTCTCACCTCGCCAAATGGCAACCGCCGCCGCCACCGCCGCTGCCACCTCAGCTCCTCGCTGGATTCCAAAACGCGGCCAAGTCCTCCGCCGCGTTCTTAAAAAGCTTTTCTTCTTCTGTCACTCTTCCGCCGCCCGGCGATCTCCTCCGCGAACCTCCTCCTCTCGCGTTTTTCCTTAGAAACCCCCAAAATTAAATTATTAAATTTAAATCTTCCACTCGGCCCGTGCTTCCATCGCCACCGACCATCAGATTCTGAATCGGACGGAGGAGAATGAGATGCGACCACCCTCCTGCTCTGTTTCATAAATTAATCCCCAATTTAAAATTTTTAATTCTCTTTATGATTTATTCTTTCGTTGTATTACGATATTGATTAACTTCTTCTTTCGTTCCTTCTTTCTTTAAATGTGATGTAATGTAGAAGTTTTAATTTGATTTTTATAGTACAAAAATGTTGGGTGGAGATCCAAAAATGGTGTCTGATCGATCAAGCAAATTCCAATTTTTTGATCTTCGAAGAAGGAAAAAAAAAGGGCCTGAGAGTACAAAATTTTCCCGGAAAATTAGGAGAATTCCCGAGAAAATCCGAGGGAAGTAAACGTAACAGAATTGGCAACTTGGTTGGCTATGTTGACTGAGGGCTCACACTAGCCTCTGTGGTCTTCATATTTCCCAATAACAATTGAAAGTTTATTATTTATTAATTATGAAGAGCTTTTTTTTTTTTTTTTTATAAAATAAAATGGTCAACTTAGCTGACTCATATTCAAATGCTGCACACATTCAATGCAGATCAAGACATCAAAGTTGGATAGACCAAATAATTTTAAAGTGTTTCCATTCAATCTATTTTTCTGTATTTTATTATTTCCATTTAGGTTCAAACTTCCTTCATTATTTGGGTCATCAAGGTTAAGATCCATTTCGTTATTGTTTTTTTTCTTAATCCTGGAATCTGAAAAATATGTAATTGAATTCTAACAAATGTACACAGTTATTGAGATTATCTATTGCAAATTTCTCTCCTTGGGATGATGAGCCAAAACAGAAAACACATGTCCTATTAAAAAATGGATTTTTTAACACTATTACCAATTCTTACCGGGTTGTCTTATAAGGATTACAATATTGTTTTCCTATAAGAATTAGGATATTTGGCATCTTATAAATAGAGCCTTATGTTAAGGTTTCATTTGTACATAATCCAAATAAAAGGTAGTTGTGGGCAGTGTCGAAAATGATTCTGTATCCTGTGGGTTTAGTGAGTGTTTTTCATTCATGTATCTAAGTATAGTGTGTTATAATACTTAGAAGCTAGAGGGCTTTTGTTGGGACCTCTAGGAGATATTTTTTGGGGAGAGTTTTGTATTATAATTGTTGAACAATTATTAGTGAATTACCCACATTTAAGTGGAAGACTGGACGTAGTCCTTAGGGCTGAACCAGTATAATTTGCTGTGTCGTTATTCTTGTGCTTTTACAGTTTCTTCCTATTTTCATATATTTTGGTGTGTTTGGATATTTCTGTGGAAGAAGAAATTATTCACGGTCTTCAATTTCCCAACAATCAGATTATACCAACAATCAGATTATATAATCACCCTCGAACTAATTTTTATTAGATTACATTATACTTTTGCTTTAACTATAATGAGAATTAATCCATATACTTTTAAAAGTAATCTTTATATGGCAAAATAAGTTTAAAGTAATTGTAAATATAGAAAATTCTAAATTAAAAAAAAAATAAAACTCATAGAAAGTACTAAAACAGACAACTATTAGTGAAGACGTATATGAGTAATAGACTATATCAATGATAGACTGTCTATGAGTGATATTATATTCTATCACTAATAGACTAATAGACCTAAATGAGTAATTTATAAGGATCAAAAGAGAAACACAATATAGGTGCATAATTTTTATTCTTTTTATATTTACAAATATGTAAATGTGAATGGTGACCCATTAAAATCTTTCTTCATCTTTTATCTCCAGATTACAATTTACCAAACATCTTTAGGGTTAGTGAATGGTAATATAAATTCAACTTGATTTGCGAAAGGTGGTAAATAAAAGCTTTAAAATGTGATATTTTATTTAGATGCATGAAGATTGGGCAATGGCCCAAAAGATAGCCCAAGCTCAACATGGCCCAATCCAACAATTCAATTTTAGCCCAATCTGAATTTTGATCCAATAAGCTAAATCACGGCTAGGTTAGCTTGATCCAAGCGGAGCCTAAACAAGTTTAGGCTCGTTGAGTTTGTTCAATATTAAGGAGTAAGGTAAGTCACGTTAGAGTAATTCTATTTTGCAGTGTCGATAAATATGATATTGTTTTAAATATGAAAATACATAATTAGTTGAAAATATGATATTAAATTTCTGTCGGTATGTCGATATTTTCATATATCTATGGGCTCGACATCAACATGAAAGATAAATTGACATTTCCATAGTATTACAAAAAAAAAAAAAAATCAACAAAATATCACTCAGACTTAATAATAATATTAATCATTTTAAATGTATTTTGAATGGGTGAAATGCTTATTTATTAATTTAAATATTTTTTACGAAATTTTTATTTTTATAATAAAAAAATCTATCGGCAACGATATTTTCATGAAATTGAGACTGTGCATTTTCATCGACATCAACATTTAAAACCTATTACAAATTCCAATACCTACCTGCTAAATTGCTAATCAATAATATATATACTTTGTCAATCCTCACCCCTACATGTTGTATTAAAAAAAATAATATATATACTTCAACCCATCAAATATTACTTTTTTTCCCCTTACAACAAGTTGAGGGGGAGATTTGAACTCATAACTTCTTGGTCATAGTTATATGTCAATTATTACCGAGCTAAACTCATGTTTGCTCGTCAAACATTACTTATCTCTAATTAATTTGTATTAATGAAATAAAAAGATTGAACTAAATAGACTAATCAATAATATATATTTAATATATTAGTTAATTATCGAAACAACTATTAAATACGTAGGTTAATTAGTGATACAATTAATTTATAGGTAGCCAATATAAATATAGTTCACTAGTTAAAATATATTGCTCATTTCTTAGAGGCGGAAGGTTCAGTCTTCAATCCCCACATTTTTTTGTACTAAAAAACAATTAATTTATAAGTAGACAAAATATGGATTACAATTACATGCTAGGTAGAACCTACCGTTATACTTATAGATTATCAATAGTAATTCAGTTATCCATTGCTATCTTATTAAAAAAATTAATTTACCATTATTGAAGTTAATCAATATTTAATAAATTTTAAAAGGAAATCCCTATGTTTAACATTTTTTTTAGTACTGTTTACAATTGTTTATTCAAATATATTATATTTGTTAATCTTTGTAATATTTTTGTTTCCCCTTCCAAATTTATCCAACTAAATATGGGTCAAAGGTACGTATGTGCTTGGGCCTACTATAAAAAGATTTATTCGTCAAAGCCCATTTTCTGAGCCATTATTGGGCCCAAGGTAGCAAGGGCTTGGCCCACCATATCTCACAATCATGATCCGCCAATGTCGTTTTCCATAGTGGGATCCGACATCATGAACTATACTGTTGACGTCATAAATAACTTTTGAAAAAAAAAACTCACAGTTGAAATCCCAAGAGATATTAAAGAAAAATATATTCAAATTTTCTCATCTTTAGAGATTTGAAGAAGGGGAAAAAAATTAAAGACAGAAATTTAAAGCAAAAGCAGCAGACATTCTCACGCATATCTAGTATTTTCTTTCATTTCTTTTTCTAAAATAAAAATAGGTTCTCTTTTCTTTTCTTTTCTTTTCTTTTTTTTCTTCCCCTACTAGATTATAATAATGAAGAAAGTTAATATTGAAAATTAATGGTTGGCATGTGACACAATAGAATCCACTTTTTAAATACAAAGCAATCATTGGTTGAGATCCAAATGGGACAACTTTATAATTTCGATTCATAATATTACAAAATATTGAAGTGCTCCCAAGTAAGTAAGTAAATATCTCTTGAAATTGAGAGACTTATACCTAAAAAAGAAACAAAAGAAAATAATAAATAACTGTCAATATTTTAGTTGTGGTAAATGAGAGATATATACCGGCACCTAGGTAACTACGAAACAGACCCTCCTATTTTATTTTTGTTTTTCATTTCTAAGTTAAAATATTGTTAATAGGTTTTTGTATAATTTCACTTTTTTTTTTTTCATTTTCTAGTTTAAATTAATACTGTTTTTTTTTCTTACTTTCTAAATTTATGCTTCCAAATGGAGGTGAAGAATTTGAGTTTCCTTCAACCCCAAGTTATCCCAAAGAAATTAAAGCAACAAAAAGACAAATTTATTACCTTTTCATTTTTAGGTTCAAGAAGGTTCATATTCACCGCCAGCTGGAAAAGAACCCTCTTCCATAAAAGAATCCATCTATTTATTTGAATGGCCAAAGTGTGGGACTTTATTATTATTTTTTTAATATTACTATTTTTACCATTATTTTCAAAAATATGTTATCAAACGAAACTATTTTTAAGAATAATGTTCATAAAATAGTTGGTCATCTCTCTATAGTCAGCAATAATAAGTCATCTTTTTTTAAAAAAAAACTATTACAATATTATATAAAATAAAAAATTAGGGCCTACATTCAATGTAAGTCTTGAATACTAATCCTAATTCTATGATTGTTGTGCTATTTTCAATTTATATAATATTGTAATATTTTGTTTGTTTGTTTTCATTGAAGCAATGATGTCGTCTCTTCCAGAAATGACTATTAATTAAATGTTCGTCTAGTTGAAAATAGTTTTTAAAATATTAATATTAGAGAAAAAAAATTCCTAAAGTGTGTGCATAATACATATTTTTTATATATTAAAAGATTAAATAAATTAATCTTTTGATGTCAATTAAGATTTGATGAATACTTAATTAGTTGATTAGGTTAACTGATGTATTATTTATATAATATTGTCAATGAAAATTGACATTTACATCCTTTAAAGGCTGACGTGATCCTATTTCAATAACTATATACTTGTTCTAAAAAAAAAATTGATATTTACACCCTTTAAATGTTGACATGATCCTATTTCAATAATTATATACTTGTTCTAAAAAAATTATATATGTAAAAAATAATAAAAATTAGAAAAGGAATAATGTCACTTCACAATTTCATACACCAAACATTTAATCCATAATGTTTATTCTTTTATTTATTTGTTATTATTTTTTGTGAAAAGTAATCCATGAGTTTTGAAAGTTTTAGAGACATAAATCTTCTAAACGTTAAAATGTAAAATAGGGATGAATTACAAAAAATCAAGATTATGGATATTACAAACTCAAATCATATATCAAATCTAGAACTTGATGTTTTCAAATTCCAAACTACATAAATTGAAAATATGTGTGTCAAATAATAAGATTAATTATTAATTGATTATGAAATTTGTCATTCAATTAACCGAACACATCCTACCAAAAGTCAGATAAAAGTCAAAACTATAAAGAAAGAAAAAGAAAGAGAAAAAAAAAAGAAGATAGAGAGAGAGCATTCCGCACTTCCATGTCATAAATAAATAAATAAGAGTAGATGTTATATTTTGAAAAATGGACAAAACCGAATCCAAATCAGTCATCGCTGAAAATGTTCAAACAAGTAGGTATTGCATTCCACAATTATGCGATACAGCTTTTATATCATTTCCTCACTTTATAATCTTCTCCACTTCCATATTTTTTCTTTTTTGACTTTAATTGAATGACAGCCATTGGATGTAACAGACTTTACGGTAATGATTTTCTTTTTAATAATATGATATCCTCTCTTTCAATTTAAATTCATAATCTTTAGGACTTGTATAGTTTTTAGTCGGGTAGTTTTAAAATTTTCAATCGTCCTCATCATTTAGATTTAATTTTAATTTGATTTCTATGATTTTAAAATTTTTAATTTGATATTTTTTTATTAAACTTTGTAAGTCATTTTTCAATATTTTATCCACACGAATAAAACTTTGTAACTTTGTAAGTCATTTTTCAATATATATTCAGTAGTTGGCTTTATAGACCACCGGACTATTATTACTTTATTGTGATCCTTCGTTAGTGAGAAGAAATTCTTTCTACAATCATTAAAACAAGAAATGAAAATATTACCAATGAAGCAATTTGTTATTCAAATAAAAAATATTAGCTTATTATGATGTCTTAATATAATAACCGCAAGGACAATTTTTTAAGATTAACTAAACTAAAACGGAACTTTTAAATCTACCTGAATAAATTAAAAAATTATAGAGGATTAAATTAAAACTTCTAAAGTCATCAAATTAAAATGGATTGTAGGGACTAGATTTATAATTTAGCTCAGACGTTATTTGGAAGCATAGATATGTTGCATTGTTTGTCGGCTGACTGATTAGAGTGTATTTGCATCCCAACCGTCTGATGAGGGGTGAAGGTCAAGGGATTGGACGGCTGTGATGTTGGGTGGGTGTAGCAAAATTATAGAGTGGAAGAAGTAGAGGGGGTGGCCCACGTGTTGGATACTGTCTGGAAATTTTGAAATAAACGAGTTTTGACCTTTGAAGAAGACGACATGCAATTGGAGAGAACAAATTTCTCTGCCAGTGCCCAGCTTAACAGACAAGGGCCAAACTTTCAAATATATAAATAATATTATATACTCCACCTCCACTAATCATTGGAATGAACCATATTTTATAAATTTATCAAATTTCAATACCAATTCTCCTTTCGTTGGAAAAAATAAACAAAACTCGTAATTTAATAATAGTGTTTTTATTGTGCAATTATATATTCAGCAGTGGATTCTGAGTTTCGTATTTATTCCTTTTTCTGGTGTCAGCGGCTGTCACTGCGACCATATACGAAATGGCTGCTTTTATTAAGGTTTTATTATTATATAATAAATTTCTTTTTTTTTTTTGTTTTCAATGTATAATGTATAGAAATTTAAATTCGGATCGTTTTCAACTATATTCATATTGAGTTTTGGCAGTTGATCTTAATCAGACACCATCCAACCCCACTTCAACGTAACATATGAAAAGAAAATTATAATTATGTTTTGTTTTTAAATTTTAATTTTTAACAAATATTGTAAAAATTAATGTAGAATCTATTGCTGAATATATGACGTCATTCGCTATGACATTTGTTAGCTATGACGAGTTCTAATGAATAGGTAAAAATTTAGTTTCTTAGACCTACAAGCTAATTTCCAAAGTAAATATCATAGCTAATGAAGTTATTGCCCAAAGCCAATGCCACGGCCAATTTTGTAGACAATTCATGCGTGATATCCATAGTGTGCAATAATGAAAAAAATTCAATAAAAAAATATTATGAACCTATCATTTATTATGGGATGATAATGCGTGACTAATTGTATTATTAGCTAGAGAGAATGACATATACATTTCTCGTGAATGTAATCGTCCACTCTAAAAATTATTGTTCTCGTGACCGAATATTTTAAAAAGATACTTTTTAATTGTTCATATAGTGGTCCATTATATCCTTCTTAATTATGGAGAGAGTGGGCATTTTTTTTTTTACTTTTCTCTTGTGTATTTCTCTTCTCTCCTCCCTTCAGTTTTTTTGTACTCCAAATTTTCTTATTTTGGACTTCTTTCTCCTTTTTTCTGTTGCACGCCTTGTTGGGTTCAGACCCAAAAAGACTGTTTCTCTTCTGATGGCGATTTGAGCTTTGAGAGGAATAATGTGACCCAAATATTCATTAATCAATTACAGTGCAGCCTTAAACTATATACTAAGTACAAATTCATTAACTTTTCCCTCTCTCTCTCTCTCTCTCAATCATTATATTACATACACATTTTTCTCTCTCTCTCCTCTATACACAACTCTAGCGCAATATTTGGGTTAATATTTGATTAATTAACCTTTGGTTCTAATAATGGTGATGCTGCCTCTCCTTCCCTGAGTGTGGATTCTTGTGAGCGCCACCACGGCTTTGCCGGAGAGACCCGGTCCGTCCGCCGACACGCACGGCCGACATGCGAAATCTCCGACCGGGTGACGGACCGGCCGGGTCGGAGGCATTAAGATTTTTTGGTTTATGTCATTTAAGGTTATGTCCCCTTCTACGCCTCCTGGCTTTACCAATGCAAATGGATACACCACCTTCCTCTTCTTCAAGTTTTTTGTTTCACTTCCACCACCTGATTAATTAATTCAAAAAAAAAAGCCCAAATTAATATTTCAAAATTATACCAATATATAAGCTCCAACATGCAGCAGACAAAAAACTTAAGAGAAATTATGAAAATATTTTAAATTTAATCTTTTTTAGCTTTTCTAATTAACTAAATTTGAAGAAGAAAAAAAAAACCATGAAAGTTATTAAGAAATAATTCTATTACGCCATTATATATTCTATATATAATATATAATACCCCACCAAGATCGTCTTTTTGTTTACAATTCTAGTGCTCAATACCCATATCTTTTTTTCGATCAAAACGAAATATAAAATTGAGAGAGAGAGAGAAAGAAAAAAGTGGATCACCTGAAGATAAAGGCAGCTTGCGGGAGAGGGATAAAATTGTTTGTTTATCAGCCAAAAACTCAGCGTGGAATTGGTGTTTAGAGGAAGACGAAGAAGAATTTGGATGTTCATAGCAGTAATTATTATAATTAGGAGTCGAAAACGCTTCTACTTCCGGCGTTTTCATCGCTGACACATCCGTATAATTGGTTTCCTCACTGATTCTGCTTTTCGGCGAAGTGCTTATCAGCTCATCTGCACATAATAAATAACAATTAGTAATTAAACCCAACCAAAACCGAAACCAATTTCAGTTTCTTCATTCAATTAAATCCCAACAAAACTTTTCCAACCCATCCAACCGTACGTTTGTTTTCTTTTTGCCAAAAAAGTTAACTCAAATTACAAGCTTCTCCCACAATAATAATGACCATAATTCCACAAAATAGTCATTAATTAATTATGAACTTATGAATCGTACGTCATAAATTAAAATTTAAGGGAAAAAAAAGAACCCCACCTGCTGAAACTGCATCATAATTATTGAAATCGTAAATTTGGTTGGTCCAATCGAAAGTGTCGGAGGCATTATCGGCGTCCGCCCCCCACGTGCAATACGAACTCCAGTAGCTCTGAGGAAATTGAAATTGATCAACAAGATTATTATTGTGAATGTGATCGTTGAGGAGCAAGCGTCGTCGTTTTGAAGTGAACTCAACCAAGGCGTCTTCCAAATAACCGGTGGAAAGCTCCGGCGAGAAACATGGGTCGACGGCGACGGCGACGGCGGCAGTGGCGGCGTCCATAACTGCAAAAGCCAGTGGCGAAGACAGAGAGTGGAGGTCACTACTCATTTGTGTGAACCGAAACTGAAACTGGCCACCACTTGGGTTTTTCAAAAATGGGTGTATATAAATTTTTGAAAAGAGAAAAAAGAGCAGACAGAGAGAGAAAGAGAGAGATTTTGATGATTACAGAAGCGGTCAGTCAACGGCAAGAAAGAAGAAAAAAGTGTGGGGGTGGAGAAGAGAGAGTCTCGGGATTCGGAAAATGG